>CM059791.1:100767745-101220245 GCA_030435695.1 Brachymystax lenok tsinlingensis | reverse complement strand
GGGGTTATCCTTTCTGGAGTTGGGTAATAAAGCACATTACAAGCAGACACACCTGTAACTGGTTACCTTCCAGATGGATAAGGCTTAACATTATGAACCACCTGTGGTAAACTAGACGTTTACAAGATAGGTCTGCATGCCATTTGCTACAGTACCTGGTCTCTCTTGACATATTGAGTTATAGTACCTGGTCTCTCTTGACATATTGAGTTATAGTACCTGGTCTCTCTTGACATATTGACTTATAGTACCTGGTCTCTCTTGACATATTGAGTTATAGTACCTGGTCTCTCTTGACATATTGAGTTATTAGTACCTGGTCTCTGTTGACATATTGAGTTATAGTACCTGGTCTCTGTTGACATATTGAGTTATAGTACCTGGTCTCTCTTGACATATTGACTTATAGTATCTGGTCTCTCTTGACATATTGAGTTATAGTACCTGGTCTCTGTTGACATATTGAGTTATAGTACCTGGTCTCTGTTGACATATTGAGTTATAGTACCTGGTCTCTCTTGACATATTGAGTTATAGTACCTAATGCTGTTCATCGATTACAGCTCAGCATTTAACACCATAGTACCCTCCAAACTCGTCATTAAGCTTGAGACCCTAGGTCTCGACCCCAGCCCTGTGCAACTGGGTCCTGACTTCCTGACGGGCCGGCCCCAGGTGGTGAGGGTAGGAAACAACATCTCCACCCCGCTGATCCTCAACACTGGGGCCCCACAAGGGTGCGTTCTCAGCCCTGTACTCCCTGTTCACCCATGACTGCGTGGCCAAGCACGCCTCCAACTCAATCATCAAGTTTGCTGACGACACCACAGTGGTAGGCTTGATTACCAACAATGATGAGACGGCCTACAGGGAGGAGGTGAGGGCCCTCGGAGTGTGGTGTCAGGAAAATAACCTCTCACTCAACGTCAACAAAACTAAGGAGATGATCGTGGACTTCAGGAAACAGCAGAGGGAGCACCCCCCTATCCACATCGATGGGACAGTAATGGAGAAGGTGGAAAGTTTTAAGTTCCTCGGCGTACACATCACGGACAAACTGAAATGGTCCACCCACACAGACAGGAGGCTGAAGAAATTCAGCTGGTCACCAAAAACAAACTTCTACAGATGCACAATTGAGAGCATCCTGTCGGGCTGTATCACCGCCTGCTACGGCAACTGCTCCGCCCACAACCGTAAGGCTCTCCAGAGGGTAGTGAGGACTGCACAGCGCATCACCGGGGGTAAACTACCTGCCCTCCAGGACACCTACACCACCCGATGTCACAGGAAGGCCAAAAAGATCATCAAGGACAACAACCACCCGAGACACTGCCTGTTCACCCCGCTATCATCCAGAAGGCGAGGTCAGTACAGGTGCATCAAAGCTGGGACCGAGAGACTGGAAAAACAAGGCCATTAGACTGTTAAACAGCCACCACTAACATTGAGTGGCTGCTGCCAACATACTGACTTAAATCTCTAGCCACTTTAATAATTAAAAAGTGGATGTAATAAATGTATCACTTTAAACGATGCCATTTATATAATGTTTACATATCCTACATTACTCATCTCACATGTATATACTGTACTCTATACCATCTACTGCATCTTGCCTATGCCGGTCAGGCATCGCTCATGCATATATTTATATGTACATACTCGTATTCATTCCTTTACACTTGTGAGTTATAGTACCTGGTCTCTCTTGACATATTGAGCAACAATACCTGGTCTCTCTAGACATATTGATTTACAGTACCTGGTCTCTATTGGCATATTGAGTTATAGTACCTGGTCTCTCTTGACATATTGAGCTACAGTACCTGGTCTCTCTAGACATATTGAGTTATAGTATCTGGTCTCTATTGGCATATTGAGTTATAGTACCTGGTCTCTCTTGACATATTGAGCTACAGTACCTGGTCTCTCTAGACATATTGATTTACAGTACCTGGTCTCTCTTGACATATTGAGCTATAGTACCTGGTCTCTCTTGACATATTGAGCTATCCACCGCAAACAGCAAACTGTGGGTTATATCTGTTTATTATACTGTATCTGTTTAAATTAACTTAATGTGTCTTCCATCTGTCCCTGTCTGTTTGTTTGTTTACGGTATCATTGTTTATGTGTATGCCTGTGTTTGTATATGCAGGCATATTTGTATAGACATGCCTGTATACACTGAGTGTACAAAACATTATGAACACCTGCTCTTTCCATGACATAGACTGACTAGGTGAATCCAAGTAAAAGCTATGATCCCTTATCAATGTCAATTGTTAAATCCACTTCAAATCAGTGTAGATGAAGGATGGTGAGACAGATTAAAGAAGGATTTTTAAGCCTTGAGACAATTAGACATGGATTGTGTATGTGTGTCATTCAGAGGGTGAATGGGCAAGACAAAAGATTTAAGTGCCTTTGAACAGGGTATGCTAGTAGGTGCCAGGTGCACCGGTTTGAGTGTGTCAAGAACTGCAACGCTGCTGGGTTTTTCACGCTCAACAGTTTCCGGCATCTATCAAGAATGGTCCAACACCCAAAAGACATCCAGCCAACTTGACACAACTGTGGGAAGCATTGGAGTCAACATGGGCCAGCCTCCCTGTGGAACACTTTCGACACCTTGTAGCGTCCATGCCCTGATGAATTGAGGCAGTTCTGCGGGAAAAAGCTGGATGCAACTCAATATTAGGAAGGTGCTTGTGTGTGTGTGTGTGTGTGGGGGGGACCTAAAATCCCCAAAAGTCCCCACAATGATAGTAAAACAAGGAAAATTCTACCTTGTGGGGAACATTTCCCACAACCCCTTGAGGACAAAGGCTATTTTAAGCTTAAGGGTTAGGTTCTGGGTTAGGGTTAGTGTTACTGGTTGAGGTTATTGTAAGGGCTAGGTAAAATAGGATTTTGAATGGAAATGAATTTTAGGTCCCCACGAGGATAGAAGAACATAACGTGTGTGTTTGTGTGTACATGTCTGCATACTTGCGTTTGTATATGTAGGCATTACCCTTGAAAGGGTGAAAATGCCTGTATAAAACCCACCAGGTCCCAGAAAGGAACTCTGAATGCTGGAACTAGACTGTGTCATCCATGTGATACCAACCATAGCCCTGACTTGGACTGCCCTCATGCTCAGGGAGACATTAGCATTCAACTAGTGAAGCACATTCCAGTGAGGAGGGGAAATAGATAGCAGGAGTGTCTTTGGCAGCACAAAGCACCTCTGCAGGAGCAAAGTTTAGCTGAGGGAGAACTTGTGGGAAGGAATCCCTATCTCCTGAATTCTTCCCAGGGGAGAGTCTTGAGGGAGTTAAAGTCTGTGTCTCAATACTTGTAAACAGCTTCTTACTGCATTCTCACCAAGGAAGAGTCAGTCAACATAGCAGAGAGTTAATATGCGTTTCAATATTCGTAATCAGTTTCCTCAGCCTCAACTTACAGTAAGTATCTCCATCATGGTCATTCATAAGTGAAATATTGGATTTCACTTTCCTTTCCATTTCACCTGTTATGTTATTTCAGTTTGTGATTATGAAGATAAGAGCAGAGGAGTGGAGGAAAGGAAAGGAAGCCATTCCAGACTATTGAGATGCAGTCTCTTATTTAAAGTCAATGCCTTTCAACTCAGACTATGAAGTCAGCCTGAAATCCCATAGTGCATTGTGATAATAACCAGTAAGTACAGATTCTATACATTGTCCACTGTCTTGTAACTCTATGTAGTTTCAGCATCTCTATCCATTCCTGTTCTGTTTGTCTATTCAGCCCTATAAACTGTCACTGTTAACCAGGTGCTAAGGCTGTGTGTATATTAAGTCAAGCTTAGGTTCACAGTTCACTAAGACAGGTCCTAAAAGTGTGACTCAAGTGTTTTTTATGAAGAGCTGAGAGAGGTGTGTAGAGTTGTCTGGCACTCACACTCCCTCTTTCACTTCCTCTGTTCCACTTTTAACACTCCTTCCCTCTCTTAAAGACCCTGCCTATTCAATAGAGCACGGAGACTACCTTTCTTTCCCGCTCTCTCTCTCTCCTCTCAGTTAATATACACTCTCTCTCCTCTCAGTTAATATACACTCTCTCTCCTCCTCTCAGTTAATATACACTCTCTCTCCTCCTCTCAGTTAATATACACTCTCTCTCCTCCTCTCAGTTAATATACACTCTCTCTCCTCCTCCTCTCAGTTAATATACACTCTCTCTCCTCCTCTCAGTTAACATACACTCTCTCTCCTCCTCTCAGTTAACATACACTCTCTCTCTCTCCTCTCAGTTAATATACACTCTCTCTCTCCTCTCAGTTAATATACACTCTCTCTCTCCTCTCAGTTAATATACACTCTCTCTCTCCTCTCAGGTAATATACTCTCTCTCTCTCCTCTCAGTTAATATACACTCTCTCTCCTCCTCTCAGTTAATATACACTCTCTCTCCTCCTCTCAGTTAATATACACTCTCTCTCCTCCTCTCAGTTAATATACACTCTCTCTCCTCCTCTCAGTTAATATACACTCTCTCTCCTCCTCTCAGTTAATATACACTCTCTCTCCTCCTCTCAGTTAATATACACTCTCTCTCTCTCCTCTCAGTTAATATACACTCTCTCTCCTCCTCTCAGTTAATATACACTCTCTCTCCTCCTCTCAGTTAATATACACTCTCTCTCCTCCTCTCAGTTAATATACACTCTCTCTCTCCTCCTCTCAGTTAATATACACTCTCTCTCTCCTCCTCTCAGTTAATATACACTCTCTCTCCTCCTCTCAGTTAATATACACTCTCTCTCTCTCCTCTCAGTTAATATACACTCTCTCTCCTCCTCTCAGTTAATATACACTCTCTCTCCTCCTCTCAGTTAATATACACTCTCTCTCTCTCCTCTCAGTTAATATACACTCTCTCTCCTCCTCTCAGTTAATATACACTCTCTCTCTCCTCCTCTCAGTTAATACACACTCTCTCTCCTCCTCTCAGTTAATATACACTCTCTCTCCTCCTCTCAGTTAATATACACTCTCTCTCTCTCCTCTCAGTTAATATACACTCTCTCTCCTCCTCTCAGTTAATATACACTCTCTCTCCTCCTCTCAGTTAATATACACTCTCTCTCCTCCTCTCAGTTAATATACACTCTCTCTCTCCTCTCAGTTAATATACACTCTCTCCTCCTCCTCTCAGTTAATATACACTCTCTCTCCTCCTCTCAGTTAATATACACTCTCTCTCCTCCTCTCAGTTAATATACACTCTCTCTCTCCTCTCAGTTAATATACACTCTCTCTCCTCCTCTCAGTTAATATACACTCTCTCTCCTCCTCTCAGTTAATATGCACTCTCTCTCCTCCTCTCAGTTAATATGCACTCTCTCTCTCCTCTCAGTTAATATACACTCTCTCTCCTCCTCTCAGTTAATATACACTCTCTCTCCTCCTCTCAGTTAATACACACTCTCTCTCCTCCTCTCAGTTAATATACACTCTCTCTCCTCCTCTCAGTTAATATACACTCTCTCTCTCCTCTCAGTTAATATACACTCTCTCTCCTCCTCTCAGTTAATATACACTCTCTCCTCCTCTCAGTTAATATACACTCTCTCTCCTCCTCTCAGTTAATATACACTCTCTCTCCTCTCAGTTAATATACACTCTCTCTCCTCCTCTCAGTTAATATACACACTCTCCTCCTCTCAGTTAATATACACTCTCTCTCCTCCTCTCAGTTAATATACACTCTCTCTCCTCCTCTCAGTTAATATACACTCTCTCTCCTCCTCTCAGTTAATATACACTCTCTCTCCTCCTCTCAGTTAATATACACTCTCTCTCCTCCTCTCAGTTAATATACACTCTCTCTCCTCCTCTCAGTTAATATACACTCTCTCTCTCCTCCTCTCAGTTAATATACACTCTCTCTCCTCCTCTCAGTTAATATACACTCTCTCTCCTCCTCTCAGTTAATATACACTCTCTCTCCTCCTCTCAGTTAATATACACTCTCTCTCTCCTCTCAGTTAATATACACTCTCTCTCTCTCCTCTCAGTTAATATACACTCTCTCTCTCTCCTCTCAGTTAATATACACTCTCTCTCTCTCCTCTCAGTTAATATACACTCTCTCTCTCTCCTCTCAGTTAATATACACTCTCTCTCTCCTCTCAGTTAATATACACTCTCTCTCCTCCTCTCAGTTAATATACACTCTCTCTCTCCTCTCAGTTAATATACACTCTCTCTCTCCTCCTCTCAGTTAATATACTCTCTCTCTCTCCTCTCAGTTAATATACACTCTCTCTCCTCCTCTCAGTTAATATACACTCTCTCTCTCCTCTCAGTTAATATACACTCTCTCTCCTCCTCTCAGTTAACATACACTCTCTCCTCTTCTCAGTTAATATACACACTCTCTCTCCTCCTCTCAGTTAATATACACTCTCTCTCCTCCTCTCAGTTAATATACACTCTCTCTCCTCCTCTCAGTTAATATACACTCTCTCTCCTCCTCTCAGTTAATATACACTCTCTCTCCTCCTCTCAGTTAATATACACTCTCTCTCTCTCCTCTCAGTTAATATACACTCTCTCTCTCCTCCTCTCAGTTAATATACACTCTCTCTCCTCCTCTCAGTTAATATACACTCTCTCTCCTCTCAGTTAATATACACTCTCTCTCTCCTCTCAGTTAATATACACTCTCTCTCCTCCTCTCAGTTAATATACACTCTCTCTCCTCCTCTCAGTTAATATACACTCTCTCTCCTCCTCTCAGTTAATATACACTCTCTCTCCTCCTCTCAGTTAACACACTCTCTCTCTCCTCCTCTCAGTTAATATACACTCTCTCTCCTCCTCTCAGTTAATATACACTCTCTCTCCTCTCAGTTAATATACACTCTCTCTCTCTCCTCTCAGTTAATATACACTCTCTCTCCTCCTCTCAGTTAATATACACTCTCTCTCTCCTCTCAGTTAATATACACTCTCTCTCCTCCTCTCAGTTAATATACACTCTCTCTCCTCCTCTCAGTTAATATACACTCTCTCTCCTCTCAGTTAATATACACTCTCTCTCTCCTCTCAGTTAATATGCACTCTCTCTCCTCCTCTCAGTTAATATGCACTCTCTCTCCTCCTCTCAGTTAATATACACTCTCTCTCCTCCTCTCAGTTAATATACACTCTCTCTCCTCCTCTCAGTTAATATACACTCTCTCTCCTCCTCTCAGTTAATATACACTCTCTCTCTCCTCTCAGTTAATATACACTCTCTCTCCTCCTCTCAGTTAATATACACTCTCTCTCCTCCTCTCAGTTAATATACACTCTCTCTCTCCTCTCAGTTAATATACACTCTCTCTCCTCCTCTCAGTTAATATACACTCTCTCTCCTCCTCTCAGTTAATATACACTCTCTCTCCTCCTCTCAGTTAATATACACTCTCTCTCCTCCTCTCAGTTAATATACACTCTCTCTCCTCCTCTCAGTTAATATACACTCTCTCTCCTCTCAGTTAATATACACTCTCTCTCCTCCTCTCAGTTAACATACACTCTCTCCTCCTCTCAGTTAATATACACTCTCTCTCCTCTCAGTTAATATACACTCTCTCTCTCTCCTCTCAGTTAATATACACTCTCTCTCCTCCTCTCAGTTAATATACACTCTCTCCTCCTCTCAGTTAATATACACTCTCTCTCTCTCCTCTCAGTTAATATACACTCTCTCTCCTCCTCTCAGTTAATATACACTCTCTCTCCTCCTCTCAGTTAATATACACTCTCTCTCCTCCTCTCAGTTAATATACACTCTCTCTCCTCCTCTCAGTTAACATACACTCAGTCACTTCATTCAGCTGCCATGTTGTTCTCCGTGGCACATCATGGAGTAAAACAAGCTGCCAAGGTCTGTTCTGATTGGAAAAACATAGTAACCGGCTTTCTCACACATCGCACCTGGCAGTGCATCACTGAAAACCAGACCCAACAACAAACCCTTGCCAACAGCCTTGCTTCAAGACCAGAGTCAAGATTTATTACCAAAAAAAGACAGGATGTGTTTTTGTGTGTGTACTTTGAGTAAATCCCTCATCACTAAATGACTCATCTCTTGTAGGGTGGGTTATGATGATGGAGGTAGACTGTGAACGTGATAACAGGGCTTGAAACAAACGGTTCTGCTTCAGCCAACTTGTCTTGCCAAGTTTACAAGGCAATGTATTATTTAATCTAGAAACAATCACAGGTTCACTAAATTTCGACCCCATCGTCTTCTTTTGTGCAGCATCGGACCTTTTCCCCGTGACATAACATGTTCCACCCAGTCAACACAAGTCATCACCAGTTCCACCCAGTCAACACAAGTCATCACCAGTTCCACCCAGTCAACACAAGTCATCACCAGTTCCACCCAGTCAACACAAGTCATCACATGTTCCATCCAGTCAGCACAAGTTCCATCCAGTCAACACAAGTCATACTGTATGTTAATGGTTGCATTTGACTTGACAGTGTCTAAGGCTGCTGTGACTGAGTATGAAGTGGAAGCAGGAGACAGAATAATAATATTCACCTGTAGAAGGTCATCACTCAACACCTCAGTCTTCTCGGCTCTGTAGAGGAAAACGCATAAGAGGTCAAAGGTCAGATAGGCAGACATAATAGGGCTTATTCATTACAGAGAGTTCCAATAGAAGTGTAGTGTGTAGATCAGAAATGCTAGCCTGGTTAAACCAGACTGAACTGTGCGCTCACCAGAAACAATGGTGAGTGCAGCGTTCAGTCTGGTTCAACCAGGCTACAGAAATGCTTCTCTGTTGTAAAGAATATAGAATGGTGTCAGTTCTACACTTTGCATTTCTACCTGCAACATGGTGGTATTTAAGATATGATATGGTATGGAAAGCCCAACTGAGCCCAACTGTAGTGCAGGGCCTGTGTTAGGGTTGTGCCAGATTACACTCTCTCACAGTTTATAAGACTTCTCTACTGATTCAAAAAACCAATGCAATTCCAGGACTGACTGAAAGACTTAATAAGTGAACTATTGTAGTACTATAGTGGTGCTGTAAGCCAGCAACTCCACTGCACTTCATTTCAACTTAGCAAGAGTAAAGTTGCAGTGAAAAGAGAACAAACAGAGATTGGCAGGGTAAAGAGTGTCTCTCTCTACTTCTCCATCTCTGAGCCAATACTACAACAGGTAACGAAGACTAACCTGTCTTACTTATTAGGGGCAAGTAAAGTAAAGTAAAGTCATAGCTAACGTTGCACCTTATTTCTCTAGACAACGCAGCCGGCAGCCCTACAGCAACAAAATAGTTTCTGCTATACTATGAGTGGTCTGGGCCTTGATCGCCGAGAGAAATAAAGCTTTCAGGAAACTCACCCTGGACTACCCTGCACAACAAACATCACAAGTAGATCTAACTCACTCATACACACCGACACTCTACACCTCTGCCTGTGGCTGTTTCCAGGGAGAGGGCCTGTTAGATCCTCCCCTTGTTAGAACACACACTTCCTGTTTCCTGAATTCCAGCCTTTATTATGGCAACAGCAGGAGGTGAGAGGTCTGTTGATATCTCAAACATGTAATACCCACTACTCAGCTAGTATGGTGGAGTGGAGTGGAGAGAGTTTACTGACATCATTCCAAAACCAAAATTCACTATCCCATACAGCTGTGGTTTCAAAGGTTTTCTTGGCACTGTGACAGACTTAAAGCCATTCAAATGTTCTTGAGACCCAATAAGCAAAAATTGTTTGTCGACGCAATCTAGTGTAGCATTCAGCTTCAACGAATCAGGTGCAAGAGAACCCCATACTGATCTTCCTGATCCACCTTTTGGGAAACACAGCCTACCAATCTTAACACCATCATTCAGTGTGGAAAAAAAGAACAGCCAATATTCTCCATAGACCTATCCCTACATCTGTAATAACACACAACTGTCTGTTCCCTTTAATCCAGTGGAGTGGTGGTCCCAGCACTAGATTTTCACAGCACTTAACAAAAGCCAGACTTAAAGTGTGCTGGGAAGTGAAGTGATCATTAGCTCACCATTTAGAGGTCTCTGATAGTGAAGTGATCATTAGCTCACCATTTAGAGGGTTCTGATAGTGAAGTGATCATTAGCTCGCCATTTAGAGGGTTCTGATAGTGAAGTGATCATTAGCTCACCATTTAGAGGGTTCTGATAGTGAAGTGATCATTAGCTCACCATTTAGAGGGTTCTGATAGTGAAGTGATCATTAGCTCACCATTTAGAGGGTTCTGATAGTGAAGTGATCATTAGCTCACCATTTAGAGGGTTCTGATAGTGAAGTGATCATTATCTCACCATTTAGAGGGTTCTGATAGTGAAGTGATCATTAGCTCACTATTTAGAGGGCTCTGATACTGCTGAGCCAGCAGGATGGCTACAGAAATGTAGGTCATCCCCACTCACACATGTGCACGTACAGGCACACACACACCATCTTCCCCAGAGGGCCCTCTCCTCTTACTGGAGTCTGGGCCAACAACCTACAGTAATGCTCATTGGGATCAATTAACCCCCTCACACACACACCAGCTATTACCTAATACTGCTGTAACCACTGAAATAATATCTTACTATACCCTATACTGCACATTACTGTACCATGCCCCTGCTTTACTGTAAATGGTACCGCTGGTATACAGTACACCAAATAGAAACTGTGTCTATGATCTATCCCACTGAAAGTAGCAGAATTGTATAAAAGGGATAGTTCAGCGTTTTTACATATGTACATATTTGATGCCCTACCTTGAAAGCAGTCTATGGACAAGGAGTGACTGAAATCTACACTGATTTTTGTTAAAACGCTGAACTATCCCTTTAATTGGTGAAGTAAGTTTATAATCAACCAGAGAGACTAGGGATGGATATATCTTCATCTGTAAAGGCCACATAAATCAAGCCCTGATATCATCTAGACCAGACAAATGGCACCTCAAACCAGAATATCCACACAGACCATGCAGTAAAGTATCTCGTTACTGAGAAGACATGGTCATTGGTTGGCCTGGGGAGGTGGAAGGCTAAGAGCTGAGCAAAAATCTATAATTAACATTGATTTGAGCTAGAATAGCTGCAATGAGCTAGCAGGCATTATTCTAAGAATAGGCATCTAGACTCCAATGCTACAGTCAGGACCCTGGGAGAAGAGAGAGTATAACACTGAATAAGAAATGAAACATATGTAGAAAGATGATCAGACCAATCGACTCATCAGAGTCACACAACCCCATACATCCACTTCTCAGGTCATTCAATGTAGCTTCATGTCAGCTTACCATCTTAATATGCGCAGTAATGGTTACATATAGACTTGGGTTAGCTAGACATCTCTTCCTCTCTATTTATCTTCTCCCCATATTGAGCCCCACGACTTTGTTACAGAGACTCTCTGTCAAGCTTCTAAACAGGAAACCCCTGCTCTCGGTCTGTCAGGTTGGTTCTCTCTCCATCCAGTCAGTGGAACATCTGCTGAAGAGACTCTGTTCTGGGGGTAAGTTTCAATGCTTCAGGGCAACATGGTTATGGATAAACTGAGGGGGTGTGGGTTTGGTGGTACAGCATTCATGCACCAGCAAAGACCTAATCAAGCCTATTCATCTCATAGAGGGACATATCATCCTATTTATCTCTTGTAGTTCAACAACTCTTTACACTGTGGTCTACATATTTGGTAATGCAGTACTGTCTCTCAGAGCTGCTATGTCCTCAGAGCTAATACATAGCAACAGTATTATTATTGCAGTATACTACACATACTTTAAGCTTGGTAACAGAAATTAAGATATGGAGGAAATGAATGCAAAACAGAATGACCACATTAGCCAGTAACATACTGCTGCAGTTCGACAAGTGTAGGAAATAACTGCTGATGCTCTTATCACTATGCTAACCTGTAACCCAAATAGGCTCACCACATACACAGATAAATATCAACAGTACTGAAATACACACACACACAAAAACACACACACATAGGCTACTCACACACGAGAACCCCCCCACACACACACACACACACAGACACACGTGTAGGCCAATCACACGCATACACACAAATATATATTAAATATAAACACATACGAGTGTGCTCAAATACACACACACATGTAGGCTACTCACACACAAAACACATACACTCCACCTTCACGCAAGCGCGTACACACAGTGACCTCCCATTGACTCAGGTCTGCAAACAACATTACAGTCTTTGATTTACAGTACCACAGACATGATGAGTATTCCAGCAGTCTTTCACCAGACCATAGGCACAGTGAGGGAGGTATTCTACAGCTTTACCACTCTGCTGAAATAGAAAGACCCTAATTCATTCACTGGAAACGACAGTGGAACACTTTAAAAAGTCTTTGTTCAGTGTTATGTGAACATATCTATAGTAAAACTAATCGAGCCTAAATTAATACTGGTATACTGGTACATGAAGGTGAGGGAAACACCTTTTAGAGATATAGCATGGGTAGGCAACTAGATTCAGCTATGGGACGATTTCTTTAACAATCATTTCATACCTTGAATTACATTGAGACCCAATCAAATCAAATCAATCACGTGTCTCTTAGGAACTAAATTAAACTAATTTTAAGTTGAATTCCTGGTGATTTTACAGTCTTTTTTTATTCAAAAATAAAATAAATCACTCGCAGGCCAGTTTTGGCCCGTGGGTCGCCTGTTGCCCACCCCTGTGCTACAGCAATGGACTTTTGGCATGTCGAGTTTTAAACCCATCCATTATGTGGATAAAACCACATTCCGGCAGGTGTCTATTCCACAAATTAGCATCGGCTAAACTATGACGTTGAAATGCTAATTTACTCTGTTCCATCTCACTGCGCAATCCACTGTCTCATCAGCCCATCCAAGCACTTTATAAACTTGATTTCCACTATAAAAAGCATCTAGATATTATTTGTGTCGGGACTATATCTCGTGGAAGGATGAAATAGTATGAATAAATTCATCAAAATATTTTTGGGGATGAAAATATGTCCATAATTATTTGAATACGTTGGTAACCCATTGTATAAAAGTGATAATGCCCTCAATGCCGGTGTTTGGAGGATATATTGGCACAGTTCGCTAACAACACCCGTGCCAATATATCCCCCAAACACCTGCTTCAAGGGCATTATCACTTCAATAAACACCCTACTACTGAACCTACTATTTCCATAGGACTAGCTTTGACTACCAATAGAGTTTAACTGGTAGACTTCAGCTTTGGGTTATGGTGTTATGGATTATGGCGTTACTATGAAGACACAGGGCTGGGAACGAGACTACAGTATGACTAAACCCAAACACAGTGGTCCCTTCCTCCTTTTTTATTCACGACAGTGTAGCTCAGTGACGTCCACAGCACCATGCTGTCTCCTGGCTGACCAAGCATGGAAACGCTTACTCGACAAAACCTCCCCATGCCCCAGCCTGGCCCTCCTGTCCTTTCCGGAGACAGACAGAGAGGCCCTCATCACCAGGGTGGTGACATACAGAGGGAAGATTGATATGAATCATTACACCATTAGTACACCACCCTCCACATAGTCCCCATCGACTCTGGAAAAAGCATTTTTGTTTTCTGCAAAAAGTTAGGGGTGAAAGTTAGGGGTAAAATGTATTAGTATTACTTTGAGTTTTGTTTCCCTGGTCACTATATAACCTGTAGTTATGCGTAATACATACTTTTCTACATTGATCACACTGTTTCTCTTCACCACTCTCATCAAAACTACTTTTAGTTTGAGATGTTCATTCATATTAGTTTGTGATACTCATAGATACTCAGAGTTCACAACAAACTCCTGCATAAATCACTCCTCATGCAATTCCTGTGTTCAGCCAACTGTTTTTGTGAAAAGCCTTTTGTTTGGTAGGCCTACCAGGCAGTCCCACTGGCAGCAGGGCCACAGGAATGTGAGAGTAGAGTAGTTCTGCCCAAAGCGGGTGGCAGCATGCACATGTCTGTCTACACTGTGTGTATCCCAAATTACAGCCTATTCACTTTATGTATGTATGTACACTACTGGTCAAAGGTTTTAGAACACTCACTTATTCAAGGGTTTTTATTTATTTTTACAATTTTCTTAATTGTAGAATAATAATGAAGACATCAAAACTATGAAATAACACATATGGAATCATGTAGTAACCAAAAAAGTGTTAAACACTTATAGCCACCCTTTGCCTTGATGACAGCTTTGCACACTCTTGGCAGTCTCTCAACCAGATTCACCTGGAATCCTTTTCCAACAGTCTTGAAGGAGTTGCTTTTTGCTTAGCACTTGTTGGTTGCTTTTCCTTCACACAGCGGTCCGACTCATCCCAAACCATCTCAATTTGGTTGAGGTCGGGGGATTGTGGAGGCCAGGTCATCTGATGCAGCACTCCATCACTCTCCTTCTTGGTAAAATAGCCCTTACACAGCCTGGTGTGTTGGGTCATTGTCCTGTTGAAAAACAAATGATAGTCCCACTAAGCCCAAACCAGATGGGATGTCGCATCGCTGCAGAATGCTGTGGTAGACATGCTAGTTAAGTGTGCCTTGAATTCTAAATAAATCACTGACAGTGTCACCAGCAAAGCACCTCCACACCATAACACCTCCTCCATGCTTTACGGTGGGAAATACACATGCAGAGATCATCTGTTCACCCACACCGTGTCTCACAAAGACACGGCGGTTGGAACCAAAAATCTCAAATCTGGACTCCAGACCAAAGGACAGATTTCTACCAGTCTAATGTCGTGCTCGTGTTTCTTGGCCCAAGCAAGTCTCTTCTTCTTATTGGTGTCCTTTAGTAGTGGTTTCTTTGCAGCAATTCGACCATGAAGGCCTGATTCACACAGTCTCCTCTGAACAGTTGATGTTGAGATGTGTCTGTTACTTGAACTCTGTGAAGACTTTATTTGGGCAGTAACTCTGGGTCTTCCTTTCCTGTGGCGGTCCTCATGAGAGCCAGTTTCATCATAGCGCTTGATGGTTTTGTGACTGCACTTGAAGAAACTTTCAAAGTTCTTGAAATGTTCCTTATTGACTGACCTTCATGTCTTCAAGTAATAATGGACTGTTGTTTCTCTTTGCTTATTTGAGGTGTTCTTGCCATAATATGGACTTGGTCTTTTACCAAATAGGGCTATCTTCTGTATACCACCCCGACCTTGTCACAACACAACTGATTGGCTCAAATGCATTAAGGAAAGAAATTCCACAAATTACATTTTCAGAAGGAACACCTGTTAATTGAAATGCATTCCAGGTGACTATCTCATGAAGCTGATTGAGAGAATGCCAAGAGTGTGCAAAGCTGTCATCAAGGCAAAGGGTGGCTATTTAAAGAATCTCAAATATAAAATATATTTTGATTTGTTTAACACTTTTTTTTGGTTATTACATGATTCCATGTGTTATTTCATAGTTTTGAGGTCTTCACTATTATTCTACACTTTACTACCTGTGTATGTATGTATGCGTCTCTTTCGGAGGGGTTGGGTTAAAGGCGGAGGTCAAGTTTTGGTTGGACAGTGTGGTTAATTGACCCATAAAGTCATCTTATAGTACACTACTTTTGATCAGAGCCCTATGGGGCCTGGTCAAAAAGGCACTATAAATGGAATAGGATGCCATTTGGAACGCATTCTCTCTAGCTGTCAGCCTGCCCAGCTGTGTTTACAGCTATGTCCCAATATATGGAAAAGACTGGATAGGTAATCAAGGCCTCTTACTTAAACTCTGATGACTATTACAGACAGGGTAAAGTTATTATATTCCTAATGATAATAAACAGACTCAATGATAATAGATTGTATTTATATACACTTTACATTATGAGGGGGAATGTAAACCCCATCATCCACTATAGCAGGGGTGTCAAACTCATTCCATGCAGGGCTTCGTCTCTGCTGGTTTTTGTTTTTCCTTTCAATTAACCAGGTGTCTTATTAACCAGGGACCTTAATTCTTCAATCCAGACACTCGGCCCTTCTTGGAATGAGTTTTACACATGTGCACTATAGGCTACCAGTGTGAAGCACTCATCCATTAGAGCTTTAATAGTTATTCCAGAGGATGTACTACTGGAGGATATAGTGTGCAGTACTTATGGTCGATAGACTATCCTAATGTGATAATACTGCTGCTCAGTGGACATCAGCGGAGACTGAGGAACAACAGTGGTGTTAGCTCAGTGGACATCAGCGGAGACTGAGGGACAACAGTGGTGTTAGCTCAGTGGACATCAGCGGAGACTGAGGGACAACAGTGGTGTTAGCTCAGTGGACATCAGCGGAGACTGAGGGACAACAGTGGTGTTAGCTCAGTGGACATCAACAGAGACTGAGGGACAACAGTGGTGTTAGCTCAGTGGACATCAGCGGAGACTGAGGGACAACAGTGGTGTTAGCTCAGTGGACATCAGCGGAGACTGAGGGACAACAGTGGTGTTAGCTCAGTGGACATCAGCGGAGACTGAGGGACAACAGTGGTGTTAGCTCAGTGGACATCAGCGGAGACTGAGGGACAACAGTGGTGTTAGCTCAGTGGACATCAGCAGAGACTGAAGGACAACAGTTGTGTTGAGCGCCTGAGGGCAACCCCTGTAGGGTCAGAGGGAGAGGTGGCACAGTGAGGACAAAGTGTGGGATGGGGGCTGCACAGTGCCTGGTTGGATGGATGGGGATTCCCCCTTTACTTAGGAGTTGGCTATAAACATATGACAGTCAGTGTTTTTCCATCATAGCACACTAGTTATATACAGTGAGGGAAAAAAGTATTTGATCCCCTGATCTTGTACGTTTGCCCACTGACAAAGAAATGATCAGTCTATAATTTTAATGGTAGGTTTATTTGAACAGTGAGAGACAGAATAACAACAAAAAAATCCAGAAAAACGCATGTGAAAAATGTTATACATTGATTTGCATTTTAATGAGGGAAATAAGTATTTGACCCCCTCTCAATCAGAAAGATTTCTGGCTCCCAGGTGTCTTTTATACAGGTAACGAGCTGAGATTAGGAACACACTCTTAAAGGGAGTGCTCCTAATCTCAGTTTGTTACCTGTATAAAAGACACCTGTCCACAGAAGCAATCAATCAATCAGATTCCAAACTCTCCACCATGGCCAAGACCAAAGAGCTCTCCAAGGATGTCAGGGACAAGATTGTAGACCTACACAAGGCTGGATTTGGCTACAAGACCATCGCCAAGCAGCTTGGTGAGAAGGTGACAACAGTTGGTGCGATTATTCGCAAATGGAAGAAACACAAAAGAACTGTCAATCTCCCTCGGCCTGGGGCTCCATGCAAGATCTCACCTCGTGGAGTTGCATGAGAACGGTGAGGAATCAGCCCAGAACTACACAGAAGGATCTTGTCAATGATCTCAAGGCAGCTGGGACCATAGTCACCAAGAAAACAATTGGTAACACACTACGCCGTGAAGGACTGAAATCCTGCAGCGCCCGCAAGGTCCCCCTGCTCAAGAAAGCACATATACATGCCCATCTGAAGTTTGCCAATGAACATCTGAATGATTCAAAGGACAACTGGGTGAAAGTGTTGTGGTCAGATGAGACCAAAATAGATCTCTTTGGCATCAACTCAACTCACCGTGTTTGGAGGAGGAGGAATGCTGCCTATGACCCCAAGAACACCATCCCCACCGTCAAACATGGAGGTGGAAACATTTTGCTTTGGGGATGTTTTTCTGCTAAGGGGACAGGACAACTTCACCGCATCAAAAGGGACGATGGACGGGGCCATGTACTGTCAAATCTTGGGTGAGAACATCTTTCCCTCAGCCAGGGCATTGAAAATGGGTAGTGGATGGGTATTCCAGCATGACAATGACCCAAAACACACGGCCAAGGCAACAAAGGAGTGGCTCAAGAAGAAGCACATTAAGCTCCTGGAGTGAACTAGCCAGTCTCCAGACCTTAATCCCATAGAAAATCTGTGGAGGGAGCTGAAGGTTCGAGTTGCCAAACGTCAGCCTCGAAACCTTAATGACTTCTGCAAAGAGGAGTGGGACAAAATCCCTCCTGAGATGTGTGCAAACCTGGTGGCCAACTACAAGAAACGTCTGACCTCTGTGATTGCCAACAAGGGTTTTGCCACCAAGTACTAAGTCATGTTTTTCAGAGGGGTCAAATACTTATTTCCCTTATTAAAATGCAAATCAATTTATAATATTTTTCACATGCGTTTTTCTGGATTTTTTTGTTGTTATTCTGTCTCTCACTGTTCAAATAAACCTACCATTAAAATTATAAACAGATCATTTCTTTGTCAGTGGGCAAACAAACAAAATCAGCAGGGGATCAAATACTTTTTTCCCTCACTGTATGTAGGCAGTTAGTGATGGTTGTTTAACAGTCTGATGGCCTTGAGATAGAAACTGTTTTTCAGTCTCTCGGTCCCAGCTTTGATGCACCTGTACTGACCTCGCCTTCTGGATGGTAGCGGGGTGAACAGCCAGTGGCTCGGGTGGTTCTTGTCTTTGATTATCTTTTTGGCCTTCCTGTGACATCAGGTGCTGTAGGTGTCCTGGAGAACAGGTAGTTTGCCCCCGGTGGTGCGTTGTGCAGACCGCACCACCCTCTGGAGAGCCTTGTGGTTGTGGGTGGTGCAGTTGCCGTACCAGGCAGTGATACAGCCCGACAGGATGCTCTCAATTGTGCATCTGTAAAAGTTTGTGAGGGTTTTAGGTGACAAGCCACATTTCTTCAGCCTCCTGAGGTTAAAGAGGCGCTTCTTCACCACACTGTCTGTGTGGGTGGACCATTTCAGTTTGTCTGTGATGTGTATGCAGAGGAACTTAAAACGTTCCACCTTTTCCACTGCTGTCCCATCTATGTGAATAGGGGGGGTGCTCCCTCTGCTGTTTCCTGAAGTCCACGATCATCTCCTTTGTTTTGTTGACGTTGAGTGAGAGGTTGTTTTCCTGACACCACACTCCGAGTGCCCTCATCTCCTCCCTATAGGCTGTCTCATCATTGTTGGTAATCAAGCCCACTACTGTAGTGTCGTCTGCAAACTTGATGATTGAGTTGTAGGCGTGCATGGCCACGCAGTCATTGGTGAACAGGGAGTACAGGAGGGGGCTGAGCACGCACCCTTGTGGGGCCCCAGTGTTGAGGATCAGCAAAGTGGAGATGTTGTTTCCTACACTCACCACCTGGGGGCGGCCCATCAGGAAGTCCAGGACCCAATTGCACAGGGCGGGGTTGTCCACAATACACGAATTACATCATGGATAGACCACCATTTGGCTAGACCACTAGTTAGACCACCATTTGGTTAGACCACCATTTTTACTTTCTTCCCACACCACGTGTTGCTTCAATATAGGCCTAACAAATCAATCCATGTATGATGCATGTAGCCTTCCTATAAGAAGTTAACATTTGTCAGGCAAACCATTCAGACATTATATCCCCATCAGGTTGTGACTATAACTTTTTTGATGACACATTCATGTATTCATTATAAAAGTTATTCATTGTAAAAGTTCTTATGTTAGTCATATCTTTCTTATATTATCACATTTAATTGGTATCAACCCATTCTTGAGCACTCATATGTGGCCCAACACTTCTGACAGCCCACTGAGATGAGACAAAACTCACAGAGGCTGGCTATGGTCAGGAGAACGATTTGTAATAGGGAGATATGTATCATAACATGGTTAGTGACAGTTTGGTCATGCCACCACAATTATAGCTGCCAACCTGTCTCAGCGGTTACACTGTAACTACAAAGTTACAATGTAACTACAATGTAACACTACCGACAAAAATAAATGACAGCAATGAATGCAATACTGCAAAAGAAAATGCAGCCTGAGCCCACTAAATAATAGTAGGCTACACTTGTATTTATCCAAAATACTTTGCCTACCTTCCAACTGTTTGGTTGGCGAGCTGTTTCATGCGATTAAACTGTTTCTTCATGTTTGCGTCCTTGCTCCACCGTATCCAACAGGTTTTAAAAAAGTTGCAAGGCCCCCTCTTTGATCCTTTTAGAAAGCAAGTCCAAAAGTTGATCTACGTCGCTGCCATTGTATTTTTTTAAATGTTACGTTGACTGCTGCTGAATAGGTGTGGTTTGAGCGTTCTAATAACAATCGATTGTCATTCCCCGCAATGTTTTTTCCTCTTACAAAGTGAATAGGCAATTACAGGACACAGCCCCGTTCGGTTTTCGCTCTTTCCATTTTCACTTTGTGTGCTACTCCTATAACCTAAATGCTGTGCTGAACAGTGGCGTGTAAAAGAAGGAAGTGCAATTCACTTCCCTACTGTAGGATAGCCTACATGGCCCGCTAGTGAGTGACATGTGATACCTTGGTGAAACAACCCTGTCCAAGTGACACACTTATAATGGGCAATTATGAGTACGAAAGAAACGGACAAAACAGTGTGTAAAGCGAATTGTTTGAAATGCATTAATGGCTTTCTACCTGCCACACTGTTTACTATTGGTTTATAGGGGCTTATCCACCTATGTGATTCAACAGGAGCACATAATAGGCTTACAATACCTTAGCTACAGTAGGGGTTAGTGAAACAATTTCTCTCTACATTTTTTCTTTTTGAAAATGGTAATGCCATTATGGCCACCCAGAGATGTGCTCAACATGATGAAAACAATTTTGTTTCTAATCAGTGACTAGGCAGTCAGGCTTACAAAATCATACTCTCAATTCATTAAATAAAGAGAACTATGGCCATACAATATGTTATTATAATGTTTTTACAATGATATGTTAGAACAAATGTATTATTACAGTGATTTGAATGCCACATGGTGACTGAACTTTAATTACTGTTAATAGTATGTTATTTTTTTTACTTGGCAGTTAAGAACAAATTCTTATTTTCAATGACAGCCTAGGAACAGTGGGTTAACTGCCTGTTCAGGAGCAGAACGACAGATTTGTACCTTGTCAGCTCAGGGAATTGAACTTGCAACCTTTTGGTTACTAGTCCAAGGATCTAACCACTAGGCTACCCTGCCACCCAAAATGTATGTATAAGTCTAACAGATCCCTTGATGTGAACTTCATGAGGTGTTTCATATGGCCATGGATGGAATCAATGGAAATTGCCACCAGTCATTCATCAGTTGTACGGATTGACGTAAGTATGGTGAACAGACACTAGATCTATGCTTGGGGGGTAATACCTAGAGCCTTCAATGTCTGCTGTCATTTCCAGTGTTCTGCTGCTCCCTTGTGGCTATTTGCATGACATGCATAACATGGCTTCTCACAGAATGAGTGTGGAATGTATATATGTCTTCATTGACTTTGACAAGAAACATAGCATGCCCATATGCATACATTTGTATTTTAAAAGCATTGCAATACACAGAAAAATATATGAATCATATATTTCCACATTGTGGGGGACTTAGCCCCTTAGGACACTGTCACTAGCCGGCCACCACCAGGTACTCTACCCTGCACCTTAGTGCTGCCCTATACTCTTAGAGTCATTGAACACTGGTCACTTTAATAATGTTTACATACTGTTTTGCCCTTTTATATATATATATATATATATATATATATATATATATATATATATATATATATATATATATATATATATATAATTATTTAAAAATTTTCTGTATTCTAGTCAAGGCTCATCCTATATAACTACTGCTGCTCACAACTTTTCTATTCACATACTGTCCATACTGTCTATTACCACCAACTATTTATATTCCGGACTCTCATTGCTCGCTCTGATATTTCTTAATGCCTTGTTTTCCCCCTTCCTTTTCCTTTTTAGATTATATTTGTTATTTTTTTATACTTTTTAAAATTATTATTATTTTATATCTTATTGTTAGTTATTACTGCACTGCTGGAGCTAGGAAAATATGAATTTCGCTGCACCCACGATAACATCTGCAAGTCTGTGTATGTGACCAATAAATTTGTATTTGATTTAATAATGTCATGAGGATCTGGGGACCCATGCCAAATCTTTTCAGTCTCCTGAGGGGGAAAAGATGTTGTCGTGCCCTCTGAACAACTGTCTTGGTGTGTTTGGATAGTTCATTGGTGATTTGGACACCAAGGAACTTGAAACTCTCGACCCGCTCCACTACGGTCCCGTCGATGTTAATGGGGGCCTGTTCGGCCCACCTTTTCCTATAGTCCACAATCAGCTCCTTTGTCTTGCTCACCTTGAGGGAGAAGTTGTTGTCCTGGCACCACACTGCCAGATCTCTGACCTCCTCCCCATAGGCTGGTGATCAGGCCTACCACTGTTGTGTCGTCATCAAACTTAATGATGGTGTTGGAGTCGTGTTTGGCCACGCAGTCGTGGGTGAACATGGAGTACAGGAGGGGACTAAGTACACACCCCTGAGTGGCCCCAGTGTTGAGGATCAGCGTGGCAGACGTGTTGTTGCCTACCTTTACCACCTGGGTGTGGCCCTTCAGGAAGTCCAGGATCCAGTTGCAGAGGGAGGTGTTTAGTCCCAGGGTCCTTACCTTATGGTAACAGCCATCATTCTATTGATATACCAACCTTTTTCCACACTTACATTTGAATTACATTATCTATTAAATACTTTAATTGTCTTATTAAATTGACTTCAATTCTGTTAGTTGTCGGTAATTTTCCACTGTGGTTGTGGTCACTGAGTTCAGGTCCATTCCGACGTTCAAGGTATTTATTAGAACTGACCCTATGTGGTCCTCCCCCCACTCCTCTCTTCATGATGTGGTGTGGGCGTGCGGCGTATCTCATTCACAACCTTATCTAGTAAAACGACTTACAGATTGAAACGGCTAGCACGGATAATCCACTGACAGTCCATCATCTATTTGATTTGCACTCCCTTTCAAGATTGTTCTAACAAAATCAGGTGTGTAATTGTCTGGTTTAGTCTGACACGTGATTGCTGTTTTTGCCTCAGCTCTATAATTAGATGGTCATTTGATGTGTAAGCCTAGGACTAATTGGCTGATGAAACCAATTTAGAAAACATAAACAGTAGTTAGGTTGATGCATAAAAAACAATGAACAGTTGATGTGGTACTTGGCTCTAATAAAGAGGGTATAGCTTACTAAACTTTCTAGTCTAAGACTATAGAACAGAGTGCCACCCTTTGGTGGTGTTGAAGGACAGCTAGTGGCACAGTTGACTTCTTGGTCTTGTAGGCAATCTGTGGGTCTACTTCAGATCTTACAGTCGTACTGAAGAACCAAATGTACTTCAGGAATGAAAAGACTCCTCAGACTCAAGTCACATTCTTGATGTGTGGTGGAAAACGTTCATCCTATCACTTGAAATTCACCCTCCTAGGAAGTGAACTATTTGTGCCTAAGATTACATATTTCGTCATTACATTCAATACACTAAAACTCCCTCACCAAGACGGAAAGGCAAACAGGTATCAGGAAAGATCAACAATTATGAGGATAATAAAAATGTCAAATGATTAGACCATTTAACATTGAGCCAACACTATATCCATTGTTTTGGTCCTTGCTGTTTCCCAGAAAATTCTGTTTCTCACCTGACTTTTATTTCATTAAGGCATAATATTATAATTTATGGTATGCAGTGGTATAATTTAGATGTTTATATTTTCTGACCTTGTATTCAAAAGTAGGAGGAACATTATTTGATGGCATATGAATAGGGCCAGGAGTTTTTCCTAACCCGGTGACATGACCAGGATAACCTCCAGGTTCTATTTATGCATAAGGTGGTCAGGAAAACTCATAGCTCTATATGAAACCTATAACCTAAAGGATATGTAAAAGATTGCTATTGTAATATGTTATTCTGATTATTATGTAGATATATTTGAGTCACATTACATATACAACACAGGAGATTGGTGGTACCTTAATTGGGGAGGACGGGCTCATGGTAATGGATGGAGCAGAATTAGTGGAATGGTATCACAAACATCAAACACGTGGATTGATGGTAATTAGGTATGTAGAATGACAACTTATATAGACAGTCATATAATGAGATCTATCTGGACCATTCCAAGAAAATAACTTATCAACTCCTCTTGTCTGCAAGAGATCAAAACCCCCCCTCTGCTATCTTCACCCTCCTCCTCCCATCCTCCACCTCCTCCTTCACTTCACCCCACCTCCTCCTCCCCTCCTCCTCCTTCACTTCACCCCACCTCCTCCTCCCCTCCTCCTCTTCCCCTCCTCCACCTCCTCCTTCACTTTACCCCACCTCCCTCCCTCCCTCCTCCACCTCCTCCTTCACTTTACCCCACCTCCTCCTCCCCTCCTCCACCTCCTCCTTCACTTCACCCCACCTCCTCCTCCCCTCCTCCACCTCCTCCTTCACTTCACCCCACCTCCTCCTCCCCTCCTCCTCTTCCCCTCCTCCACCTCCTCCTTCACTTTACCCCACCTCCTCCTCCCCTCCTCCACCTCCTCCTTCACTTTACCCCACCTCCTCCTCCCCTCCTCCACCTTCTCCTTCACTTCACCCCACCTCCATCTCCCTCCTTGTCTTTGACCCTCCACCACCTACTCCCCTCCTCCACCTCCTCCTCCCAACCTTCATCTCCTCCTCCCTCCTCCTCCTCCTCCTCCCCTCCTCCACCTCCTCCTTCACTTCACCCCACCTCCTCCTCCCCTCCTCCTCCTCCTCCTCCTCCCCTCCTCCACCTCCTCCTTCACTTCACCCCACCTCCTCCTCCCATCATTGATGTTAGCCAGTCCCAGCTAGATAAGATAAAGCATTAAAACTAGACAGTTTGACCAAGGGTCTGCACCTGTGCAAAGTCTGCTCTTGTTATTCTCTGAAGGGAGTAAAAGACAATCCAAGAAACATAAAACTGGCTTTTTACACTTTAGCGTAATATCTTATTTGTCCTAAATGGTAGACCCATCCGACAGCAAATAACAGGTGCTAAATGTACATTGTAAATGTGTAGAATGTGGCAAAATCAGACTGTTACTGTGCTTACAGGCATCATGTATGCACTTATTCATGAGGGGGCACTAATGGAATTAATGAATTCATTGAATAAGTAACATCTATTTATTTATTTATTTGTTATTATTATTACACTTGAAAAGACATACTCTGAACAGAGGTAGAATATGACCAGTGGAAAGTAGCAGTCGATAAGCAAATGTTAAATAATGTTCCTCTGTATCTGGACCTATATTTTTCTCCCTACAGATCCTATAATCATATCAATAATGTCTCCTTCTTCAGGTGATTTCCCCCCAGCCATGAACTATGCCAAAGTTTCAGGGGCAGCATTCAACACAGTGCAGGCAGACACCCAGATAGTACCAGCCACGTGGCAGAGGTGATCATGACTCTGTTCCTGACGATGGTGGTGTGTATGGGGGCCGTGAATGAACGCACACGCAGCCTGCTGGCCCCTCTCTGCATCGGGCTGACTGTGACCGCAGATATCCTGGCTGGGTGAGGACCTATGGGGTGGAAGGTGTGGGGTGAGGGGGTGGGTGGGGTGGCCGTGGAGTGGATTGATGTAAGGTGTGCGGGAGAGGGATAGGATGGGAAGAGGGCTAGGTTTGAAAAATGTGCCTGGAGAAATACTGTACTGTACGTTCTGCAGAACAACTTTTCAAATACAAACACAGTAATGTTTGATGTAATGGCCTACCTTTGTACAGTATAGTTAACTTCTCCTGAGATAAATCCCCTGTATACTACCAAGAAAACACACAGTACACCAAAATACACCCTCTACTGTGTACTGTAAGTCACCACATGCTCTATCATTCATTTATGCATCACTTTTATATCATGTCCTCTACAGGGGAGCGGTGTCTGGGGCATGTATGAACCCAGCTCGTGCCTTTGGCCCGGCCATGGTGGCCAACTACTGGAGCTACCACTGGATCTACTGGATGGGACCCATGTCTGGAGCCCTGCTAACCGCCAGCTTCATACGGTACTGTAGACCTTTGATCTTCTGGGGCCTGGATACCTGTTTATATCATTTTCCTGTTTAGTTTTAAACAGAAACAGACTGGAGCCCAGGCTACTATTGAAACACTTTGGTGGGGAAAGCAGTCTTGAACTTTGTCCTTGAAATGACCATAAATACCAAAATAATTACCCAACATTAGAATGGAATATATTTACTATTGCATGGAAGTTGCCTACACTAGGTGCAAGTGTGGGATTAGAAGCCTTGTCTGCCCATAAATTCTTGTAAATCAGCAAGAGGATCCACCACCACCATACCAGGATATGTTGTCTTGTGAGATAAAGCACTGTATCGTAACATGGCTGTTAGACAGAGCTGTGTGTCCTCAACTTAATAAACTTAATAAACCTTATCTGTCCCCCTAAAATCAATGGCTAGCTATGTGATGGAAAGTTACTCGTACAATGGTGCAGTCTGGGAGAGTGGTTAACCTATTTTTAACAATGTGTGGATTTGACCTTTTAATCTTCATTTTTCTTGTTAAAGTCTTGTGTTCTCTAAGACATATTTTGGAAAATTATTTACATTTATGGTAAAAATTCTAAACAAAAACAATGCGTGGAACCAACAATGTGTCGAGTGATGTTATGTTGAACACTTCTGTACTATTCTGATGGTGTGTTGTTTCTATTTTCAGATTACTGGGGATGACAAAACCAGAGTTCTCTTGAGGTGATACAGATGTAGGTTTCCAGTTAAAGTCCATAGAAACGTCAATTTCCAAAATCCACATAAATGCTAACAATGTTTCTGTCAGGTCCAGGCCTGAGAAGACAGGCTGGCGTGTTTAGTTTTGTTTTGGTGTAGGGTTTTTTCTGTTCTAGGTTATCTATTTCTATGTTGGGGTAATGGATCCCAATTAGAGGCAGCTGTGTGTCATTACCTCTAATTGGGAACCATATACACTGCTCAAAAAAAGGGAACACTTAAACAACACAATGTAACTCCAAGTCAATCACACTTCTGTGAAATCAAACTGTCCACTTAGGAAGCAACACTGACTGACAATAAATTTCACATGCTGTTGTGCAAATGGAATAGACAACAGGTGGAAATTATAGGCAATTAGCAAGACACCCCCAATAAAGGAGTGGTTCTGAAGGTGGTGACCACAGACCACTTCTCAGTTCCTATGCTTCCTGGCTGATGTTTTGGTCACTTTTGAATGCTGGCGGTGCTTTCACTCTAGTGGTAGCATGAGACGGAGTCTACAACCCACACAAGTGGCTCAGGTAGTGCAGCTCATCCAGGATGGCACATCAATGCGAGCTGTGGCAAGAAGGTTTGCTGTGTCTGTCAGCGTAGTGTCCAGAGCATGGAGGCGCTACCAGGAGACAGGCCAGTACATCAGGAGACGTGGAGGAGGCCATAGGAGGGCAACAACCCAGCAGCAGGACCACTACCTCCGCCTTTGTGCAAGGAGGAGCACTGCCAGAGCCCTGCAAAATGACCTCCAGCAGGCCACAAATGTGCATGTGTCTGCTCAAACGGTCAGAAACAGACTCCATGAGGGTGGTATGAGGGCCCAACGTCCACAGGTGGGGTTGTGCTTACAGCCCAACACCGTGCAGGACGTTTGGCATTTGCCAGAGAACACCAAGATTGGCAAATTCGCCACTGGCGCCCTGTGCTCTTCACAGATGAAAGCAGGTTCACACTGAGCACGTGACAGAGTCTGGAGACGCCGTGGAGAACGTTCTGCTGCCTGCAACATCCTCCAGCATGACCGGTTTGGTGGTGGGTCAGTCATGGTGTGGGGTGGCATTTCTTTGGGGGGCTGCACAGCCCTCCATGTGCTCGCCAGAGGTAGCCTGACTGCCATTAGGTACCGAGATGAGATCCTCAGACACCTTGTGAGACCATATGCTGGTGCGGTTGGCCCTGGGTTCCTCCTAATGCAAGACAATGCTATACCTCATGTGGCTGGAGTGTGTCAGCAGTTCCTGCAAGAGGAAGGCATTGATGCTAAGGACTGGCCCGCCTGTTCTCAGACCTGAATCCAATTGAGCACATCTGGGACATCATGTCTCGCTCCATCCACCATTGCCACGTTGCACCACAGACTGTCCAGGAGTTGGCGGATGCTTTAGTCCAGGTCTGGGAGGAGATCCCTCAGGAGACCATCCGCCACCTCATCAGGAGCATGCCCAGGCGTTGTAGGGAGGTCATTCAGGCACGTGGAGGCCACACACACTACTGAGCCTCATTTTGACTTGTTTTAAGGACATTACATCAAAGTTGGATCAGGCTGTAGTGTGGTTTTCCACTTTAATTTTGAGTGTGACTCCAAATCCAAACCTCCATGGGTTGATAAATTTGATTTCCATTGATAACTTTTGTGTGATTTTGTTGTAAGCACATTCAACTATGTAAAGAAAAAAGTATTTAATAAGATTATTTCATTCATTCAGATCTATGATGTGTTATTTTAGTGTTCCCTTTATTTTTTTGAGCAGTGTATATGTTTGTAGTTTTCACTAGGGGTTTGTGGGTTATTGTTTGTGCATTGTTGTTTGTTATTTTTGCCCAGTTACGTTGCTTAAATAAAGATGTACACTGGATTCCTCGCTGCGCCTTGGTCTGTCCCTTCAGGAGATCGTGACAGTTTCTGTATTGCGTTTTGTATTTCCATGTCTATTAGTTTAAAATAATCTTACCAACTCAACTTTAATGTATACCAGTATGTGTATATACTATTTATTGTCCATAAATGTAATGTATTTTATTCAATGCCATTTGTATAAATTAATTTCTGTACTTTAAAAATTGCATTGCATTTTCCTTTCTGTGAAGGATGCCTTTTGAAATAGTAGATGTCACTTCTGGCCCATATTCTGTGTTTTATAAATCAATCAAATTTATTTATAAAGCCCCCCTTACATCAGCTGATGTCACAGAGTGCTGTACAGAAACCCAGCCTAAAACCCCAAACAGCAAGCAATGCAAGTGTAAAAGCACGGTGGCTAGGAAAAACTCCCTAGAAAGGCCAAAACTTAGGAAGAAACCTAGAGAGGAACCAGGCTGTGAGGGGTGGCCAGTCCTCTTCTGGCTGTGCCGGTGGCAGATTATAACAGAACATGGACAAGATTTTAAAATGTTCATAAAACAGGCAGAACAGTTGAAACTGGAGAAGCAGCACGGCCAGGTGGACTCGGGACATCAAGGAGTCATCAGGCCAGGTAGGCCTTGAGGAATGGTCCTAATGCTCAGGTCCTCCGAGAGAGAAAAAAGAGACAGAGAGATAATTAGAGAGAGCATACTTAAATTCACACAGGACACCAGATAAGAGAAGAAATACTCCAGATATAACAGACGGACCCTAGCCCCCCGACACATAAACTACTGCAGCATAAATACTGGGGGCTGAGACAGGACGGGTCGGGAGACACTGTGGTCCCGTCCGACGATACCCCCGGACAGGGCCAAACAGGCAGGATATAACCCCACCCACTCTGCCGAAGCACAGCCCCTACACCACTATAGGGATATCTTCAACCACCAACTTACCATCCTGAGACAAGGCCGAGTATAGCCCACAAGATCTCCGCCACGGCACCAGTAAGCCAGTGACTCAGCCCCTGTAATAGGGTTAGAGGCAGAGAATCCCAGTGGAGGGGAACCGGCCAGGCAAAGACAGCAAGGGTGGTTCGTTGCTCCAGTGCCTTTCCGTTCACCTTCACACTCCTGGGCCAGACTACACTCAATCATAGGACCTACTGAAGAGATGAGTCTTCAATAAAGACTTAAAGGTTGAGACCGGGTCTGCGTCTCTCACATGGATAGGCAGACTATTCCATAAAAATGGAGCTCTATAAGAAAAAGCCCTGCCTCCAGCTGTTTGCTTAGAAATTCTAGGGACAGTAAGGAGGCTTGCGTTTTGTGACCGTAGCATACGTGTAGGTATGTACGGCAGGACCAAATCGGAAAGATAGGTAGGAGCAAGCCCATGTAATGCTTTGTAGGTTAGCAGTAAAACCTTGAAATCAGCCCTTGCCTTAACAGGAAGCCAGTGTAGAGAGGCTAGTACTGGAGTAATATGATCAAATTTTTGAGTTCTAGTCAAGATTCTAGCAGCCGTGTTTAGCACTAACTGAAGTTTATTTAGTGCTTTATCCGGGTAGCCGGAAAGTAAAGCATTGCAGTAGTCTAACCTAGAAGTTACAAAAGCATGGATTAACTTTTCTGCATCATTTTTGGACAGAAAGTTTCTGATTTTTACAATGTTACGTAGATGGAAAAAAGCTGTCCTTGAAACAGTCTTGATATGTTCATCAAAAGAGAGATCAGGGTCCAGAGTAATGCCGAGGTCCTTCACAGTTTTATTTGAGACGACTGTACAACCATCAAGATTAATTGTCAGATTCAACAGAAGATCTCTTTGTTTCTTGGGACCTAGAACTAGCATCTCTGTTTTGTCAGAGTTTAAAAGTAGAACATTTTCCGCCATCCACTTCCTTATGTCTGAAACACAGGCTTCTGCCTTTTGGTGATGTGGCAAACTACAGCCTTGCATTGGTCTGACTCTCACTTGTACAATGATACAGACAACCTTCCATATGCATCATGCCTTTTCACTGATTATCTGCACACAGACATCCAGATACTAGCCACATTAGATAACATTGAATTTGACACTGTAATTGCTATTTTGACTGAAAGTCAATCAGCATCTGTCATGATGAGTGTCTGACATAGAAATAGAATTACTAAAAAGGACATAGCCCATCAGACTACCGGTCCTCCCATTATGACCTCATTGACTTGAATGGGGACCCCTCTTCGAGTAATTCTATTTTTATGGTCTCAACTCACCAAACTGGATGGACACCAGTGTTGGCAGACACTCATTTGAGACAGTAGTATGTGAACGTAAAAGAATGTTGCAGTGAAGATTCAAGAAATGAAGTATAGACGTGTTCAACACAGCAGGGGCGTCATGTCCATTTATTTATTTGTAGGTTGAAATATAGAATATATTGTTTCTTTCATGCACAATTAATACAAATTACTTATTCAATGAATTCATTAATTCCATTAGTGCCCCCTCATGAATAAGTGCATACATGATGCCTGTAAGCACAGTAACAGTCTGATTTTGCCACATTCTACACATTTACAATGTACATTTAGCACCTGTTATTTGCTGTCGGATGGGTCTACCATTTAGGACAAATAAGATATTATGCTAAAGTGTAAAAAGCCAGTTTTATGTTTCTTTGGATTGTCTTTTACTCCCTTCAGAGAATAACAAGAGCAGACTTTGCACAGGTGCAGACCCTTGGTCAAACTGTCTAGTTTTAATGCTTTATCTTATCTAGCTGGGACTGGCTAACATCAATGATCTATGCATGATAAATACAAGCAGGTTAACCAAAACTAAACTTTTTTTAGCTTGACCTGGAAATCTAGAACGTTCTGTCTAGTAGTAGGCTACTTTAAACAATGCTTTATATAATGTTTACATATCCGACATTACTCATCTCATATGTATATACTGTACTCTGTACCATCTACTGCATCTTGCCTATGCCAGTCAGCCATCGACTCAAATCTCTAGCCACTTTAATAATAAAAAATTGGATGTAATAAATGTATCACTAGCCACTTTAAACGATGCCACTTTATATAATGTTTACATATCCTACATTACTCATCTCATATGTATATACTGTACTCTATACCATCTACTGCATCTTGCCTACGCCGTTCGCCATCGCTCATCCATATATTTATATGTACATACTCGTATTCATTCCTTTACACTTGTGTGTATAAGGTAGTTGTTGTGAAATTGTTAGATTACTTGTTAGATACTACTGCATGGTCAGAACTAGAAGCACAAGCATTTCGCTACACTCGCATTAACATCTGCTAACCATGTGTATGTGACAAATAACATTTGATTTGATTTGATTTGAAGTAACAAAACATTTAGTTTATTTAACTCGTAAAAACATATCATAATCATATTGACATATGCTCTATGCTGAACATGTTGTTTTAAAATTAGTGCCAATAAAACATCTGTCTGCTGGACAATTACTATACTTTTATACTGTGAACTGGTTGTTGGTTGTCTGTTGTACTGTGTTCACTAGAGTGAACTGACTTGGATTAATCATAAAATGGATATTAGTGCCAAAGAGTTCATCGTTGGTCAATGGAGCAATTCAATTTTATGCTCTCTCTCTCTCTTTCTCTCTCTCCACTCTCTATCTCGCCCTCTCGTTCTTTGAACTTACCAAAGTTCAAATGATTAGCAACGCAAACAGGTAGATATTTGGACACACACCTGCGGACATTATCGCCAGTGCTGCACTGTAACTCTAGATACAAAGACTCCTCTCTCTCATCTATTATCTCTCTCCAAACTCCTCTATTCTCTCTCCAAACTCCTCAATTCTCTCTTGCTCTCCAAACTCCTTTATTCTCTCTCCAAACTCCTCCATTCTCTCTCTCTCTCTCTCTCTCTCTCTCTCTCTCTCCTCTATTCTCTCTCCAATCTCCTCTATTCTCTCTCTCTCCGCTATTCTCTCTCCAAACTCCTCTATTCTCGCTCTCCCTCTTCTCTAGTCTCTCTCCTCTATTCTCTCTCTCTATTCTCTCTCTCCTCTATTCTCTCCCTTGCTCTTCTCTACTCTCTATCTCTCCAAACTCCTCTCCACTATGACAGAGGAGACGATGGAACTGGGTGACGTTGGGACATCCTTGATGGCATCAGACTCTAAGCAAGCACCAGTCAAGCCTCCCAACATGTTTGAGCGCCTGGTCCAGCCGTGTCTAGCTGAGCTGGTGGGGACCATGTTCTTTGTGTTCATCGGCTGTGTGTCAGTCATAGAGAACGTGGAGGCAGCAGGGAGGCTGCAGCCAGCTCTGGTCCATGGTCTGGCTGTGGCGGTCATGGTGGCTTGCATGGCAGAGATCAGGTGAGGAGATGGGTCTATGTGTTTATATACAGTGTATTGATACACTGTCTCACTGTATTCACTGTACTCACTGTACTGTGCTGTTTTGGATACAAGTGTCTCATATTACATCATTACAGTGTTGTACTTTGGTCACCTTTTGAGATTAATGTTAATCATTTGTTTTCAATAGAGCATTTATATTTTGCATGAACAGTGTGTTGTGTGCTATATATGAGTGAAATGAATGTATTTGAGTGCAATGCATGCCCATTATTCCATTATATTTGCAATGTTCTATATTGTTACAATGTTCTATATTGCTACAATTCTGGGGTCAAAATACTGAACACACATGGAGTGGAAACCCATAAGTCTCGTATTTTGGGGGGGGTGATTATGTGTTTCTTCGTCTTGTGCAGAGTTCATAAACAGTCTTTTACAGATAAAGATAATAGACCTAAGGTTGTAAAACCATTCTCATTCCAGTGAGTGCCATTCAACTCATAAACAGTAGCCATTATGGTGTAATGTGTTACGATTTCACAGATGCACCTGACACATACATATCCCAAGTAAGCAACTGTGACCCCATTCATATTGTTATACCTAATAATTGAGTCAACATATTAACAATGTCTAATCAATATCTAAAGCCAATTTCCTTGAACTGATACAAAGATGGAAGTGTGAAGGTGTGTAATGTTAAACTGTGAAACATACAGTGTAAAACCCAACCCTCCTGGGCTATCTGACCATTCTTCTGCTATTTCTCTCTGACCTCCACAGCGGCTCCCATTTTAACCCACCGTTTACCATTGCTATCTACCTGTGTGGAGGCATGAAGCTGAATATGGTGGTGCCCTACCTCATCAGTCAGCTCATAGGGGGTGTGCTAGGTGCTTCTATGTCAAAGGTGAGGGTTAAACCTGATATCAGTGGTCATTCAATGCACATCTATGCCTAACAGTATCTGTGGAGGTAGAATTTTGTCTTGCACCTTGAAATTATTTGAAATGCAGAAAAATATATCAGTTAGATTGAATCAAATCAAAACGAATGCAAAAAAACTATAAAATGAATATTCACAACTACAGTGATTAGATATGCAGACAACAGACATGACCCCAGTTTAGCTCGTCAGACAATGCATTGGGTTTTGTAGTAATATAATGACATCACTGCCAGTAAATGAACCTGAATCCATTGTTCCTCAGCTGATGACCACAACAGAGAACTACTCCAAGGCCCAGGGGGCAGCGTTTGCCCTGCTGCAATCACAAGATCAGCTGTGGGGGGCTCTGTTTGGGGAGATAGCCATGACCTGCCTGGTCACCATGGTGGTGCTGCTGGGGGCAGTCAACGCCAAGAGTAGCAGCCCCATGGTGCCCTTCATGGTGGGCTGCACTGTCATCATCAACATCCTGGCTGGGTGAGATACTGAGAGGGCCAAGAGTGGAGTTTTTCCCTTGTACTATAACTAGGCCCCAAGTTTTTTCTGGCTACTTGACCTGGTCAGTTCTTGCTATAGGGTTATTAGGGCCTAGAGGTTTTCCTGGGCCTGGTACAAGTAATTCCCAAAAAAGGATTTGTTAATTAATAATTAGCCTGGATAGATAATGTTTGGAAAAAGTTTATTTGAAGGTTTGTTTATTAACTATTTATAAACCACTATTATATAATTTTTAACCTATTGAATAGCGTTTGTTATAAATTATTTACATGGATTTAACATGCATTATTATACACTGTTTAAACAAATGATTTACTGATTTATAAAATGTTAACTAATAATGAACAAAGAAATAATGGATGATAAACAGACGTTCAAGTAGAGTTGTTATCAACGATTACATCCACAACTGAAGATATGGAACAGCTACTGCTAAAATGTGCATTATTGTGACATAAAGATTAGATAAGCATCTTAGACAGGTAGTTCAGATAACACGCTCATTACATTGCAATTATGACCTTCTGGGCATTTCTAAGTAACGTATTTACTGATCCCACACTACACCATGATTACGGCAAAAAATGAAATATTGGTTATCTCAACCTTTAGTTTCATAGCAATATGGGTAGAGATACAGCCCATGGTTGATTTGATGGACATGATTCTGCTGCACACCTGGAGATAGTAATGTTTTCTACTATCATGGTTCTAATACTCTTTGTTGCTTTTATTTCTTCAGTGGAGATGTGTCTGGAACCTGTCTGAACCCGGCCAGAGCCCTGGGTCCTGCTATAGTGGCCAACTACTGGACCTATCACTGGGTTTACTGGGTAGGACCTATCACTGGTGGACTGGTGGCTGCTGCACTGGTTAGGTGAGGATAGACTACACACAGAGATCCTACTAAATGACTTCTAATAAGTAATTCTATGAGGCTACGTCCCAGACAGAATAGTCTGGTTCAGCAGCTATACTGTAAGAACGTGTTTGAGACTGTGCAGGATGATGCATGGAGAAACTAAGTACGTGCACACCATTTCACTGTATGTGTTTTCTCATGTTCCTCAATGTGTAGTCTTATTATTACTGACGTGAGAGCGGGCATACTGAATGAAGATCTATAATGTCACAGTAATGCATCGTCTTTAGAACCTCTTCTGTTATCTGTTTTTTTTCAGACTACTGCTTGGAGACCGGAAGACACGTGTTCTCATGAAGTAATACCATATGTCGAGTTAATAGGTCTGAGATTACCATTGTTGTTACAGTACCAGTCAAAAGTTTGGACACACCTACTCATTCAAGGGTTTGTCTTTATTTTTACTATTTTCTACATTGTAGAATAATAGTGAAGGCATCTAAACTATGAAATAACACATATGGAATCATGTAGTAACCAAAAAAGTGTTAAACATAACAAAATATATTCTTCAAAGTAGCCATCCTTTGCACACTCCTGGCATTCTCTCAACCAGCTTCACCTGGAATGCTTTTCCCACATATGCTGAGCACATGTTGGCTGCTTTTCCTTCACTCTGCTGTCCAACTCTTCCCAAACCATCTCAATTGGGTTGAGGTCGGGTGATTGTGGAGGCCAAGTCATCTGATGCAGCACTCCATCACTCTCCTTTTTGGTCAAATAGCCTTTACACAGCCTGGAGGTGTGTTGGGTCATTGTCCTGTTGAAAAACAAATGATAGTCCCACTAAGCGCAAACCAGATGGGATGGCGAATCGCTGCAGAATGCTGTGGTAGCCATGCTGGTTAAGTGTGCCTTGAATTCTAAATAAATCATTGACAGTGTCACCAGCAAAGCACCCCCACACCATCACACCTCCTCCTCCTCCGTGCTTTATGGTGGGAACCACACATGCAGAGATCATCCGTTCACCTACTCTGTGTCTCACAAAGACAAGACAGTTGGAACCAAAAATCTCACATTTGGACTCATCAGACCAAAGGACAGGTTTCCACCGGTCTAATGTTCATTGCTCGTGTTTCTTGGCCCAAGAAAGTTTCTTCTTATTATTATTGGTGTCCTTTAGTAGGGGTTTCTTTGCAGCAATTCGACCATGAAGGCCTGATTCACACAGTCTCCTCTGAACAGTTGATGTTGAGATGTGTCTGTTACTTGAACTCTGTGATGTATTTATTTGGGCTGCAATCTGAGGTGTAGCTAACTCTTATAAACGTATCCTCTGCAGCAGAGGTAACTCTGGGTATTTCCTGTGGCAGTCCTCATGAGAGCCAGTTTCATCTTAGCGCTTGATGTTTTTTTCATACTGCACTTGAAGAAGTTCTTGAAATGTTCCGGATTGACTGACCTTCATGTCTTAAAGTAATGATAGACAGTCATTTCTCTTTGTTTATTTGAAGTGTTCTTGCCATAATATGGACTTGGTCTTTTACCAAATAAGGCTATCTTCTGTATACCAACCTTACCTTGTCACAACACAACTGATTGGCTCAAATGCATTGAGAAGGAAAGAAATTCCACAAATGAACTTTTAACAAGGCACACCTGTTAATTGAAATGCATTCCGGGTGACTACCTCATGAAGCTGATTGAGAGAATACCAAGAGTGTGCAAAGCTGTCATCAAGGCAAATGGCGGCTACTTTGAAAAATCTCAAATATAAAATATATTTTGATTGTTTAACACTTTTTTGGTTACTACATGATTCCATATGTGTTATTTCATAGTGTTGATGTCTTCACTATTATTCTACAATGTAGAAAATAGTACAAATAAAGAGAAATCCTTGAATGAGTATGTGTGTCCAAACGTTTTACTGGTACTGTATATTATCACCATTATTGTTATATTATCACTATTGTTGTTGTTATATTATCATCATTATTGTTATATTATCACCATTGTTTTTGGATATATTATCACCATTATTGTTATATTATCACCGTTGTTGAATATATTTCACCATTGTTGTTGAATATATTATCACCATTATTGTTATTTTATCACCATTGTTGTTGAATATATTATCACCATTATTGTTATATTATCACCTTTTTTATTTTCCTAATTAAGAAATAAGAATTTCCAAGCATTTTTTGGGGACACTCTTTTCCTGTGACTGTTTGAGATTAAAAGACTTTTATTAACAAAGTGACAAGCTATTGTTAACCATTTATTTTTAACTGCTATTTCCATGACAAAATAGCATGACAAAGACTGACCAGGTGAATCCAGGTGAAAGCTATGATCCCTTATTGATGTCACTTGTTAAATCCACTTCAGTCAGTGTAGATGAAGGGGAGGATTTAAGTACCTTTGAATGGGGTATAGTAGAAGGCCAGGCGAACCAGTTTGTGTCAGGAACTGCAATGCTCAGCAATGCTGAGTTTTTCATGCTCGACAGATTCCCGTGTGTATCAAGAATGGTCCACCACCCAAAGGACATCCGGCCAACTTGACTCAACTGTGGGATGCATTGGAGTCAACATGGGCCAGCATCCCTGTGGAACGCTTTCGACACCTTGTAGAGTCCATGGCCAGACAAATTGAGGCAGTTCTGAGAGCAAGGGGGGGATGCAACTCAATATTAGAAAGGTGTTCTTAATGTTTTGTACACTCAGTGTATATCAGTCAAGTTATTCTCAGCACGCAACAGTTTGTGTCGAGGACTGACTATTGCAAACACCCAGATGCTTTGGAAATATTAGAAATTTGGTTATCACTCTCTGTCAGATACTGAGACTCAATTTCAGCATTCCCTTTTAGAAGACCAACAAAAGAATGCCCAAATGCAGAACATTATGTAGAAAAGAATGTGGAAAAGCCAACTGAATTTCCAACAGGTGTGTTGTGTATGGAGGGCTTCACCATTTTGTAAAACTTTGGCCCAACTCTCCATCTCATTACCTTATGAATCAGCAGGGATATAAAAAACAAAAACAAATTCACTTTACCCATAAGTCAATTACCAAAAACACTCAGTTCAAACGCAAACAAAAGACGGCAAAATAATGAAGGACCTTTTCAAAACCACAGGGTCCATCTCTGGCATGAGTTTTGTGCTCCCGTGCTCCTGGTCCTATAGCCTGTAAAGGAGACCCAGTCAAAGGTTGGCCTGGAGGGTCTCCTGCTGTTTCCACATTGTACCCCGGGCCTCCCCACAGCAGTGGCCCACATGGGAAAGCTGGCCAGGCGGCGGGATAAACCAATTACCCCCCAGATGGAGGGGACTCCTGCCGGCACACCATCCGAGGGGCTCCCGGCCTCTCGCTTCCAGGCGCTCCTGGAAAACCCCGGGACGTCTTTCCCTCAGTGCCCGGCTGGAGAATTGCAAAAGATGGGAATTGTGTGACCTCAAACGGCCGGAGAGTAGACAATATTCAGCTCGGTAATTTGATATGGTACGCCCCTCAGGAGGACAATGGTGACTTGGTGATGGAGATCTGGGTTTGAAAATATACTTTTTTGGAGACTTTAGGAGGTATGAGTTGGAGTTGAGAGGGGTTCATCATTTTTTCTCACCACAGTTTTGCATTTAAAGTTTTCAAATAGTATTTAAAATGTTGGATAAAACACTATGCCATTTAGAAAAGCACCCTTGAAAAACCCTAAGAAAAATGTCCTGCCTGAGTTGGCGAACAGCAAACATAGTGGATTTTAGCAGGTTAAACTTATAGGTTTAACCTTAACCTCATCAAGTGGGAGGAGAAGAAAGAGAAAAGTGAGAGAAAGCAAACAATAGTGAAGAGAGGAAGTCTAGTGGATCATTGTATCAGGAGTTATTATGATCAAAACCTCACAAAGAAACTAAGTTTGGCGATAACTGGATGAACCATCAGGATAAGAGAAGAGAGACAGAAAGAAATAGAATAGAGATAGATAGAGATAGAAAGAGAAGAGAGATGGATGGAAAGAGAAGAGAGATAGAAAGAGAAGAGAAGAAAGATAGAAAGAGAAGAGAGATGGATAAAGAAGAGAGATAGAAAGAGAAGAGAGATAGAAAGAGAAGAGAGATAGAAAGAGGAGAGAGATAGAAAGAGGAGAGAGATAGCAAGAGAAGATAGAAAGAGAAAGAGATAGAGGAGAGAGATGGAGAGATAGAAAGAGAAAGAGATGAGAAGAGAAGAAAGATAGAAAGAGAAGAGAGATGGAAAGAGGAGAGATAGAAAGAGAAAGAGATAGAAAGAGAAAGAGACAGAAAGAGAAGAGAGATAGCCTAGTGGTTAGAGCGTTGGACTAGTAAATCCCCGAGCTGACAAGGTACAAATCGGTCCTTCTGCCCCAAACAGGCAGTTAACCCACTGTTCCTAGGCCGTCATTGAAAATAAGAATTTGTTCTTAAATGACTTGCCTAGTAAAATAAAGAAAGAGAAGATAGAAAGAGAAGATGAGAAGAGAGATAGAGAAAAAAGGTTAAAAGATAGAGTTGATCTTGGTGGATAAAGTGATTGGTCTATTGGCTTGAAATTCCCCCCTTGGATTCATGAGGCCCAGTGGTTTCTGGCTAACAGCGTCTGTGACAATGATCATTATGTCTGCCAGGGCCTTGTCACCGTGGGCCCATTGTGGGGGCCCCATTCAGCCCACAGTCATTTACACTTTCATTGACAGCTATTTAGTCCCAATAAAACGTTCAACACAGCAATTTGTGAACCCTGCTCAGCCAAGTAGACATGTGGAATAGGCATAAAAAGGAGTCGCCTTAAAAGTCAATGAATTGTTCCATCTTTTTGGGGAGGGGCAAGGGGAGGGGCCCTTAGATTTTTGGGGCCCTGAAAAGTCCCCCTCCCACCTCTTCTCACTATGTTTCCCAGGCTGTGATCGGGGAGCAACAGCCCCAAAAGAATAGACTGATTCAGCCTTCTCATTTTCTGTCCTCATCTTAGTCGTTTGTATATCATTTTACTCTGAGTTATTCCGTGATCATTAGCACTGCTTATAATTAGGCCGGTATAGGATGCACTGGAAAAGGGCCAAAGTAGAAACGTGTTGGACAGTTAGCTCTAAACCCCCATTCCCTTATAAAACAGACTGTGTTGCATATGGATGGGTGTATAACATCCCATTTAAGCCTATTCCATACCAGATATGTCAAAAGACATAAAAGCCTTGTGCTTTTAGATGCTGGTCTTTAGGAGGGGCTCATGTCTCTGGACTTTACTGTTCATGTCTCTGTTGTGAAACACTCTATAGACCACAGCTAGATGGACTGGATAGACTAAATACAAATATATATTAAGAATTCGCGTTCAGACACAGGTTGTAATACTTTTAAAATTCAGATTTTTGAAAAATCTCATTATTGGTTAGAGCAACCATTCCACCTGTAAGCAGTGAGATTTTAAATGGACCGTTTTCAATCACTAGGGTAATTTGAGGCCATATTAATAAACTCCTTGAACATTGGGCATTAACTATCTATTAAGTATTTATTAACTATTTTTTTATTATCTAAAAAATTCCACTGTCAACACTGCTGAGACTGCTGAGAGAAAGAGCCCAAACTATGTACCTCTGCAGTCTAATAAAGACTTCCACATTGATCACCTCAGCTTTCTCTCTGTCTGTCTGGTCCACAGTTTGCTGAGCTAGCAAGACTAGCAATACTAATGTGATACAATATTTTATAGTGCCTTGAATTTAGGCTACAGCCTCTTCTGAGACGTGAGTTTAAATCCCACTGCTTCCATCTAAAGCACAGGTCTGTTGAATGTGGCTGATGAAGGACAGAGGGCCTGAGACATATCTAATCAATCTTAAAGCTGAAGAAAAATGGTCTTCTTCATTCACTATCCCAGCAGCTCTGTAAAACCCCACTCTCTCTGCGTCACTCAGTGCACTGACTACCCACAATAGAGCAGGAGGGGCTGCCACGCCCAAGCTAACACTGAGGGGAGGCCTGGTGGTTGGGGGGCAGAGGTGAGGGGGTTTGGGTTTGACATCCCCTCATCTTTCAAACTCTCCCTCTAATGCTTAGGGTTGTCTAACGCATAATTCCAAAAGCTCAATGACTGAAATTAAAAATACATCTGTACCAGGTGTTAAACATAATTATTATAATAGACAATAGATACAATAGTGCAATAGGTGTTTTTTGTCATTTAAATTTGTTGCAGAAAATTGTAATGCAAACATTCAAGATCATTATTTCCTACAGGAGGAGCTATTTTCAACAAATATTTTCTCATAATGCTCAAGAACACAATAAAGAATATTATGAAGAACAAAATAAATATCTTGTTCAAAAGTTTAAGTAATTGCTTGAAAGTGCATTTCAAGTCAATCAAAAAAGTACACAAGAAATCCCCACAAACATTGCTTAAATATTTGGCGATAAATGGTACACTTAAAAAAAACTGTAGCATCATCCATACCCTGTAATAAAACCAAAATTATACAATCAATCTGTAAATAAGCAAATCCTTGTGAATTTACAAAACATTTCATTTACATCACAATAAAATATTTAAAAACCTATCGTACAAAGGAATAAACAAGACAACATAAAACCTCTAACAACAATCAGACATTAAATTCATTTGATTTCCTGCCACAGCAGTTCAGAGAACACCTCACGCCGAGACCCTGAAGTGAGCAGCAGTTGGTGTGGGGAGACAAAGCGTGAAGCAGCAGTCAAACCGTTTTTAGTCTCTGGGAGCTGTGGGCGTTGAGAAGAGAGACAGACAAAGGGCCAGGCTCTCTAAGCCTTTCCCCGCTGGGGCCGGCAGGGGCAGGGGTGGCCCCTCTAGTGCTGCCTGGATGGGTCCCCTGTGGGCCCCTGCCCTGGGCCTTGTACTCCTTGTGCTCTACAAGTGCTCCAACAGATTTGTCCCTGTGGTGTTGTGAGCGGGTATAGATTCAGGAGGAGTAGAAGTGACATCTCTCAAACCGCTGTGGTCGTGAGGAACTCATCTCGCTCGCTTGCTGCCACGGTGACATAACCTCTACCACACAAACTGGGGTAGAAAGAAGAGACTCAATGTGTTCCATTTAAGAAAATAAACCCTACCTATAGGTCAAAGGGCTCATGATCACCACTAGGAAATGGGACACACCCTCAGTCCAGCGGGAACTCACAGGGGTTCTGACGAGCCGCCCAAGCTGATTGGTAGAGGGACATGAAGTCTTTGTAGCGGGGGGCACATCCCAGCCAGGCCTCCCCAAAGTGTTCTGTCCCTGTGAATAGGAATTCTCCTCCCCCAGGCTTTACGTGACACTGTAACAGTGTGTGGATGTGACCGTGCCATGAGGAACTGGAACCGGGAGCCCTTATGGTGCCAGTGAGGCGCTCGAACACCCCGCTACGCTGCCGGTACACCCTCCCCTCTGAGACCTCCACCAACGATGTCTGCCGCTCAGCATTGTGGGATACATTCCTGATGGAGCCGCGAACCACTGGAGGGGCAGAGGAGGGGACTAACATTAGAGACTGTTTTCAGTCAGCCCAATCATTTATGGTTATGTTAAAAAATATTATGTTTCATTGTAATGAAAACCAATTAAAACTGCTCAAAAAAATAAAGGGAACACTTAAACAACACAATGTAACTCCAAGTCAATCACACTTCTGTGAAATCAAACTGTCCACTTAGGAAGCAACACTGATTGACAATACATTTCACATGCTGTTGTGCAAATGGAATAGACAACAGGGGTAAATTATAGGCAATTAGCAAGACACCCCCAATAAAGGAGTGGTTCTGCAGGTGGTGACCACAGACCACTTCTCAGTTCCTATGCTTCCTGGCTGATGTTTTGGTCACTTTTGAATGCTGGCGGTGCTTTCACTCTAGTGGTAGCATGAGACGGAGTCTACAACCCACACAAGTGGCTCAGGTAGTGCAGCTCATCCAGGATGGCACATCAATGCGAGCTGTGGCAAGAAGGTTTGCTGTGTCTGTCAGCGTAGTGTCCAGAGCATGGAGGCGCTACCAGGAGACAGGCCAATACATCAGGAGACGTGGAGGAGGCCGTAGGAGGGCAACAACCCAGCAGCAGGACCACTACCTCCGCCTTTGTGCAAGGAGGAGCACTGCCAGAGCCCTGCAAAATGACCTCCAGCAGGCCACAAATGTGCATGTGTCTGCTCAAACGGTCAGAAACAGACTCCATGAGGGTGGTATGAGGGCCCGACGTCCACAGGTGGGGGTTGTGCTTACAGCCCAACACCGTGCAGGACGTTTGGCATTTGCCAGAGAACACCAAGATTGGCAAATTCGCCATTGGCGCCCTGTGCTCTTCACAGATGAAAGCAGGTTCACACTGAGCACATGTGACAGACGTGACAGAGTCTGGAGACGCCGTGGAGAACGTTCTGCTGCCTGCAATATCCTCCAGCATGACCGGTTTGGCGGTGGGTCAGTCATGGTGTGGGGTGGCATTTCTTTGGGGGGCCGCACAGTCCTCCATGTGCTCGCCAGAGGTAGCCTGACTGCCATTAGGTACCGAGATGAGATCCTCAGACCCCTTGTGAGACCATATGCTGGTGCGGTTGGCCCTGGGTTCCTCCAAATGCAAGACAATGCTAGACCTCATGTGGCTGGAGTGTGTCAGCAGTTCCTGCAGGATGAAGGCATTGATGCTATGGACTGGCCCGCCCGTTCCCCAGACCCGAATCCAATTGAGCACATCTGGGACATCATGTCTCGCTCCATCCACCAACGCCACGTTGCACCACAGACTGTCCAGGAGTTGGCGGATGCTTTAGTCCAGGTCTGGGAGGAGATCCCTCAGGAGACCATCCGCCACCTCATCAGGAGCATGTCCAGGCGTTGTAGGGAGGTCATTCAGGCACGTGGAGGCCACACACACTACTGAGCCTCATTTTGACTTGTTTTAAGGACATTACATCAAAGTTGGATCAGCCTGTAGTGTGGTTTTCCACTTTAATTTTGAGTGTGACTCCAAATCCAGACCTCCATGGGTTGATACATTTGATTTCCATTGATAATTTTTGTGTAATTTTGTTGTCAGCACATTCAACTATGTAAAGAAAAAAGTATTGAATAAGATTATTTCATTCATTCAGATCTAGGATGTGTTATTTTAGTGTTCCCTTTATTTTTTTGAGCAGTGTATAAAAAGAAAAATGAGAAATGTATCAATTAAACAGCCACCAAGACAGTATGATTCAGCTGATCTAAATTGTTGTGTGCATTTCAATAACGTGTTGTTTTAAAGCGGCCAACAGGGAAATTAAAAAGTTAACAGGATCTTGCTGTGAGTATGAGTGGAAAAAGGATTCAAATCTTCCCTTCAAAAACTCCACTCTTAGCCTCCACATCCCCCACTCACCCCTCTCAGCCTCCACATCCCTCCCTCACTCTCACTCCTCTCAGCCTCCACATCCCCCACTCACCCCTCTCAGCCTCCACATCCCTCCCTCACTCTCACTCCTCTCAGCCTCCACATCCCCCACTCACCCCTCTCAGCCTCCACATCCCCCACTCACTCCTCTCAGCCTCCACATCCCTCCCTCACTCTCACTCCTCTCAGCCTCCACATCCCCCACTCACTCCTCTCAGCCTCCACATCCCTCCCTCACTCTCACTCCTCTCAGCCTCCACATCCCCCACTCACTCCTCTCAGCCTCCACATCCCCCACTCACTCTCACTCCTCTTAGCCTCCACATTCCCCACTCACTCTCACTCCTCTCAGCCTCCACATCCCCCACTCACTCTCACTCCTCTTAGCCTCCACATTCCCCACTCACTCTCACTCCTCCACATCCCCCACTCACTCTCACTCCTCTCAGCCTCCACATCCCCCAATCACTCTCACTCCTCTCAGCCTCCACATCCCCCACTTCCTCTAAGTCTCCACATCCCCACTCACTCTCACTCCTCTCAGCCTCCACATCCCCACTCACTCTCACTCCTCTCAGCCTCCACATCCCCACTTCCTCTCAGTCTCCACATCCCCCACTCACTCTCACTCCTCTCAGCCTCCACATCCCCCACTCACTCTCACTCCTCTCAGCCTCCACATCCCCCACTCACTCCTCTCAGCCTCCACATCCCTCCCTCACTCACCCTCTCAGCCTCCACATCCCCCACTCACTCTCACCCTCTTAGCCTCCACATTCCCACTCCTCTCACCCTCTCAGCCTCCACATCCCCCACTCACTCTCACTCCTCTTAGCCTCCACATTCCCCACTCACTCTCACTCCTCTCACTCCTCCACATCCCCCACTCACTCTCACTCCTCTCAGCCTCCACATCCCCCAATCACTCTCACTCCTCTCAGCCTCCACATCCCCCACTTCCTCTAAGTCTCCACATCCCCCACTCACTCTCACTCCTCTCAGCCTCCACATCCCCCACTCACTCTCACTCCTCTCAGCCTCCACATCCCCCACTTCCTCTCAGTCTCCACATCCCCCACTCACTCTCACTCCTCTCAGCCTCCACATCCCCCACATCCTCTAAGTCTCCACATCCCCCACTCACTCTCACTCCTCTCAGTCTCCAAATCCCCCACATCCCCCACATCCCCCACTCCACAGAAATCCCTCCATTCCCTCCTTTCACTCTCTGTGGCCATTTACACTTTCATTAGCCAGCTATTTTCTCTCTTTTAAAAAGTCGATGATGGCGATTTGTGAGATCAGGGCACGGGAGTCAGCCTAGAAATGAAGTGGACTCAATGGCACTATTGCTTCTGCTCTGTTGCAGCCTTAAGCCAATGGGTCTCCCATTGTGCAGCCTCATCTGTCAGGCCCCTCATCTGTCAGGCCACATCTGTCAGGCCACATCTGTCAGGCCACATCTGTCAGGCCCCTCTGCCCAGCTACAGAAGCTGTTCGCTGGGAACAGATCAGGCCCACTACCCCCACCCCATCTACAAAATCTCCTTTCCAACACCCACTCACTCACTCCACCCCAGGCCTTTGTAGCATAAATTAGTGGTGATACCCAGCTGATGAGGGGACAGAGTGGGCTACATGGATCTATGGAGAACTAAGGAGATAGGAGTCAAAAGCTATACAGTTGAAGTCAGAATTTTACATACACCTTAGCCAAATACATTTAAACTCCGTTTTTCACAATTCCTGACATTTAATCCTAGTAACAATTCCCTGTCTTAGGTCAGTTAGGATCACCACTTTATTTTAAGAATGTGAAATGTCAGAATAATGGTAGAGAGAATGATTTATTTCAGCTTTTATTTCTTTCATCACATTCCCAGTGGGTCAGAAGTTAACATACACTCAATTAGTATTTGGTAGCATTGCCTTTAAATTGTTTAACTTGGGTCAAACGTTTCAGGTAGCCTTCCACAAGCTTCCCACAATAAGTTGGGTGAATTCTGGCCCATTCCTCCTGACAGAGCTGGTGTAACTGAGTCAATTTTAGTGGCCTCCTTGCTCACACACGCTTTTTCAGTTCTGCCCACACATTTTCTATAGGATTGAGGTCAGGGCTTTGTGATGGCCACTCCAATACCTTGACTTTGTTGTCCTTAAGCCATTTTGCCACAAATTTGTAAGTATGCTTGGGGTCATTGTCCATTTGGAAGACCTACTTGCGACCAAGCTTTAACCTCCTGACTGATGTCTTGAGATGTTGCTTCAATATATCCACATAATTATCTTTCCTCATGATGCCATCTATTTTGTTAAGTGCACCAGTCCCTCCTGCAGCAAAGCACCCCCACAACATGATGCTGCCACCCCCGTGCTTCACGGCTGGGATGGTGTTCTTCGGCTTTCAAGCCTCCCCCTTTTTCATCCAAACATTACGATGGTCATTATGGCCAAACAGTTCTATTTTTGTTTCATCAGACCAGAGGACATTTCTACAAAAAGTACGATCTTTGTCCCAATGTGCAGTTGCGAACCGTAGTCTGGCTTTTTTATGGCGGTTTTGGAGCAGTGGCTTCTTCCTTGCTGAGCGGCCTTTCAGATTATGTCGATATAGGACTTGTTTTATTGTGGATATAGATACTTTTGTACCGGTTTTCTTCCAGCATCTTCACAAGGTCCTTTGCTGGTGTTCTGGGATTGATTTGCACTTTTCGCACCAAAGTACGTTCATCTCTAGGAGACAGAGCGCGTCTCCTTTCTGAGCGGTATGACGGCTGCGTGGTCCCATGGTGTTTATACTTGCGTACTATTATACTTTTGAACAGATGAACGTGGTAGCTTCGGGTGTTTGGAAATTTCTCCCAAGGATGAACCACACTTGTGGAGGTCTACAATTTATTTTCTGAGTTCTTGGCTAATTTCTTTTGATTTTCCCATGATGTCAAGCAAATACATCAAAAGGTACACCTCCAATTGACGCAAATTATGTCAATCAGAAGCTTCTAAAGCCATGACATCATTGATATGGGATCTAGATTTGTAAATAAGAACAATAATTAATGATTTATGTTCTATTGATACATACCAAAGTCACTGCTGCAGATGGCCAGGAGGAGCTCTGTGTCATTGCAGGGACGGCAGCTAGCTGTGGGAGGAGAGAGAGAGAGAGAAGTTTAGAGAAAGAGTGTGGGTCTATGCAGAGGAAAGGGGCACACATCACCCTGTGGAGCACCAATGCACATCCTTTCACTTCACTTGTCTTCTCACAACTCTCTCTCTCTAATCATTCTCTCTGTGTATCTCTCTCTCTCTCTCTAATCTGCATCACCACCCATTTCTCTCTTTCTCTCATATTAACCATCATCATCTACACTTGTTAGAGTGATCATCTTACTGGACACAATCACCCTACTGTGAGGGTCCACTTTCAACACTTCAGACCACACCCAACGCCCTACTGTGAGGGTCTACTTTCAACACTCCAGACCACACCCAACACCCTACTGTGAGGGTCCACTTTCAACACTTCAGACCACACCCAACGCCCTACTGTGAGGGTCCACTTTCAACAATTCAGACCACACCCAACACCCTACTGTGAGGGCTGGGCTTGGTGACAACTGATTGATGGATGAGGATTACAGACAGCTTGCCACTCCATTGACACACACATACCAGCAGCTCCATCCCTCCATCCATCCCTCCATCCCTCCATCCCTCCATCCCTCCATCCATCCCTCCTCAGTTCATCCAGACAACAAGCCAAGGGGTCAGATGGAGGAATGTCTGGCATGTGTCTCTACTCCATTCACATCTCCTCCACCATACTAGCACAGATCAAAAGCCTTGATGAGTCTCAACCTCCATGTTTGACTTCTATTGTTTAGCGGTCTAATTGAATGACCCCAGACTGGTGACCCCAGTCACTGGTATTCTCCACTGAACCCCTCCACTCTGTCAATATTGGGAGAGAAAGACTCAGACAGACCGACACATCATCAGGACAGGAGAATGTCATCACCCCATTGAGACAGGCCCACACACACACACACACACACACACACACACAGATGAGGCATCTGTAGAATTCAACAAGTATTTGCTGTCTCCATTGAGATACCCGGGGGCCAATGGCCCTCCGCCACCCTGGTCCCTGGCTTTGTCCCTCCGGTGGAAATGAGACCACCAGACAAAACAACAGACTGGCCAGCAGCTGCTACCTAGACCAGGCAATATTGGCTTTGGTCTTTAATTGGATAATTGACTGATTTCTTTGGGCCCCAAACTGTCCCCCAGTCTCCCCAGCACACCCCTCCACCCACACAGTGAATGAGCCCACCTCTTGTGCCATGTGCTCTGATGCTAGGAGTTTATTGTCTTCTATGATTAAGTTAGAATGTATCCGTGTTTTATTATTGATGCACTTGCTTGGAAATGGTTTATGATGGACAAGAAAGAAGATGGGTCTAAAGTAAAACCCCTTAAAAACCCCTGAAGGCATGATGATGATTTGCTTTAAGGATACTTGTTGATCACTTTCATTCTGCACTGCAATGTTCTTTTTTCACACCAATACAACTGACAATACATACTTTCTTTTTTATATCAATAAATGATTAGGTCTATTTACAATTGGGATTGCAACTTCAACAAAAGTGTCAAATGAATATCTTATTACCATGGCATACAAATAGAGAATTCGTATTATCTCCAAATGTCAGTGCTGCAAAGTACTTAAATTCGAATAATTTAACGTAGCCTACTACTTAAGTCGTTTTTTGTGGTATCTGTACTTTACTTTATATTTTTGACTACTTTTACTTTACTACATTCCTAAATAAAATAATGTACTTTTTACTCCATACATTTTCCCTGACACCAAAAAGTATACGTTACATTTTGAATGCTTAGAAGGACAGTAAAATTGTCCAATTCACGCACTTATCAAGAGAACATCCCTGTTCATCCCTACTGCCTCTGATCTGGAAGACTTACTAAACACAAAAGCTTCGTTTGTAAATGATGTCTGCGTGTTAGTGTGCTCCTGGATATCGATAAATAAACGTGTGCCGTCTGGTTTGCTTAACATAAGCAATTTTTATATTATTTATACTTACTTACTTATATTTACTTTTATACTTAAGTATAGTTTTGCAATTACATTTACTTTTGATATTTAAGTAAATGTAAAACCAAATACTCAAGTAGTATTTTACTGGGTGGCTTTCTCTTTTACTTGAGTAATTTTATAGACTCTTTATCTATAATCTTTACTTTTACTCAACTATGACAATTGGGTAGTTTTTCCACCACTGTCAAATACTCACCCTGCAACACACTTTGGCCGAGTTTTGGCGCAGTGGTCCGATTGCCCAGCAACTCATATCTGAAGCCTACTGCGCGTTGGCTGATATCCCTCTGTGGGTTCGCCAGGAGGAAGATGGCTGGCTTCTGAGGTCCGTCCGCCGGGAAACAGAACACCTGCTCCGGCGGCCCTCCATCCGTCATCAACAGGTCCAGTTCCCCAGCCCGCTCGATGTAGACGCTGGCGCCGTTGAAGCTGCGGAACGGTTTGATACAGACCGTTGTGTGGTGCGCAGAGGATAGATTGGGTTCCAGGACGACCCGAAGCGCCTGGCCCGGGTAGACCCACTCCACCGAACCCTCCGTGCAACGCAGCCGCACCTGCTGCACAGTCCGCGAGTTCGCCTCAGCCTCACGCGCCAAACCACTGCAATCCAAGAACAAGGAGAAGGGTTCAAATAGGAACACACACTCAGAAAACAATGCAAGTCAGAAAATGATATACGACGAGAGAGATTAGCCTATACTCACAGAGAATATGTATATTATTTCCCCCCCACTCAATCCAAGTGTTAAAACGTATTATTTTGTCAAACCCCATTTTGAAAGGATAACTGCAAGTAGTGCTATTGCATATTATTGCTTGTTGTTGCAATAATATGCAACAATAAGAATACACAATTACCTGAAAACGATTAGGATGTTGGTGTAAACAGATCATAATTATAAATATTTAGACAACAACGTTTTTAGAAAGGCTAAACTCAATCCCAAAGTCAAATACCAGTTCGGAATTCTGGCTACTAAAAAAAAGCCTAATCCCTCACCTTCCACTCCAGTTGCATAGGTCTGCCGCGCAGGGAGACAAACAGCAGAGGAACAGTAAATACATGGAAATCGTCCTTAGAGTTGACGACATTGCAACCACCAAATATAGGAATAAAAATAGAATCCAAAATCAATTTAGTGAGAAGACATCACCAATGTTCCGCTCCAATCCTTCTGCAAGCTCACTGAGATGCTCTCTTAGCAACATCTGTGGACGCCTGTGACTGACGCTGCGGCTGCATTGTATGAATAGTAATGTGCACCCTAGCCCCCTGACAGCTTTGGTAGAAAATGGATGTCCTCGCTGTGTGTCTGTCTGTGTGTGTGTGTGTGTGTGTGTATGTGTGTATGCGTGATGATGATGATGGTTGATACAAACGGGAATGGATTTCGTCATCATTACCGTTGGACCACAATGGAAATAAACTGTTAAGCTTAATTGTGTTATCCTTGATGATTTTCTTAAATTGTATGTGGAGGCGTCACTGGCTGGAGCGCCCTTATGTATGGATTTTACAAATTGTCAAATAAATTCAATCAATGGCGTAATTACCAAGCCGAAAGATTTGTAAAACGAACCCGTTTCAAATGCGGAAATTTGCATTTTTCGTTACATCATTTAATGGTTGAAGTTGTGTAAAATGGATAAAACAACATGTAGGCCATTTGTGGCAAATTGTAGGTATAGGCTATCAATCAGAATAGCCTGTGGGTCCAATAATCGAAAAAGCTTGACCAAACGTAATTACATTTTATTTATCGCAATATTTAGGCCTACGTTCCCAGTTCCACACGACTGAATACTTAATACGCGTTCAATCTTTTTTTGCTTTTGTTTTAGGTTAGTTCAGTGAAGACGATCCGCAGTACAGGCTCCATCTGGTAACTTCAGGTGGACTGCGCGACTCACAGATTGTCCACATCTGGATAATTGGAGCCTTCATGAAACTTTGGGAAATAAATGCTGACAAATGCCAATTACTTCTTATATAGAAGCATTTTATTTATGTAGGCTAGTACTGATAGGTATTTTCCGAACACTTTATATATTTGCATTCAACCCATAAACATTGGCCTATATAAGTAAATAACTCATCAAATAAATTAACAAAATAATACGATTTTTTTTGTATATACATATATAGATAATTGAAGTCGCATTTTGTAATAGTAGGCCTAACGGCCACAGATAGTGTAGTTTGGGAGGTGAGTGAAGGGGGGAATGAGGTGGGGAGGGCGAATAACGGTAATGATGACGAAATCCATTCCCGGTTGTATCCAACTAGGAACAAGCCCAGGCCAAGAACTGAAAAAGGCACAACGCATTTTTGATACTTGGGCTCCATCTAGTGTTCGTGTACATGTAATGCACATCTGGAAAATGCAGGGCATTCGCGTCTCGGATTAATATTTATGAGGGTTAAAACCTGTGAACAAAATAACAATCCTTCTGGGCCCAAGCAACAAAAGGTGCAAGTCAAGTCTATGGCGACATCTTGCGGGGGTATCCAGCAACCACATGTGTATAATACTGTTGGTTGTTCACAGGACTTTGTTGGCCCCCTCCGGTCGGGCGAGATCAAAGGTTTATGCGTTTTGATGGGAATGTGGTTCGGTAAATTGCCCTCATATGGAGAATTAATATTGTTTTCTCAGCTGCGAGGAAAGTCCTCTGCTAGGGTATAGGCTTACGAAAAGATATGTACTTTCCTCAACCAGGTGGAAATTTAACAGACATTGGCCTACTGTGTAGTAATAACATAGTCTATAGGCTACATTTAAAAAAACTGCTAAGAGCTAAAATAGGTTATTTTATTCATTTTAAACACATATAATGTAGGTATTTTTTAACCTACACTGTTTAATTTAGTCTATAAAAAGTGTTCCAAACTATACACAGGAATAGCTGTTATTTTCAATCGTCTATCTTCTCTGGACAGTACAATCAGAATTCAGCTGTAAGGGAAGGCCTTCTAACTGTCAATGGCAGTTGAGTGGCTCGCACTGTTGTCACAGCCAGGCTCATTTTCACACGCGTTCTCAGGTTGGTCTGTTTGCGTCACGTGTTCTGAGGCCAGAGCCCAGTTCCCTGGGGAGAGCAACATGAATGGACACTTTGTTATTCTACCAAAAGAGAGAGAATAACCCTCTAGTCCGAGTGGCATTCAGCTCCCAGACTGACTGAATTCTACAGAAGGCTAGTGGTTCAGTGTCCCATAGGGGCAGACTAGCCATCTGGCATTTCGGGCAAATGCCAGAAGGGCTGGTCCATTTTTTGCCTGCATAACTTTTTTTTTCTTCGCAAAATTATCATTATCTGGCTAATAATGGGGGCCTCAAGCAATAAAATGGGCTCGTTTGGGGTCCTCAATTAAAATAATGGGCCAAAGTGTTAGAAATGCCAGAGATTATTTCTGGTCACAGTCAGCCTCTAGCTCAGCTCCAGCACTGTAATATTTCTGTCTCCCTGCAGGCATGTCATTTACATTTTGTTACATCATCTGTCCATAAAACTTTTATGCTAATTGGCCAAAGTAATATTTTTCTTTAATGTGAACCCCTTTAAAATGTTACAAAATCATGTAAAATGTAAATGTAACCTAGTAGCGGTATTAGAACTCCTATTGAATAATACATATTAAAATCGTGAATAATAAAATAAAAAGCTCATAGGCTTATGGCAACATAGAGTTGAGTCTGTGACACTCCACCCAGTCTTGAGGGTTACTGCCGTACCAGCAAGGGCAAGCACCCCATCCCATATCGAGGCAGGACCACATCATATGAAAATAGTCAAATATGCCACACAGACGTCCATCATCACACACATCCAACAGCATTCGCGTTTCATCTGCACCTTTGAACGCTTATAGCCCTCCTGCCCAGGACCAACCCATGGCTGGCTAAAACGGTCCCCGACGGCAAGCACCTGTAATGAGACTCCCGCGCCCTCTGGTCAATGCATTGTAATATAGCCTACCCCACTGCCTTGCCTCTGGCACCGTCTATACATTGCTTGACGCAAAAGACATAGGCTTAGGCCTAAAACAATTAGGAGACATAACGTTGCACATATACATGGGTTGGCCTATAGTCCCGGGCGTGCGAGAGAAATTGATTGCAGTATATAAATGGTGTGGCCTACTGTATTAATATTTAATTTATTTAACTGGGCAAGTCATATAGCTCAGGTTATAAAAGGCGTGGGTCATCAGGGTGTGGGATGAGTCATATTTCGTATTTTCCAAAAGATAGAAACGTCACCCGTTAGGCTGACATGCATGTAAAACCTGTATTATGTTAGGCTATAGATAACGAAGCAAATCTACAATGCAGAAGCCATTAGATAGTGACATTATCAAAAGAAGGAATACTTCTAAGATGCAGTTGGACATTATATTTTGTATTTATTTTTATGAGCGTTTGACTAATTTAATTATAAAGGTTGTGGCCCAATTCAAGATCCAAACGATGAAGCAGTCTGTGGCTCCATGTGTGCCATTTCTTTCGGAAGTCTGTCAATAGACCTAAAAATAATAAGTAGTGATTAAATATTGACTACATACATGCACGTCCTTGTCTGCTAATCAAGACCCCATGCGAATATCCCTCTAGATTATGAACAAATAATTAGAAAAGGACACAATTGGTCTAACGAGCAAAATATCATCACAACTCATTACCTCGCACCGTGACCAATGCTTCAGAGCAAAAACGGTAATTAATTAATTGTTATCTACCCTAACTGAAGTAAACCTACCATTTATATACTATCAAAAAATTAAACTCTGACAAGTCCTGTCCTTAAACCCAGAGTTTTCTTGACACAACTATAAATTGTTTGCTTGAAGAAACCCAAAACCTCCGTTAATTAAATGGGACGATGATTATCTTGTTCGAAGGTTTCTTCAAGCAAACAATTAGTTGTGTCAAGAAAAATCTATTGACGGGTTATTTTGAATATTGCGCAAAACAATTCCCAAATGGCTATTTGAATAAACCAACAAAATACATTTTTCAAATTATTACTTCAAATCCCAAAACAAATTAACTCGGAAACTGATGTATTTTGCTCGTGCATTTTTCTAAAGCAGTTTAGTGGAAGTCATAACTTAAACATCGCTAGTCCCAGTCCCAGCTGTGCTGAACTGATTTGACACGCATCAGGGAGTCCAGGGAACAATTCAACCGCCGAGCTCCAACTACACTGGTTGCTGCACCGGAGCACAGAGCTGTGTATTAGGGTAATCGTTAACTGTAGGTCAAGGTCGTCCATTGAACCTTATCTGAAATACATTTTCACACGAATATTCTCGATTTATTGCATAGTATATGCTATAGATAATGAAAGGTATTTTCCAAATATGTTTTAACATTAGGTCTACTTTACACTAGAGTAGGTCTACATGCATGTCTTATGTTAATATAAAAAGTGAAAATATTTACAGAAAATATGTACAGAAAATGGTATGAAACGTTAGGGAAAGTCCTTATTGCTATATTAAATAACAGCCATTACATGTGCCCGTCACATACCTCTATAGCCTACCACATTTAAACCAGGCTGAATTAATAGACCCATTAGAAGGTGAGGAAATGTAAGACAATGTAATTAAAAGAAAATACGAAATAGTTAACCAAAAAAGTATATTCAAATAAACTATATAGACATGTTTAATTTGGTCATTATTACATTAAATACTTTGACATAATACATATTAAACATACAACTCTGGATATAGTTTGGCCTATAGAAAATGAAATCTCAAATGATAATGAATAAGCTATTATCAACTTCTTACAAATAGCTGTTGCATTGTTAGTCATGTTATGTGATGCAGATATTGACTTAATTTCATATTTTATCTTTGAAAAAACCTTTGTCTGTGCTGCTCTCTTTGATGGTGACTGTCAAAAAGTTTGTTGTCACATCTGTGACCACCACCTTCTCAACATTATCCAGACGTGGCCTCCAAGACACTGCTGATTGCTCTCCAGAACTCCTCAATGCAGGCGATTTGGTGACAACAATGGGCCTAGACTGTTGCATGGATGAAGAGTCACTGGCTCTGTAGAAATGTTTTTTGGACACATGCTTCAGTTTGGGGTGTGGGATAGACATGCCGCTAGGGCATTCTAAAGTCCCGCGGCTCTGGTGATCGAGTCTAGCCTTATGGACGAGTCTACCATCATGGCTATGTGTGCCAGGATGGGACACAGTACCCACCCGTCTTTGAGCATTGTTTGATTTTGGCACAATGCTTGTTCCCTCTTGAAACCTGCGTGTCAACTGGATGACACTTCTCTCAGATGTTTTGCCTTCATGATGACAATGTCTGGACATTTTAGACAGACCGTATGGGACCTGTTGCTCCTCTAACCGACTCCTCTTCGCAGGCTCCTCTGTTGGACAGCTGTCTGGCTCCATGTTGAATCGTAAACGTAACTTGGGTTTAGGTCCCCTTTTTTTAGGGATGTTGACAAACTCCTGGGCCATGAATGAGGGCGGAGGCGCCGGTCGCGGCCTTCTCTCTGTCTCTGGCGGTCTGACCCTCACGCTCTCTCCTCGGTTGACCGTGCTAGGGGGAAAGATTGTGGGCACGACAGCCCGTAGTCCCTCTCGAGCTCTCGGTGTAATCATAGGCGTCGGAACAGGGTATGAAACACGAATCCCCCTTGGCATTTCTCTTCTGCATTCATAAGTCTTTGCTGTGGCTTTCGCCTTTGCCTGTATAAAAGGTGGTCAAGTTAGATGCGTATAGGTTTTCAAAAACATGTACTTGGAAGGCTAAATCCTGTTATTTATAAGCTGTATCATTGCAGATATTTTCAAACGATGAAATAGGCCTATAGCCTATTTGACATTGTTCATCCACATGCCATTTCACTACACCAAAATCCTTGTTACAATGACGCCAAATTTGGAAGAAACAAACATTGTTACAAGTGTTGGTAATGACAATGTTTGAACAGAAGGTAAGCCCCATGCATTCACTCTCTTGGATACATTTATTTCCCACTGTAACTTGGAAACGTGTGTTACTTTATTCAATTTGGAGTTTGAACAATAGCATCAAAACGGAAATTATACCAGAGGTAAAAAAAAATAAAAGAGCAAGATAAGAGACAACGTTCCACTTTCATCTATTTATTAGCTGAATTTAGACATTTTGTAGTCTGACATTCTATCAGACCACAAGATTCATGGTTCAGTTGTCGGAAAACATAGGTGATGAGTAAGAAAAGACATTACTGAAATATGGACTAACTCATGACAGTCACTGTTTAATTCCCCCACCTTCAGCAGAAATGTCTCCGGCTTCGGTCCCCTCTTCTTAGGCCCAAATAACTCCCTTTCACGCTCCCTGTGAAATAAATACATACAATTTTCGTATGAAACGTAACTCGCTCGGAATAATAGAGTTAGTTATGAGTTATGTTAAATGCGTGACGTCTGTTGGGGATAGCCCAAGATGACATATTCGCACTCTGCCTGAAGAGGCCTGCTGTGCTGTCAAAACCTTACCTCTCTTCGAATGCAGCGAAGAGGCGCGCATCTAGAATGTTTTCCTCCGGTTCCCAGGTGCTATATCTATCCAAAAGAACGACACGGTAGCGTAAGAAGAGTGTCACATTTGTGGTGAAAGCGTTCACCAAAATGAAACAATGTCGGCTGAGAATCTCGTTGCTTTCATTCTGGGATTGCCTAGCGGACAGCGACGTATGTGGAGTTAGCAATCTGCTAATGTTAGCAACACTCTTGTCCTGTGCTCGTGCGTTAAAATAGCCTAAGCAAAATACGCGAACGTTACCAAAACCATGTCATTTACGTAATCAACAAGCCTCGGTTACATGGCCTAAACATGCCATGAGCACACGTTGGTGCACATTAAAAACAAGCATTCAAGAGATAAAACGACGAGCTGGAAGCTCTGCTGCCTTCTTCCAAACAAGTGTAGCCTACTCACTTTTTAGACCAGCCCTTCCATTTCACAAAGTATTCCATTCGACCCTGCAAGTATAACAACAAATAGGGAGAGAATTATGCCTACTTATTGTCGATATGTCATTGCGATGGTGCACAAACACACAATTAGCATACATTATTGTTAGAAACGCGGAGGTGTAACGAAATTAAACTGCATACTCTTCTTATGCGTTGTTTGATGATGGACTCGGCAGCGAAGACACGCTCTCCAACAGCGGACAGCTCCATGTTTACTTCAACCTCGTTTATAAGCGATTTTTTTTTCTTTCTACTGCTCTCGCTGTTTAATTCCACACATCCCATAATACGCACAACGAGGAAGACGTCAGCACGTTTGCCAAGCACCGCAGTCGGTGGGACCGTATCTGGTAGAGCGCATTGGCTCAGCTGTTGCTACGTGCTCTGGGTTGCTAAGTGAAGGGGAGGAGTTAATTCCTCTTGAGTCTAAGGAAGTGACGCTGATTTGGTGGTGGTCTGGCTTGTGCGCAGGAATGTCTTTGGCATAAACGAATAAATAAGGCACACCAAAGTATGGCACACCAAAGTATTATTCATTTGAAAATAATTTGTTAATTTATATTCATTGTATAGTCTACCCAGCTTCTTACCTTCCATTGTGACTATTTCCTTGAACAGATCTTTAAATAGCCACTCATCGGCATTTAGAAATATAAAAAAGAGCATTCATTTATTTGATTTGAAAATATCAAAGTGAGAATCAATAAGAACATGACCTTGAGGCTCGACTGTATTTCCACCGAATCTAACTGATAAGCTGGTTGCCAGGAATCCCATGCACCAACCTAAATACAAATGCATATGATAACTATGTGTAGCCCAGAGATGGGAAAGTATGTTCTTTTAGAATCTTGCGCTATTGTTCATTAATGCCCAACTACGTGAGGCTAAACTCCACAAAGGTCAATTAAAATTGACCTTTCAAGTTGTATCATTATCATTAAGAAAATGTTTGTTTTTCATAGGTAATTTACTTTATTGTGGGGTGCTGAATCGTGGGTCTCTTTGGTCGTCCGATAGTTAAAAAAAAAAACTAATTCAGTTGAAGATTTATTAATTTATGAAAACAATTAAAAGTCAAATGAAGAAGAGTTGAATGTTAAGTGTTACTGTCTGAAGATGAATAGGTAAACACAACTGAAAACTATCAAATATTTCAAACACAACTTAGCCATAGAAATTTGAACATATGATAACATAGCCATAACAAGAATAAACAGGTCTTTGGAAAAAAGAATGACATGATAATGACATATAATTCACAGTCTAGCACAAGGTAATAACAATAATAATATTAATACTTACTAATAATAATGATAACAATATTAATACATTGCTAAATAACCAAATTCCTTCAAATAAATTATGTTGGTTTGTTAAAAATGTATATCAGTTTTTGTATTTACTATAACGAATGTTATTGTTTATTATTATTATCATTATTATTATTATTATCAAGACGCTTTGGTTGCTTTAATTGTCTCATTAACTTGTATATATTTTTTATAATTAGGCTTACTTACTAAAGTTTTTAGGCTTTGTGTTTTTCATAAGGATTTTGTTTTTATAAGGAATTTTTATACAAGAGCAAAGAATAATCTGATTTAAACCTCCTATAATAAAGAGATAACTCTGAAATCTGAAACATATCCTACAGAAACCTACATTCATTTGAAACCTAGAGTATTAAAAAAAATGGCTATCAGTCCTCGTTAGGTAACTCATTAAACAAATTAATAAAAATATAAACCCCTTGAGTTCTGTCCATGCAAACTACAGCCTTTCTTTAGTGAAAAATAAAGGGTAATGAAGGCAGAGCTATGAATTACATAAAGATCAAACTGCGAAAATCCGCGTTTGTTATCTTCTGAATGTATGTAAGAGTAGGCCTAAGTCATTAGAGTACAGTGTTATTCAAGTCCACATAAAAGGTTAAACCTGTTCAGAAAAGGAAATTGGGAAAATTCAAGTAGTCGACTGTAGCCTGCAATTTTTTGTATACAACTTAACACGTTGTACAGGTAAGAGAAGAATCTATAGAAAAGGGGCAGAGTTACCAAAAGGAATCATACGAGTTATGAAAATATAATGAGACAAAGAGATATGTGTGAATTTGATTTAGATTAAGAGAGAGAGAGAGAGAGAGAGAGAGAGAGAGAGAGAGAGAGCGAGAGAGAGAGGGAGAGGGAGAGAGAGAACGCGAGAGAGACGTACATATCATACTAAACATTACATTATAGGTATTTTACAATTTAGTTGATAACGAAATTATGGAACGTTTCTGTCAACAATGTGAATTGATATATCACTAAATTACTCAGGGGTTTCCACAATATCAATAGAAACAGAGAAAGGCTGCTGTTAGACAATTACAGTGTATTACTGAATAGCATACAACGCACTGCTAGTGTGCACAATGTTTGATAATATAGTGTTTATAACCCTATAGCGGTTCATCAAACCGACAACATGCTTCGGATTTGGAAAGAAAACGCTCGTTTGGCTGAATGGCTCTAGAGCCTATGCGACGGGGAGAGCAGAATGTACATCAAATTTGTTCCGTATTTGACCTTCAGATGCCAGATTATTTCGCCCTATAGTGTTACCTAACAACACATGTTCAACATAACACGTAGATATGGCCACTGTAGCCTTATTACGGACGAGAAGACAAAGGACGGCGGACAAAAGATACATTGGTTGTCGTCGAAATCATATGGCACCACCATTTTGATGCGCTCAAACCACGAGACCAACATTTCAGCGCAATGTGGGTATTAAAACGACTACATTTTAAGGAACGCGCTAAACCTAGAATAGGTAAGACCTAACTGCAGGACTCCATATTTGGTGGTGTCCATGATTGGTCTCAGCTTTACTGCAGTGCAGCAATGGCGACAGCCATACATGGATACACAGTGCGAGTTGGTAAAATATTATTGGCTCGCTCGTTTCTGGGCAACCGCGGTTACTCAGCTCACTGCTCGCAAACGCTGGTCGCTGTCCTACTTTCATGGAGGACATTTTCTGTTGCGCAAAACGCGTAGCCTGAGTAAGAGGAAAACCACAGACACACATAAAATACATTTATGTTTTCAGCTCGAGAAGAAGAACCACAGCCTCGAAGCAAACTGAATTGGCTGTGCCTCTCTCTTGGCGGATTGGCGAATTGTATTAGTGTTTGGCCTTGAAATAACACAAAATACATGTAATCTTCACACATTACATTTAATTGACTTATTTGTGAATCCTTTATAATTAGAGTGGCATATAGCCGTATGCTACTGGCCCCCATCAGAAGTGTTTTTAAAACCCCCCCCCAAAATACACAAAACAGTCATTCGAATTGATTGGTTTTATTAGTTGTTGTTTGCGGTAGGCTACGTCTGTAAATGTAAGATGATACAGCAATGGCTGGCTGCATTGGGAGGTTGTGGTGTGGTGATAAAGGGGGAATGTGAAACATCGCACTTGTTCTATTTATATGCGCCAACGTGTACAACGAGGTTTCAGTTTGACTACAGAAAGCCGAGTCATTTCAGTCATGCGTGTCAGTCATATCTCAGGTTCATGCAATCTCTTATGCGATCTCGAGGTTGGTTATTTCTATAATGTCCTTCACTTTTGAAGATAGTCCTGTGTGTGTTTTCTTGTTCCATTTCTGTGGCCCGTCTTGTAGCCTAATTATATCTTCTTCAAATTGACCGCCAAGTGCCTCACCTTATATGACCGTGTGTATGAGTGGCAAAAATGGGCTACCTTGAATCATAAAGGGTTATTCGGCTCTCCCAATTATATTAAAAATCAAAAGGGTTAATTGAGGTTTTCTTTGTTGGGTGAAAGGGGTCTACCTGGAACCAAAAAGGGTTCTGCCTGGAACTGAAATAGGTTATCCTTTAGAGACAGCAGAAGAACACTTTATGGGCCAATTTTTATAAAAGTATGTCCGACTCCAGATGTATTTATACCTATTTTCCGATATGCATCATGTGCACCTTTGGCAATTTGCTATCCACACCTAACACCTTGATTGAAAATAGACTTGTTGATGAATTTCGATGAAGCATTTCTGTTGTTTACTATCCAAGTGCATATGTCCAACACGAAGGTTGTTTGTTCCCCTTACTAGTGATTCTGTCTTTCGTTAAGAACAAATACAATTTCTCGAAATGTGCCTACGTTTACGTTGCATTTGCCTATGTTACACTGTGTAATAAACTAAAATGGCGTGCTTCTTCGGTCAGTAAGCAAATTCAGAATGGGGTCCTGTATTGAAACTGACATGGAACGCCCTCAAATCTGTAGTTTATTAGGCTACACCTCCAACTCACAGCGCGTTATGCCGAGCAACCATTTCATACACCGCAAAGCCCCTGCGAACATTCGACCCGCTGCTTGAAGCGGGTATTGACGAGAGAAAATGGCTGTCTCCTTTTTAGAAAGTTACACACGCGGTGTATGAATAACATTTGACTATAAGGCTAAGATATTTTCCTAAAAAAGGAAGACTTATAAACGTGGATGAAATATAGCTATCCTCTAACCCTTGCGTCTACAACGGATTCCAGTGCAAATCAAATGGAGACTGATACAAGCTGGCTATGTGCCGAATTGTTTAATGATAAACATTAGTTAAGTTACTTCAGCTGTAAACATCTAAAACACTTAAAGCTGAAAACGGAAAACAATCACCTAGGCTACTTGGGGGACAGTTGGAAAGTAGATGCCTCAACAAACGAAATGTAGCCTATAGCTTCATTCACCTCGATAAAGTCATCATTCCTGAAATGCATGATGAAAACAGGCAAACCAATTAATTGAAACTTTTCTATATGGTTCACCAAACAAGAACCGTCATTATAGATCAAATAGACACATTCTCTATGGCTCTTAGCCTAATGATATCCGATAAAGAACCATTGACGCTTTTAAAAAATTATATAGGCTATACTAACACGATTACAATTACAGTTATACACTTTAACCTACAAAATAACATGTCTAAAATATGTGGCCATGAACATGAACTTTGCAAACTTGAGAGCTTTGAATTCTTAAAGTTGTGATTAAGCCCAAAGTGATTACGCCCAAAGTGAGGTTTCAAACTTGCAACAAATGCATAGGGTTTGTCAGTGAGCCTATATATGACACCGATATAGTCTTCTTGATCAGACTCAAATCTATGGCGAAACGGTTTTCCATTCTCTGCACAATTTCAACATTTATTGGCATGATATAGCCCAGGGAGCAGTTCAGAGGTACCGCGCTGCTGCTTCTAGAAATGTGCAGGACTTGTCAAAAACTTTTTGTGTATGAGCGCTATCTGCAAAAACATTTGATAGGCTACAAAAAAGTTGAATGTGTAATTTGACTTTTGTGCATGGATCAAATGAAGGGAAATCAATTTAGCAGCGAACGCATTCCAAAATAGAATTGCTGAAATTATTTGATTTGTCCCTGCTTTTTAGATTAATAGAACCAGCTATTACCGAAAAAGGCTTTCAAATGAGGACTTCACCGGACACTCCCCATGTGCGTCGCCAATTTACATTTAATTCAGGAGCAACATTTACTGCCTTGCTCAAGGGCACATCGACAGATTTTTTCACCTAGTTGGCTCTAGGATTAGAACCAACAACTTTCCAATTACTTGCCTAACACTAGTATCCGCTAGGCTACCAGCCGATTAAAACTTCTCAAAATTGGTTTAATTGGCCCATCAAACTTGACATATCTATATGTTCCAAGGTTGAATGGCACACTCCCAGTGCCGAGGAACATTATTTGATAAGCAACTCCCATTCAAAGACCTCGGCATGTATTCCAGTCCAGTACAAGGTCTTTCGCAATGTAATGGTTACACTGGTTTTAGATTAGGTCTATAGACAAGGTCATGGCCCATATTATGAAGTCTAAACAAGCCATACAACATGTGCTGATGTTCATGTAACGTTTATGTATAGGCATACTCCCTCCCAATATAGGTAGGTCTACTTTCCTTTTTACACTTGACCGGTCTGGGTCCGAATCCTTGAGAAGCGCGCCCGCGTGTAAACTCGAAGTTCCAGGAAGCAATACATTGACACATTTTGCGCCACAATTCCAGGTATGTGCGCTTTTTTCCAACTGCATTCGCGCCTTCATTTGTGTTGTCAATAAATTGGGCTTTGGGAGTTACTGTAGGCTACCATGCACACCTGAACAGAGGTAAGCCTACATCTCAAATGGTCTTTAGGCATTTAAATTTGGAAACCCTAGATACAGTTCACAAATCTATAACTCCCACAGCACGTCTCCCACCAAAAGATAAGGCAACCTGACACATCTCACCGCCTATATATAGGGCTAATTATGAATGGATCGACTGCATGCTCATTAGACGAGCCTACTGGATAGTCCAAGGTCATGCGTGTGTGGGAAAAAGAACAACCGAAGACAAGGTCTACCACCCCATGACAGAACTTACCTGAATGACAAATCTTGCATGTAGTCAGGCCAAGACAGACATTGCTGAAACGGCACGGCGAAGTGAGTTTGACAAAGCCTCAGTTGTGTTCTTACAAAAATGGAGTGAGTGTGGGAATACGTCAATGGTAGCCCACATCAAACAGCCTACAGATGTGCAGCTGTGCGTCCTATTCAAAGTTAATGTAAAATACGTGAGACTTGGTTGATAGAAGTGAAAGCCTAATAGAAGTCTTCCTTCCCATTCCACAAAGCCTTTCACATTGTGATATAAGGTATCACAATGTGATATTGCATAAGACCCTCTCCTCCCCGCTATGTGGTGGTTCTGATTACATTCCTGCCAAGGGTCAAGCTGTCTTGCTCCAACAGAAAAATAACCCACCAGTAAAGTAGTAATAACACAAGTGCCCAGTACAGTTATTTAACAGTTATTTAAGACAGAAGGCCCTTTGTTCTGGATTGTATATGTGCTTAAGCAACTTAATTTGTGGTTCCATTCCGAGGTCACATTTTTACCAACAATAATGTTTTTTAAAGGAAACCACAAAAAACGTGGTCGGTAGCTAAGGCCTAAATATTAACTTTAGTGTCAAAATAAAGAACATCACATGGCATATAAGTAGAATGAAGTGAATAATTATTTAAAAATATATATATTTAACATTTTTGGGGGTAGTTGAAGGCAATTATAATGCCTGTTACAATATGCCAGTCTGTACAAATAAAGGATTTCCCCCCATACTGACTGAAACACTACTTCAATTCATTAGCCTTAAGCAATGAATGTCATGCACAGCATGACCCATAGCAGGCCAAAGTCAGACAATGTCAGAAAAAGGTCAGTTCTCTTGCTTTATTGTAAAACATACCATAGCTGTGCCAACAGTACTAATTCCAGCCCCTCCCCATCGGAACACACCTTAAAACAATTATTTTGCCTTTGAACCAACAAGTGCAGGGAAATGTAACCTGGCTCCAACAACTAAATGGTAACCAAAAGGATTCAAAAAGTTACAACGTTGTGCTAAATGTTGTACAGACAGGTATAAGATGTTCCACCTCTAATGCAGAAGGCATCTAATTGAGCTTAGTTTGGACAGCAAAATAATAATGATAATAAATAATAGCTATTCTATCATTATCATCATAACAATCATCTGTAAATCCATAATCCGTCATTTTCTTTCTTGCTTTGCATTCAGTGTGCATCGAAGGCAATTTAGACTGTAATGTAGGTTACATCCCACAAGGTTTCAACGACAGAAGAAAGTACTCTAACATACACTTTAGCAGCAATATCAAAAGAGCTTGTGCTCATAGGATCAAAATAACAGCCTCTAAACATAAGCGACTCACAATTAGCTTTTATATTTTGCACAGAGATGGGTGTTAGGATACACTGAAAATACACATCTACGACTAGTAACCCAGCTAGCTTCGATAAGACAGAGTAGTTATACATGTCAATCTATCAGGCCTTTGTAAAGCAAGCGTCAATCGCAAGTTAAGATGAATGCCCCTACTGTATATGTGAAATGTAGAGGAGGCTGGTGGGAGGAGCTATAGGAGGACAGAGTCACTGTAATGGATGGGATGGAATAAATGGATTGGAATCAAACATGTCGTTTCCATATGTTTGATATGTTTGACTCCAATCCATTTATTCCACTCCAGCCATTACGATAAGCCTTTCCTACCAGCCTCCTCTGGAGAAAATGTCACCCTGTCATAAGGTCAACTTAAATGCAAAAATAGTCCTACATAGACTTGGCACAAATAGTTCTGCATAGACCTGCCACAAATAGTCCTACATAGACCTGCTGTATGGGCTTAGTAGACCATCTGTGGGGTCTACACCAATGCAATACACCAACCTAATTAGGGTCACAAGTCAATACATCAGAATTTATCTTAGGAAAAATGACTCAGTTGATAAATGAAAACTCTGGCCTTCATTACTCACCCCTGAGAGCTAATTTACTAAAGGGGTTGCCTGCCTGCCACTGTGCAATTCAAAAGTGCAAGTTATATTATACACTTTGTTTTCTGAAAAGGAAAACATGCAATGTAGCAGCTCATGGCTAAGATTGACAGGGTTGCTGAAACCGGTGTTCAGTTAATTGAAATATATGTGTGTAACTCTAGTTTCCAAATGAGATCATTGGAGGATTTGTCAAAAGTTCGCTTCAATCTCATGTCAGAGTATACCCCTCGGTGAAACTGGGTCTGTATAATGTCGATGTGGGAGCCTGGCACACCCAACATTCATATTTGCATTTCTTCTTCCATTCATTTCTCCTGCACTCACAAACAATAACAAAACTCACCAACGTGAAATATGACACAGTAGCCTCAGACTGAGCACACCTAGCTGGAGTAGATTGTAAAGCAATGGAAATAAGTATAAATCATATGGAGAATACATACACAGTACATAGTACAAATTAATATACACACATAGGTGAATGCTATGAAGTGCTTTTAAACGGATCTTTGATCACCATAGTTACTCAACATCTTCTACTTATGGACCAAAATAACCGCCATTATTAAGTAGAACATACTGTATGTATAAAACTTTATACATCTCAGACTAAACTCTTAGAAAAAAAGATGATATCTAGAACCTAAAAGGGTTATTCGGCTGTCCCCATAGGAGAAGCCTTTGTAGAACTCTTTTTGGTACTAGGTAGAACCCTTTTGTTCCAGGTAGAACCCTTTTGGGTTCCATGTAGAACCCTTTCCACAGAGGGTTCTACATGGAACACAAAAGGGTTCTACTTGGAACCAGAAAGGGTTCTCATATGGGGACAGCCAAAGAACCCTTTTGAAACCCTTTTTTAAAAGATTGTATATGTTTGGTATGTACCATCAAGCCACAACAGCAAAAGCTATTCTATAAGACTTGATATTTCATAACGGACATTTCACTAGTAATTACCATCCACCTGAATGCAGTCACTGAAATCCATGAGGGCACTTTCTTGGCTACCACATCACCGAAGAGTTGCAGTATAAAACATCATAAGAAATGTATTGATTTTGAATTATAAATTATAAATCTCCATATGTACAAATCTTCACGTTTCTTTTTACATATACACATATTGATAAGGCCGTCAAATCAGTAGTCCTCTGTTTCGATTGGTCCAGGGACTGTTAAACAGATACATATTCCTTAAAAGTGACCGTGAGACAGTTCGTGGTGATGTCAGTGATGACAATGTTGCCCATAAAAGGAGAGAACTTTAGGACAGGCTCCTCTTCAGCCTCCTCTGTTGTTGTTGCTGCTGTTGTTGTTGTCATTGTTGTAGTCACTGACTCCTGTACCACTGCAGTTGGATCCTTAGGCTCCGGTTCTGGCTCTGGCACTGGCTCAGGTTCAGGTTGCTTTCTGGTTCTAGAACAGCTAAGATCCATAGGTTCTTCCTGATTGGTGCTGGTGTCCGTAACCTCATACCCATAGCCGCTACTGCTGCTCCGGCGCGGGACAATGAGGTGGAGGTCCATGGGTTTGTCCTGGGGCGGAGTGGGAACAGCACTGGGGACACTGATGCTCCTGGAGCTCAGAAACCTTTTACACGCGCCCCTGTCCTCCTCGGGGTGGGAGAGCTTGCGCTTGCGGTCGTTATTTGTGGTGGGGAGTGTCCGGATCTGGTCCATAGGGCTAGGGGTGGGGAGGCTAGTATCCATCGCCCAGGGGGAAGGGGTTGGGTTGGTGGTTAGCTGTAGGGGGTGATCATCCGGTAAGTCCGCCTGGCCCCTCGCAACCTCTGTGTTGTATTCCTCAGCCGTGCTGGGTGATGGTTTGGAGAAATGTCCGTCTTCTGGAGAGCGTTTCTTGGGATGCTCAGCGGCCGGAGGGGAACTGGCATTACAGATTTCTTTAGGGACATTGGTGGTCCCCTGTACCTTGGTCATGTCTGACTGCTCGGCTTGTTGAGGTTTCTCTTCTCCAGTCAAGTCTGAAGAGTGTTTACCCTTGGCCGCCCCAGCCTTGTTGCCGTCCATGTACTTGCTCATGACGATGACGATGCGTCCATTCTTGTTCTTGTTCTTGATGATCTTCATCTTGCTGCTGACGGCGCTGGGTAGGGCTGCCTCCTTTGGGCTGGGCTTCAGGGCACATTCGCTCTCAGCCTCGTTGACACGCACCGCTGCTTTCTTCATCTCCACCACTGTAACGTCTTTGACTTTGCTCAGGCAGCCCGTGTTTTTGTCGCGAACCCATTTCTGCTGCAGTGCCGGTGGCAGGTTCCACCCAGGGTTGGGATTGGTGGGTAGACTGGGTTCCTGACCTTTGACCACGTCTTTGGGCCTGGCGGACTGGGTGTTGTACATATTGGGGTCAGGCTGGTAGTGGTGGTGTTTCTTGCTGTTGAGCTGATAGAATAACTTCTTCTTCCCGTTGCCTAGCTGGTCCGCTGGGACTTCCTGTTTGCTGGGCTGGTACTGGTGGTGCTTCTTGCTGTTCAGCTGGTACTGTTGGGGCTGGGAGCGGTGCATCTGGATCGGGTCTGACTTGAGGTGGTTCTCGGCCTCCGGAGACGTCTCCTCGAATCCGGCAGGGATGCTGGATCTCCGTGCAAACGAGGGAAGCTGAAAAAGTTGGAAGACAATGGAAGGTTATTATTCTGGGGAAATGAAAGCACTCCTTTCATCTTTTATTGTTCGGGTTTAACTGACGAGGGCAATAGAAATGGCAAAAGACAACCAACAGAAATCGATCCTAAGTCTACATTTATGCTATGTTGCTTCTCATAACCAGTCCTTAGCCGTAGCCAGAAATCCAATCCAATTCAATAGGACATTATCAATCCCCTCAAGGGTAATTCAAAGACATTGTCGGAGCACAAGAATACAATATCATTGCATAAACTATCCATATACTGTAAGCCTAAATGCAACACACAGGCCTTGGCTAATGGCTACATTTTTACATTGGGATTCAGATGTTATCGGAACATTACATTCTAGTTCTTGGCTAACCTGGCATAAAGGACACAGACAACCGATCTATAACTTTGTGTGTCGAGAGCATTCAGTCAGTGCTTTCCTCCTGGGATTCCTTCCTCCATCTTCTCAGATCCCTCCCCCCTCCTTCCCTCTCCACTTCCCATGCATGACCCCCCCAGGCCACGAGAATGCTATTTCAGAAAGGGGCGGAAGATGCTATGTCTGTGACCTCAGGGTCACTTAGGTGCCACTAGACATGTCACGCTTGATCCTTGATGTCAAACCACGTGTGGTTGTAGCAATGGGGTGTGTTTCTTAAAGGCCTACTTTGTACAGACATTTTTGAGGATTGTCTATCCTTGCATCCATATCTATGAACTTGAGAGTGGTTACATTTCTCCAGCCTTATCCGTCAGCTTTGTAGCAAACTAAGTGGCAGGGCTGCCATTTTGTTGTTTTTCAAATTAAGTGGGTCTTTAAGGGCTTGACTACTCTTAGTAATAAACACAGTGGCCCTAAATCACTAGCCGTTTGTAATTAAATCTGACTCCAAGTGTGTTCTTACAAAATCCTCAACCTCAGGGAACTGTGAACTGTGTTCTGTTATTCTTTCATTTCTGCTTTGAATAATTCTAGAAACGGAACATTTTAGAGCTAACAAATTGCGCGCGTGAAAATGGAATGGCATACCAAATTTCCCATAGGCAACATGGCTGTTTCTTAAAAGGGGAAAAAGCCATTTGCACATGTGGCTATTAGCATAAAATAAAATGAATGCGCTCAAGCAATACTTCCAGAGCCTGAGGCAACAAACTGGGTTTCATGATGAGTGTGTAGGCCAGACCAGCTGGAGGACCCCATACCTCTCTCTCTCCTAATGCAAATCTACTCAAAAGAACCACAGCTATAATGACAGGGAACTCCAAAACACCTGACACTGGTGTGTTACAAGAACTTCTGTTCTCTCTCTCGATCTCTCTCTCTCTCTCTCAATCTCTCTCTGTCTTTCTGCTGTTCAGTGGCATCGCAACTGCAGTTCAGTGGCATGTCAACAAAATGGCTGACTGAAAATCCTGTTATTTTTAAACAAATGGAACTATTTAACATAAAAACAATATGGACAATAAGGCGGGGATGATGATAGTTACCTGGACTAAGAGATGTTTTGGTTTTGGTCCACGTTTACGATATCCCATCAACTGTTCCTGTCTCTCTCTGTAAAAGATGATAAAAAAAACATGAAACATCATCTTGTGTCATCAAAGAAAATGTAACGTATTGACATACTTGTAGCTTTACAACATATTAATGAACTGTACATATTGACAAAAAAAAGTTTGCAAATATATCCCTCTATTGGTCTTATTAATAATTCCGTAGCATCTCTAGACCAATTTATTTAAAAAAATAAATCTCTTCAAGGTCGAAAGTGGAATTTTGATTTTGAAGGCTAATGAAGACCCGAGTGTGACCTGCTGAAAGCATTCTGGTCTGTCTGTATTTGCATAACTCTCTCCATAGTAATATGCCCATCATTCCATATTCTCATTATAATGAAGGAATTCAATTAGTTCTACAGCAGGGGGAGAATCTCCCCCTCTCTCTTCCACATCCTCTCCCACAGCCAGTCTTACACCTCCCTATGGTTCTGTCACAGTCAAATCCTAATTAGGGTCACATGGTGTGTATGAAATTGAATAAATACAAGGTTGAAGTGGGGTTTCCTGAAAATGAAATAACTACAACACAACAGCATCTACCCTGCATAAAGATTAGGTGACAAGGTGTGTATGAAATTGAATAAATGCAAGGTTGAAGTGGGGTTTACTGAAAATGAAATAACTGCAACACAACAACATCTACCCTGCATAAAGATTAGGTGAACACAATGGTCTATTATTAACTATGTACATTTGAATATATTGGGATGTATTTCCGAGTAAATTACACTCACTGAATAAATAAATTAATAACTAGATTCCAGAGAACTATAGCCTACCAAGAATAACATTATATTTGTTTGGGTTTACAAACCTCTCCCCACAAAAAGAAGAGAGAGAGCTGTGCAGTACGTTATTATTCTGTTGCGTTCATATGCACAGTCATGTCCATATGAAATAATTGCTCCCTGGTTGAGGCCTTAAGTCATAACATGCTCGTAAATATAACCCACTAGCCCAATGGCAGCTGGACTCGACGCACGCGCACCGCTGTGCATTAGCGCATGTGGCTAACACACAGCATTAATGTAGTAGGCATACTATGCTACGGTATGAATGTATAAGCAAAACACTGAGAAAACCTGTGGTGACACGGCCAGTCCCCGTGAACTTTCTGCATCATAAAGTAATAACGTGGTGTGATTTTACACCGGAGACGTCCTGCGGGGCAACCTCCCTTTATAGAAGATTTGGCAATTACAACCTCCCATGTCGATTCCCCTCCCCCATCCCCCGGGACCAGAGCAGGGCGAGCCGAACACACAGGCCTACTCCTTCCCTCCCCACACAGCGCAGAGGCAGCGCTCTGAGACCGACGGTCCAGCCCAGACACACACACACACAAGGCCGCCGGGGGACTGGAGAATATGAGGTCGCCAACTGGAAATGACGGAGAGCAGTGGATGTCAATTACGGTTTCCATAAATGTGATACCCATCCCCCGTCCTTTAGGCCTTCAGCCTTCTATGCATCTCCCTGTCCCCACACCGACGTGAAACACGGAGTGGTGGTGGTGGCCTATGGGGCGGGTAGCCTAGTGGGTGAGAGAGAGACCAGCCGCCTGCACCACGCAATGCTGTTGTGATACATTGTTGGAGTGAAATGACTTGACATATGTGGTCATTAACGCAATCGAGTATGCATGACATTGCATTTGATGTAGGCTATTTGTGAATTTGCGGCGCAAAATTGTTTAAGCCCTATAGGATTTTGCAGACATAATACTTGTATGCAGCCTTGCTTATAATCAACTCTTATAGATACTCCAATGTTTTTAGCTAATACAAATATTATTCTGATCAATAGTTATGAAATAAAATGTGGTTTAAAATATCCCACTGCGTTTGAATGTAGCCAAACGATAGGCCTGATCATTCGTCGCCTGAATCTTAAGGCTAATTGTTGAAATCAGCCCATGTTTCGGACTACACAAGAGTGGTTTTGTCATAATAAGGACTTTCACAATGACATATTCATGAATTGACTCACAGCGACCAGACTATCAACATACTATTAGGCCTATATGCGCAAATTCGTTGTTTATTCACAATAGCATCCCTTCGCCGTTATTTCCTGCACCTGCAAGACTGGGTCACTTTTGACAGCAGCCCAAGTCTTCGATTGTAATAGGCTACACACTGGGGCCGTAAGCGGGTAAATTAGGCCTATAGGAAGATCGCTAATGAAGGATATTGACTTCATACATATATTTACATCGTTTGTTGTTTTGTTTTGTAGCAGTTCATTGCATAGGACTAGCCTACTTTAACTACCATGCCGCGAAGCATGGACTCCTTGAGACCCAGACCTTGACAACAAGCCATGGAATAGTCAAATCAAATTTTATTTTAGGCTATTAAAATGCAGAATTTAATACTAAAACTAAGCACACGTGCGCGTATCTAATCAATGCATAAGCGCGTCTTTGGAGTTCTCCCAACATTCAAACACATCCCCCATGGGAGGCTGTGTGGCGTATGAATAACATGCGCTGCTACCCACCGCCCCCCTCCTCTCGTGACCATATAAGGTCATGACTCAACTCGAGGCTGCTAGGCCATATCCAAAGTCTCTCACCTGTTTTGGAACGCCACGAGAAGGCGCGGGTCAAGGATGTTTTCCTCGGGTTCCCATGTGTTGTATCTGTAGAAAGAACAGAACAAAATATGTAATTCATGTTGAGAAAAACAACATAGGCAATTTCCTTTTACAATATAGAGGCTAAGGTTGTCTCTCAATATATTATGGGTTATGAATTATATACTGTTCTTGACTCTAGCCTACAATGTCGTTACAATAGTCTTCATGCGTAAAGTAGCCTATTCACGAGCATGTTCCAAAAATGTGTTATAGCCTACTAATGGCTGATTCACTCACTATGTCTGGCAAGGGAAGCCAATTCCAAATCAAATGCGGATCATGCCATAGCAAATAACCCTGGGTACGTCTCAAGTAGGCTACGCGAGAGAGAGAGCAGTACACAATTCAAAAGACAAGGTAGGGTCCCTGCTCTATCCAAACGCGAACGGTATAAAACCAATAATTTTTGCACTGTGCACCGAGTTACAGTCGGCCATTTTAACACCACTGTCTCGTAAATTCGCTGGCAGTGCAGAAATAATTAAAACGGGATTACATGGCTGTGACTACCCCCTTCCCTCGCATAAATTAGTGAAGGCATCCGTATCGCTCTCCCTCTTTCGCTTGCTTTACTCCCTCCTATCTCTCTTTAGCTCGCGTCCCCGTAGCTGCCTTTCGAACGAGTATATTTTGTTGAAAAACAAAATCGGTTGCTGCCTGCAAAATCCACGTATGGGTACTATCGTGTGTCCGAGCATTTAAAATCATATGCGCAATACAATGTTTCACACTTACTTGGGAGACCACCCTCTCCACTTTACCAGGTATTCTATTTTCCCCTGTAGAAGAAAGGAGAAAGAGGGAGATTTGGTGAGAAAACCTATAACATTCGAATTGAGCTCAACGCTATTGAAATGTGCATTGGTGAGAAGTTTTACCTTCCGAATGCGCTTCTTTTCGATACCCTCCACCGCAAAGACGTGCTCTCCCGCGGCAGGTAGCTCCATTCTGGATTGAATCCGTTTGAAGCGAACGAACGCTGAAGTACGTTGATGCCTTCGTTCACTCGGTGCGTTCTCCCCTTTGGTAGTTTTCCAGTTATAAGAAACCAAATTGTATTCCCTCCACCACTCCTCTCTCTTGCTCCTTCTTGCTCTCTCTCTCTCTCTCTCTCTCTCTCTCTCTCTCTCTCTCTCTCTCTCTCTCTCTCTCTCTCTCTCTCTCTCTCTCTCACACACACACTCTCGCAGGGTCCTGGCTCGAAGGCAGTAAGCAGAAAGATATCCACAGTCCACACTAGTAGGGCTGCAAGACGACTTCATGCAATAGCCAGGCACATGACGTCAGAGCGAGGGGGAGGTGAAAGGCAGAGGTTTGTACCCGCTCCGTGTGTGTGGAGCAGAGTTGGGCTGCAAGAGACAGGCAGCTATGGAAATTATAATCCATTACCGTATAAAACCATACCCTTGTTGACAAATATCTATCCTATACCAGGTGAATTCGATCAGCACAATATATATGTTGAATTAGTATCTTCCAATGCCATTTAGAAAAATAAAATACAAAAATGTAGTTTGAAAAACATGTTTAATGTTTAGGACTTTCCAGAGATGTATAACAACATGGTATTGATGCTTTATAGTCTATTTCGCCCCAAAAGTATACTTGGCAAATTGTATCATCAACTTGCTGCGAATAGAATGGAATAGAATATAAGGCGCAGGTGCAAAGTATTCTTCGAATGTTGGGCACATAAGAGCCTGTCGATACGATGACCGTGTCTGTAAATGTAATAGATGCATTATGCAATGGTTTCAAGAATAACTAATCAAAATACGTTATGAAAGAGTTTTCATAATGAAGCCTAAGAGCCGAAATTGGTCAGTGGGACAACACGTGTCAACCTTCAGCATAATATAAAACGTGTTGTTGTGGATGCTGAAAATGTTAATAATAACTTTACACTATTCAATGGGAAATTGTGTCATATGTTAAGGTTTCCTAAAGAAATGGGCACAATTCAATGAAAAGGGGCATTCAGTGGACATTGGTTTAATAATGCGACCCCAGTAGGCTAGGCTATGCGTCATGTTCTTCAACTACGACCTAAAGTCAACAGCTTATGCATGTTGACTTTACCTTTTGACTTTCATGATCATACTCAATGCAGAAGCCTGCTTGAATTATTTGAAAATGTGGAGAGCCTATCAGTTATGAGGTTACCAAATATCTAGGTCATGCACTAGGCTACTCTACACCGAAACCAGTTTCAATGCTCCGGTCGTTCACAGATGCCAATTGAACATTGATAGACACCAGACGGCTGCTGTAATCCATATTTTTGAGTAACTTTGTAACTGTAATTGAATAATATTTCAATAGGCTATTAAAATGCATGTGAAGAAAGATACGAGCTATAGTAAAGCAACTTCACATGCTACCCTGCTGGGTCGGGTACTACTTCATTTAATAGTTGTGCCATTAATATTTAGGCTACTCGTTTGTAGGAAATGAATGATTGATTAGAGGACCGATAACACATTTTGACCAGGTCTACCTCGAAACGGTTAGACGAGAGGTAAGTCGAGAAGTCAACGCCAAAATGCCAAGTATTCTAGCTGATACATAAAGCGTTTCCCTCTCAATTATAATTCAGCACCACAAGGGTTAATGCACGATCTTCCATAGAGCGGCAACCGCCAGCCTATTGCAACCAGGCACGATACAGCGCTGCCCTTCCTTATAAGGTAATGGATAGAAACGAGCGTAATATCACACCGTGTAATAATTAAAAGCCATATTTCACACTCGAAATACGTACTGGGCGACGTCCTGATACCGCCTGCCGTAAAAGCGCTCGTGAAAACGACGGATTTGGATCATATTCACGGTTTTCATTTGCCCTTCAACTGCGGTCAGAGAGCGAACACGCCCTGATCCCTTAGCAACAGCATTCGGAGCGAAAGACAATTTAACTGAGACTATACAGCCCCTAATTTAATGTCATAGGTGGAGCTCACGTTTTTCTATCGTTTGCGAATTTCCTGTCTTATTAGTTAAGCGTGTTAGAAACGAAATGCATGGCTGAAGGCAACATGAAGCCGTGGAGTGAGGACGATACCTATAATTTAGAGGTGTTATTTCTCAATGGCTGTTAAATTGTATATAGTAGTAGGCTACATGCATTCATTCCCCTTCCATGAAGTCGTGGTAGTAGGGATGATTTTATGACACATTGAAGGGATCATTCATTCTGCATTGGCTGCCCCTGACGCAGCCATTCTGTAATGCTGCTGCCGACTTTTTCCTGATAAGAGTTTGATGGAATGTCGCAAGTGCATTTTTGTGTTGTCTCTCACGTCGATACAAACATCCAACTCAGCACAAGCACATACAATGTCTACACACTAACCTTGTATAATCACCACTGAACAGAAACGAACGACCCTATTAAAGTAGGCTTAGAAACGCATTGCACATAATACATTGTTGTTTCAGAAGGTATTCATCTGTTTGAACTACGTGATATGGTTTTATCTTATCGTTTTTGTTTCATCATTTAGTTTTCAAGTAAAACAAATGTCGCCCCATTTAATAAACCCTATTCCAGACTCACAAACTACTGTAGGCTGTGAGAATTCAGGTATAGGCTAAATAAACCAACCTGCCAACCCTGCGAGAATTGGTAATCATTTAGGTGTGGTTGTACATTTGCAAGTAGACTGTTTTAATACATTTTCTCACACCTTGATTACATGAAACGTTTCCCGCCGTGTAGGCCCATAGCCAATGTTGTTCTCGACCCATTTGACCATTATATCCACCTCTGAACACACAGGTGCAAAAACTCCCTGGTTTGGCTCCAGGCTCTGATGCATCTCTAATCAATAGCTGTGCCAGGTAAAGGCAATCAACTTCGATTGTTCATTCCGACTAATAAAGGATTAGGATGCCTAAGTACAACCAATTCATATTGTTGGATGTGTAATGAAGATAGTAGGTCTTCCATTCCAACAGTGTTTCTATAGCACCACATTGTTTATTTTATAGAGAGCATTTATTTGGCCGTGATGAATCTATACATTGTAAAATAATTCTAGGCCACATTTCGACTTATGAAAGTAGCAATTGAACAAAAACATTTATTTAATTGGTTGAAGTTTATTAACAGATACTTGCACTTTCTAACGCGAGGATAGGCCTATGTGTAAAACCGTAGGCATAATGTACCAATGCTGCTCGCAGTGTATCTCAAAGTGTATCTCAAAGTTTCTCCTTCATAGACTAAGTCTATATAAGTTGTGTCTATTTGTGACCGGATAAAGTATACCATCTTGTAAGAACCGTGGACGATTTATTTTCTTCTTATTTACACTAACTTCTCAAGTCTGGGAAACAAAATACATAGTTTTTGAAGTGTAAAGCAACTGTAAAATAGACACAACAGCCGAGCCAAAAAGGCAAAAGAAATGTTTTTCAAATGAAAAATGGCATGGCACATGTTCTAAAAATGTAAAACATTTCTGCTCCTGTTAAGCTATCAGAAATGAAGGTCAAAATGCGGTGGATTGCAACTCCTGTTGGAATGTCCATGACGGTGTTACAGAAAACGAATGTTAGATATGCATGCACATACACGGGCCTGTGTTAGAATGAAGAAGATTTTTGTTCCGTCATCCCATGGGTAGCTCATTTATCATAGAATGGATGGTGGAAGCACTGTGCCATTTAATACATGAAATAACTGATGGTTTACCACTGTTTATCAGACTTGGCTAAGCCTCTGGGCAGGAACATACTTTATAGAATACACAAATGCTGTAGTCTCATATGTTGTACTTCGTTATTACTTGTCTACATTTGCACTGTGTGTAGATCTTCACTATACCTCAGATGGCAGAGAGGCCTGCAGATCTCCAGGAAGTGAGAGAGTAAATATCTGTGTGTATTCAGCAGGGCCCAGGGTCAGGCTAAACTCACCGTGGGGAGTCATGAGGCGGTGGGGAGAGAGATGCTGGGTGAGATCCCAGACTATGACCTTTACACAGCCTCATCCCAGAGCCTCTCTCTCTCTCTCGCTCCGCTCACAGTCTCTCTCTCACAGCCTGCCTGTATAATCATCCAACCCACAAAATGGTGTCTGCTTAGAGAGGGCTTGGCACTTGCAGTGCCCAGACTGTGCCAACTGGTGAAATGTAGAGATCTGGGTGGCGGGGCAAAGTGGGGCAGAAGAGGAAGAGAATAAAAGAGAAAGAGGAGAGAGTGAAGAGGGCAAAGAGAGGGAGAGGAAATGTCAAAAAGAGAAGGAGATGAGGATTAGAAAGGGAGGGATGGGAGGAGGGAAAGAGGAGAGAAAAAAGAGAAATATGAGAGAGAGAGAGGCAGCAGCAGCAGTAACAGCAGCAGGACCACAACGGATGCCTGCATTGCTCAGCCAAGCATCTGATTCATCTCTCTCAGAAAGATGGAAGAAAAGAGGATTGGATGAGGGGACAGAGTGGAGGGGTAGGGGGGTAGAAGGGGTTGGGGGGTATTACAAAAATGTTAAGAGGGCCCTACAGCCATTCTCACAACGCTCAGTGGGCGGTCATTAAGCCCCCCCTATCAAACAGGCTGATGTGGCAGGGAGAGGGGGGAGACACACACAGAATTAGGAGGGGACGTTTTCCCTCCATGAGAATGCAGTTTGAGATTCTTCAAGCTGTACACTGTATATCTGGCAACCTTGAAATACTTGGATTTTCGACAATGCGGTTTAGCTTATTCCAAGCCTTGTCGAATTAGCAACTCTATTATGGGGAAGGAAGTGATTTGGTTTGCACGCTTGGAAAAAAGCATAATCAATGCATTGTAATCACTGCATTCATTTTGATCAATTCTGTCACAGTAGAATATGCCAAGTAAACATATGAATTCATTGCAAGTTCTATGATAATACAGCTGGTCATTTTAAATCCAGACTCCTAGCATTGAGGTTTTAATGCAGCTATCTCCCTTCTTCTTGGTTTGTTTCTGACATATGTTCAATTATGATAATGGTAACAAATGAAAGCCATTAGTATCCAATTCAACTTGGCGCGCTGCAGATCTTAAAGGCCCAGTGTAGTCAAAAACTGGATTTTCCTGTGTTTTATATTTATTTCCACGCTATGAGGTTGGAATGATACTGAAATTGTGAAAATGATGATAATGCCCTTTTAGTGTAAGAACTGTTTGAAAAATTTCTGCTTGATTTGGTGGGATGGAGTTACAGATGATGCCGGTAAATTAGTTAATAGACAAATAAGAAAGAGAGTTCCAAACTTCTCTCCCAATAACAGTTCATTTTCAGTTTCCACCTCCCCACTTAGACCACTCCAGGATAGTCAAAGCAAAATTCTTGCTTGAGAAATTGCTCTTTGCTAAAAAGTAATTTTTCTTTCTTTTTGACCATTTTAATTGAAAACAATCATGGGAAGGAACTTAACTGTTACCCAGAAATTATTTGATATTGTGATTAAAATGGCTACATTCAACCTTTAATGCAGGCTACAGCCTCCGCATCAGGCTGAAAGTGGGCTGTGTGTATTAATGCGGGAGGGAAGTGGAAATTCCTCCTCCAGTGTCTTTGTCAGGCCTATTGTTGTCGTGTGGGGCTGGTCCATGGAGAGGAGCTCTCTGTGAGGGTGGGCTACCTCGCTTTCCTCCCTGCCTGCCTGCCTGTCGTCGTGTGGGGCTTGCTCAGTCACCCCCTCCACCCCTAACCCTCCACCCCTCCTGCGACCCCTCTCTACTCCCATACCCAGTAGCCTGAGCAAGGGGTGTGTGGGTGGGAGTGAGGGGGAGCGGGGAAGGGGGCTGATAGAGAGCACCATGCTCCCTGGGGATGGGGGGTCTAGTAGGGTGTGTGTGGTGGAATCCGCTGCAGCAGACCTGTCAATAGTGTATCGAGCCACGGCGCTATGCTGGGCTGGGATGCAGTCTATGTACAGTCTTTGGATTCTACAGGGCTGTAGTCTACAGCCGAGACTGAGCAGGCATAACACGCAGATACAGAAGGAATAGATACAGACTACTGCCTTCAATGATACCTATGTAGCAAATGCAGTTTCCCACGCCAGATGTGAGACAATGTATGTTTCCATGTTTGACGTGGTTTCATCTTTATGAACTACAGCCCACTGTCTCTTTGTTCTTGTAACATGGAGTGGGTCCATTCATTAGTGTCGCAGGCTGACATCCCATAACCGGAGCTCTTTCTTCAGATTCACTTCCTCTTCCTGGCTCCTATTATGTTAATGATGAGTGGCATAGCTAGGCCCGTCGTCTTTGGCTGAGTGCTTATAATCCTTGTTGTCTTCCCCCTCCGTCTCTTGGGACGGCTTATTTGCTTGTTTTAATTGCATTTTAATTTACAATAGCCTGGAAAGGCTGTGACGAGAAGCTCTCTCTCTCTCTCTCTCTCTCTCTCTCTCTCTCTCTCTCTCTCTCTCTCTCTCTCTCTCTCTCTCTCTCTCTCTCTCTCTCTCTCTCTCTCTCTCTCTATGTTCTAAGAGACCTCTAACATACAACAATAGCAACGTCAAGCGCAGCCCACACGGCGTCTCCAAGTCAACACAACAAACCAGCAGGTATATATCACAAACTGGTTTACTCTATAGTGTATATGAGAGGTCAGCGGCGGTTCAAAAACAATCAACTGTCTGGCCAGATAGAACTGACAGCGAGAGCGGCTGGATGTTAGAAGTCGATGATGTAGATGGAAAGAGCAGGTCTAATAAGAGGAAGGGTGGAGGGGAGAAGAGAGGAGGCAGACAGACAAGTTTAATGTGCCGGCCTATCTATATGGAAATTCAGTCACTCTGGCTCCCGCCCTGCTGATTCTTTTTTTATTTCATACTTGATTTTGATTGGCTTCTGGGAAAGCAAAGAGGAGTTCAGAAGAATGGTCCAGAGATAAGAATGGCTTTCTTATTTGGGCAAAGAGCACAATGCGGATTATAGATTTGTATTAAATCTATACAGACAGTAGGGCTGGGGTAGAAGGACTGACGTTTTGTTTCAATCACTTAGAAATTTGCAGTCCACTGGGTTTTGGGATTGGCACATAAGAAACAAAGGCATGGATGAATGGATTTGTTTTCTCTCTTTTTCCCTCTCTCTCCCTCTCTCTCAGTATTCTCTCTCGTTTTCTTTCTTTGTGGGACTCATAAACATACAGTACGTATACTGTAAACATCCACACACGCACGCACACGCACACACACACACACACACACACACACACACACACACACACACACACACACACACACACACACACACACACACACACACACACACACACACACACACGTACTTCCCACTTTCCTCCTCTCATGTTTACTTACACCTGAGGCTGATGTCCTCCTCTCTCTCTCTCTCTCTCTCTCTCTCTCTCTCTCTCTCTCGCTTTGTGTTTGTGTATGTTGGTGTGCACTTGTGTGTGCATGTGTGTGTGAGTGTGCATGCTTTCGTGCCTATGTGTGCACATGCATGCGTGTGTGTGTGTGTCTCAGCCACTCAAATAAATCACTGTCATGTCCCACAGTGAAGTGTCACTCTCAGTCAATCTGTCCCCTCTTTCACCTAGCAGACCCTCCCAGTGGCATCCATATACCAGCTGACCAACAATAGAGACCCTGCTTCATACTGTGCTTCCCAAGACAAAGAGACAACATACCACAGATACAGTGGAGGCTGCTGAGGGGAGGAAGGCTCATAATGATGGCTGGAATGGAGTCAAAGAATTGTTTCAAACACAACAAGCACCTGGTTTCCATGTGGTGGTTACCATTCCATTGACTCCATTCCAGCCATTATTATGAGCTGTCCTCCCCTCACCAGCCTCCACTGCACAGATAGAAGAAAGCACTACACAGTAAGCAATGAAAATCTGATACATTTTAAGCTGTAAAGGTCTTATTCAGCAAAGTGTTTAATTGATGATGATGCTATGGGTGTTTTCATTAGAAATATATTTGAGAGCAGGAAAGAGGGTATTCACCAGGATAGGAGGATTGCATTGGTTCTTTCAAGCCTCTCAAATGGTCTGCACCCCAAATGGCACCCTATTCCCTTTATAGTGCACTACTAGGGCCCTGGTCAAATGTAGTGCACTGTATAGGGACTTTGGTGTAATTTGGGACTTACCCAAGGTCTCCAATATTGTTTCTATATGACATACTATATGTCTCATGTCTGTGTGATGGTTATTTAAAGGGAGCGGTATGGATTTTCTCCCCCATTCAACTTAACGGTAAATCAATAGCCTAGCTGGATAAAAGATGGGAGACGGAATTGAAGTGGAAACACAGAAACAATATGAATAAATATATATTTAAACTGCTGTTTTTAATCTAATGGGCTGGTTTATGTTTTTATTTTTACTGAGCACCAACGTCCTATCACTGTAAGTATGGTTGGTTGGGGCCTCCCGAGTGGCGCAGCGGTGTAAGGCACTGCACCCTGGTTCGATCCCAGGCTGTGTTGCAGAGAACGGGGGACCCATTAGGCGGCGCACAATTGGTCCAGCGTTGAACAGGTTAGGGGAGGGTTTGGCCAGCCGGGATGTCCTTGTCCCGTCGTGCTCTACTTACTCCTTGTGGCGGGCCGGGCGCATGGAAGCTGGCTTGTGCTTGTGCTGTACTGTGTTTCCTCCGACACATTGGTGCGGCTGGCTTTTGGGTTAAGCGAGCAATGTGTCAACAAGCAGTGTGGCTTGGCGGGGTCGTGTTTCAGAGGACGCATGGCTCTCGACCTTCGCCTCTCCTGAGTCCGTACGGGAGTTGCAGCGATGGGACAAGACTGTAACTACCAATTGGATACCATGAAATTGGGGGGGGAAAAAAAGTAAAAAGTAAAAAGAAATAAAAAGTATAATTAGTTGGATAGTTGGTGGTTTGAATATTGGAGGTTATTATTGGCCAGAACATACAGAATGTTGTAGGGAGAAATACAGTATAAAGCAGATACGTTCTATCCAGAACAGAGTGAAGTTTAAGTGTGTAGAGGTGTGCTTCCTGTTTTGTTTGGATTGGGAATGTGTATGTCTGTATGTTTGTGAGTGTGTGTGTGTATGAGCATGCGTCCGCATGTGTACGCACAAGCCTGCACTTGTGTACGCACAATCCTGCATGCGTGTGAGAATCCTGTCAGCTTGCAGTCGTCTGACATCATGTTCCGAAAGGGATATTTCCACGGGCCCAGGGAAGAGAAGGGAGGTTGTTACCATGACTTATGGATTTCTCTGCATTTTCCAACAAGGCTGAAATATGGGAGAGGAACAGAACAGTAACTCATTCTGGGAAACAGAATAGTACAGGCAGAGATGAAAACATGAAAACTGAGGAGAGGAGAGGAGAAGAGGAGAGGAGAAGAGGAGAAGAGAGAAGAGGAGGAGAGAAAAAGAAAACCCACCACAGTGGTCATGAACTGCTGGATGACATAGAAGGTGAGATGGATGGATCCTCTCAGAAGCCTTTACATGATCTCAGCCTCCTCTCTCTTCCTGTCTTTAACACAACAACCAGCAGCAACACACCCTTGAGTGAGTCACCAGCCATTCAGTCACCACACTCACACTGATGTCGCCTTTGCTTTGTGTAGGGGTCAAGGAATCACACTAAATCCTGTTTAATCATTTCTACCACCATAGCTGATAGCCTGTGTCACATTTTCCTGTTCTTCTCTCACTCTGTGGTAGCTTGGGTCAACGTCTGTTTGTGCTTTATTGCCTACTCCTTCTATACAGCACAAACAGATCTGAGACCAGGCTAGAGAGGTGGAGGGTGTGGATGGAAGATTACTTGATGATTCAGGTACAGCGCCTTCAGAAAGTATTACACCTCTTGACTTTTTACACATGCTGTTGTGTTACAGCCTGAATTTATAATAAATTAAATTGCTACTTTGTGTCACTGGCCTACACACAATACCCCATAATGTAAAAGTGGAATTATGTTTTTAAATAAGTATTCAACCCCTTTGTTATGGCAAGCCTAAATACGTTCAGAAGTAAAAATGCTTAACAAGTCACATTACAAGTTGCATGGACTCACTCTGTGTGCAATAATAGTGTTTAACATTATTTTTTAATGACTACCTAATCTGTGTACCCCAAACATACAATTATCTGTAAGGTTGAGAAGTGAATTTCAAACAGAGATTCAACCACAAAGACCAGGGAGGTTTTCCAATGCCTCGCAAAGAAGGGCACCTATTGGTAGATGGGTAAAAAAACAAACAGACATTGAATATCCCTTTGAGCATGGGGAAGTTACTAATTACACTTCAATACACCCAGTCACTACAAAAATCAAATCAAATTGTATTTGTCACATGCGCCAAATACAACAGGTGTAGACCTTACAGTGAAATGCTTACTTACAAGCCCTTAACCAACAGTGCAGATACAGGCATCCTTCCTAACTCAGTTGCCGGAGAGGAAGGAAACCGCTCAGGGATTTCACCATAATGGTACTTAAAAACAGTTACTGAGTTTAATGGCTGTGATAAGATAAAACTGAGGATGGATTAACAACATGGATTAACAACAACTCCACAATACTAACCTAAATGACAGAGTGAAAAGAAGGAAACCTGTACACAATAAAAATATTCTAAAACATGCATCCTTTTTGCAATAAGGCACTAAAGTAAAACTGCAAAAAATAAGGCAAAGACATTTACTTTTTGTCCTGAATACAAAGTGTTATGTTTGGGGCAAATCCAACACAACATATCACTGAGTTACCACTCTTCATATTTTCAAGCATGGTGGTGGCTGCATCATGTTATGGGTATGCTTGCAATCGGCAAAGACTAGGGAGTTTTAAAAATGAGAAACAGAATAGAGCTAAGCGCAGGCAAAATCCTAGAGGAAAACCTGGTTCAGTCTGCTTTCTAATAGACACTGGGAGACAAATCCACCTTTCAGCAGAACAATAACCTAAAACACAAGGCCAAATATACAGTTCCTTACCAAGACGACCATGTAGCCAAGTTAGAGTTTTGACTTAAATCAGCTTGAAAATCTATGGCAAGACTGGAAAAGGGCTGTTTAGCAATGATCAACAACCAACTTAACAGAACTTGAAGAATTTAAAAAATAATAATATACAAATATTGTACAATCCAGGTGTGCAAAGCTCTTAGAGACTTACCTAGAAAGACTCACAGCTGTAATCGCTGCCAAAGGCGATTCTAACATGTATTGACTCATGGGTGTGAATACTTATGTAAATATTTTCAAACATTTATAAAAATATGTTTTCGCTATGTCACTATGGGGTATTGTGTGTAGATGGGTGAGAGAACTATATTTATAATCCATTTTGAATTCAGGCGGTGGAATAAGTCAAGGGGTATAAATACTTTCTGAAGGCCCTGTATGATGCAGACTGCAGCAACAGTGCCATTGTTCTTGCATATCTCTCCACTCTTGCCCACATACACTCCCAGCCAGTCAGTCAATGCCTCTCATTGTCTCCCCTTTGCCTACATTGGAGAGCCCTCTCCTGGGTAGGTCCCTAGGCCAGGTCCACTGGTTCTTGGAGATCATTCTATGCTAGCTGATGTGTGGTGAGCGTTCTGGCACAAAGAAATGGTTCTCTGCATCACCCAGGTGGGTGCCACACATTGGTGGTGGATGAGGTGACTTTCCCCCTTACTGTGTAAAGCTCTTTGAGTACCTCAATTGGTAGAACGGTCTATATAAATCCAATATTTCATTATTGTCAACTCTTAAAAGGGCCAGAGGAGAAAAACGATATGATGCCATTTCAATGGGATACAGTGGGATTCAATGGGATTCAATGGGATTGTCTCTAATGTGATTTGAATGCAAATGGTCAGATAGAGAGAGGAGGAAATGGTACTCCTCTAGAATCATGACAAAGTTATTGGCAACGTTAAAAAAGAAACATTGAGTTGAATGGTGCATGAAAATGTTGCACATAGTGATGTTGTTCTGTTGTTCATGTGTCTTCTCTCTCGTGTGGACACCTTCCTCATGATCAGTCGAGGTGTGAAAGTGAGAAGGCACAGCCCTTTGCTGCCTTCAAGGCCACAAGCCACAGGATGTGCCTCACACCTTTGCAAACACACATACTCACACACTACAATGTTCGCTGTTGCTGTATTCATGCATGGGCAGATTTTAGATTGGAGCCTATGGCACGCACGCACGCACGCACGACGCACGCACGCACGCACGCATGCGCACACACACACACACTTGACACAGTGTTTCTTCTCCTTGTCCTCTGTGTGTATTTGTGGTCTTTGTCAGTTTGATGGGTGAGAGAGGTTGGGGTTGGGAGGTATGATGTCAATCTAGCACTCACATCCTCCCCTCCCCAATCCTGCCTGACAGCGTGCTTCACACACACACACACACACACACACACACACACACACACACACACACACACACACACACACACACACACACACACACACACACACACACACACACACACACACACACACACACACACACACACACACACACACACCCTTACTCTTGCACAAAGACGCACACACCACACACACACGCACAAAGTCTACTGTTTACAGCCTGGGTGACCTGAGAGACAGAAGTTGACAGTAGAAAACCCGACGGCTGTGAAAACCTGACGGTCCCTCCTTTCCCTACTGTACACTTACTCCCTCTTTGACACTAAAGCGCCAGCTACTTTAAAGAAGACTGCTTTTAGGAACATTTGGGACATACGGGACATACAGGGAATTACAGGGCAACGATGAGAAGAAAACAGCAGCGTTTGAAGATGAACATAAACAGCTTTAGTCCCTCAATACGATACTTCATAGCCACTGCACGAGGCACTCAGAAATCACATAATTAAAAATGAATGAAAAATATTTTATTTTTTACTTACCTCTTTCAGCAGGTGTTTACCGGGTTGCACTGAGAAGCATAACAAGCAATATTGGTACCAAATAGAACTGAATGAAGGGTAACTGTCTGGTAGAATTATTTTATTTTTTAATGCTCCTAACAACAGAGAAATTATTAGGTCATTATTAAGTAAGTACCTATATTACTATGTCATTGGAATGTAAATAGCAGGTAAATAGCAGGTAAATATAGCAGGTAAATAGCAGGTAAATAGCAGGTAAATAGCAGGTAAATATAGCAGGTAAATAGCAGGTAAATATAGCAGGTAAATAGCAGGTAAATAGCAGGTAAATAGCAGGTAAATAGCAGGTAAATAGCAGGTAAATATAGCAGGTAAATAGCAGGTAAATATAGCAGGTAAATAGCAGGTAAATAGCAGGTAAATAGCAGGTAAATATAGCAGGTAAATAGCAGGTAAATATAGCAGGTAAATAGCAGGTAAATATAGCAGGTAAATAGCAGGTAAATAGCAGGTAAATATAGCAGGTAAATAGCAGGTAAATATAGCAGGTAAATAGCAGGTAAATAGCAGGTAAATAGCAGGTAAATATAGCAGGTAAATAGCAGGTAAATAGCAGGAGGTAAAAAGTAACAGCGTTCTAAAAGTGTTGTTGAGCTACATAGAGATGACCTCGTCTCAGAGTGAGGGCACATTGGCATTATGGATTTCATCACAGCTTACGTTATTGGAGATATTGAATTATGGATGGATACATGCAGAATGAGTTTGTAATTAAACACTCCCTAGTGTGTGTTTGGGATCTGAGTCTGAGAATTACAGAATTACAAATCAACCCTATAAGAAGGAATTACAAATCAACCCTATAAGGAGGAAACCAGATAACAGTAGAGCATCCATATTAGGAGTCTTTAGATTTCAGGCAAAAAACAGAGCAACGGAATCTCAGAAGGGCGAGGAATTCTGAAACTAAAGAGGTCTTATCATTTAACATGTGGAGAGGTCTTATCATTTAACATGTGGATAGGTCTTATCATTTCACATGTGGAGAGGTCTTATCATTTAACATGTGGATAGGTCTTATCATTTCACATGTGGAGAGGTCTTATCATTTAACCTGTTGGAGAGGTCTTATCATTTAACATGTGGAGAGGTCTTATCATTTAACATGTGGAAAGGTTTTATCATTTCACATGTGGATTGGTCTTATCATTTCACATGTGGAGAGGTCTTATCATTTCACATGTGTATAGGTCTTATCCTTTCACATGTGTATAGGTCTTATCCTTTCACATGTGTATAGGTCTTATCCTTTCACATGTGTATAGGTCTTATCCTTTCACATGTGTATAGGTCTTATCCTTTCACATGTGTATAGGTCTTATCCTTTCACATGTGTATAGGTCTTATCCTTTCACATGTGTATGCTCTGCTTGATAACTACTTACTGTTAATGCTTATTATTTTGGGGTTGTTGTGCCCAGTCCGTTGTATTGAGTCAGTCAGTAACCACAGCAGGTGCATGAAGCAGTTTCTCTTCAATGACCTTGTAGCCTACTCACTGCCATTCCTATAACTTTTCTAGTCAAAGATACCTTGTACATCGTATATCCTTATGTTTGACAGTGCATTCGGAAAGTTACAGCCTTATTCTATAATGGATTCAATAATTTTTTCCCTCATCAATCTACACTCAATACCCCATAATGAAAAAGCAAAAACAGGTTTTTAGAATTTCTTAGCAAATGTATAAAAAACAAAAAACTGAAATATCACATTTACATAAGTATTCAGACCCTTTACTCAGTACATTGTTGAAGCACCTTTGGCAGTGATTATAGCCTCAAGTCTTCTTGGGTATGACGCTACAAGCTTGGCACACCTGTATTTGGGGAGTTTCTCCCATTCTTCTCTGCAGATCCTCTCAAGCTCTGTCACGTTGGATGGGGAGCGTCGCTGCATAGCTATTTTCAGGTCATCTAGCTGTTAGGATTGGTTTTGTTGAGGTGTCTTTCACAGTCTAATACAGCATTGAGTTCCTTGTTACATTAGGTTTCCATGATACTGCATTTGATAAATACACCCAAATAATCTGTGCTACACATGGTAATAATAATAAATAATAAATCACACAATCTTTTGGAGGGAAATGACTTTGATTCCTCTCCTAGTTATTCTGTGTCCAATCTCATTTATCTAGCTTCAGGAGCTTTGTATTTCCTCAGGCTGCATTTACATGCCACACAGTGATCCACACGACACCGTACAAAGACAACATTTTGACAAGCATTAAAAAATGTGAACACACAGGCTCACCGGGTTCCCCTTCCCTCCCGGATCCCAATGCAGAAAAAACATCACTTGATGTGGGAAATCATCAGAACACTGGTGGAGGCACACACACACACACACACACACACACACACACACACACACACACACACACACACACACACACACACACACACACACACACACACACACACACGGTGAGCTGCGAGAGAGGAGCCCATTAAAATACACTACGGAAAATGAGATTTGGGAAGCCCTGTGAAAAACGATGCGTGTAATGATCTCTTTCCTCCTCAGTTTATCTGCCGAGGATTTGGAGGAGGCTTTAAGGTTTTCCACCCTGTGGCCTCCTCAGCCTCCCCCGTACTCAGCATTAATATTCATGCTTATTCTCTCTCTCTGTATGAGTTTTGTTATTTTTAATATACAATATACAGACTCTCTAGTGGCTTCTATTGTTGTGAATACTCAGAGACTGGATGATCATTATGAATTGATAGACACTGCAGGAGTTTGTGCTGTTATGAATATGTAGTCTAGAATCAGTGTTTGGTTGTTGTAGACTGGATGTACATAAGGATTGTTTTGGGTTGAGTGTTGTGGAAAGGTGAGTCAGAATGAAAGAGAAAGATCCCTTGTTTCACTTCTTGTTTTTTGGTTTCTAATTAACTTCCTGAGAGAGGGGGGAAGGAGGGGGAGACAGAGAAAGACAGAGAGCGAGAGAGAGAGTAATGTTTACTGTACATTTTTTATTGTTTATTATACTTTTGTTTATTATCTATTTCACTTGCTTGGCAATGTTAACATATGTTTCCCATGCCAATAAAGCCCATTGAATTGAATAGAGAGATAGAGAGATAGAGAGCGAGAGAGATGACTCATCACCTAAGTGACTATGTGCACCCAGAACCATTCAGATCCATTCTGGCCATCTCTCAACAACAAACTCAACATCAACAACATATTACACCATCTGTACTCGCTCATGTTTGCCATGTAATTATTTTTCTTCACATTGCAATTTGTGCCCTATTCAAAACAAGTTCCTAAATATGTATCTCTCTTTACTTCCCTCTCTCTCTCTCTCTCCTTCCTTCCCTCTCTCTCTCCTTCCTTCCCTCTCTTTCTCTCTCTCCTTCCCTCTCTCTCAGGATGTTCATAGGAAACCAAGAGAGGTAGATGTAGTGTCAGCCTACATACAGTCTGTAAAAGCCCAGCTGTCTACCGGTACAGCAGCATGCTGCGCTGTGGCCTGCTGCTATTCTACACAGAGTGAAACCACACTGACAGCCACCACAGCCGATAACAGCTAATGAAACACAGAGAGAGAGAGAGAGAGAGAGAGAGAGAGAGCTCACAGGCCGAGACATACATCTGCAATGTAAAGTCTACTACAATACAGGGTATTTTGGCACAACAAGCACTGTAGTTGTATGGAGTTAGTTGACGGGGTAATGCAACTAGAAGATATTTCAGACTTTTGAACACTCACAAACACACACTAATAAAACACAAACCACTGACTAAAGCTCATACACGTGCCTGTACTCACCCTCTCCTCTCCTCTCCTCTCCTCTCCTCTCTCTTTCACATGCAAATCAGTGTTTAATCTCAGTGCCTTAATAGAGAACCATGGCAACAGAGACAGTCCTAATGAAGCAGAGGCTCAGGTTAAGAGCTGCCTGCATGTTGCCACCACTCACATTCAATCAACAGCATATACATACATATACACACTCACTCAAAAACACTCACGCACTCGCACACGTTCTATAGCAGCTTATAAACCCCTCAGCTGTGTTCATTGTCATGTGACTATGACTCTAGGTTCTGCCTCTCTTATTTCCAGCCATATTAAAGCTATTAGGAGAACACATGCTCCAGACCAGACCTCCTACTGCCAGACAGGACCCAGAGGGCACTGCAGACTGATGAAAACTACTGCCAGACAAGAACCAGGACGCACTGCAGACTGATGAAAAACTACTGCCAGACAAGACCCAGATCACACTGCAGACTGATGAAAACTATTGCCAGACAAGAACCAGATCACACTGCAGACTGATGAAAACTACTGCCAGACAAGAACCAGGTCACACTGCAGACTGATGAAAACTACTGCCAGACAAGAACCAGGACGCACTGCAGACTGATGAAAAACTACTGCCAGACAAGACCCAGATCACACTGCAGACTGATGAAAACTACTGCCAGACAAGACCCAGATCACACTGCAGACTGATGAAAACTACTGCCAGACAAGACCCAGATCACACTGCAGACTGATGAAAACTACTGCCAGACAAGACCCAGATCACGCTGCAGACTGATGAAAACTACTGCCAGACAAGAACCAGGACGCACTGCAGACTGATGAAAAACTACTGCCAGACAAGACCCAGATCACACTGCAGACTGATGAAAACTACTGCCAGACAAGACCCAGATCACACTGCAGACTGATGAAAACTACTGCCAGACAAGAACCAGGACGCACTGCAGACTGATGAAAAACTACTGCCAGACAAGAACCAGATCACACTGCAGACTGATGAAAACTACTGCCAGACACATACAGGCTTTTACTGTCATGCATGACAATTATACAAAGAGATCCGAGTCAGGGCTTTACAGTAAGATTGGCAACTGGTGGCTGGGCTGGGGACTATAAACATATGTGCATGTCTCCAACACTTAATTCATTTTACTAATAATTACCACCTCTCCTACACTGGAGGTTGGGGGTTGGCATTCAAAGAAATGATCAACTCTCAGTCCTTTTAATTGTATTTGTTTATGCATATGCATAACGCACACATAGCCTTATGAACGGTAGGCATTAATGTGGGGAAACACAACACCACCACTAGAACCACACTAGTTCACTTCCCCTTCCTGTCACTATCCAGTCTCTCCACTGTCTCTCCACTGTCTCACCAGAGACCTTCTCCACTACCTTCAGAATAAACATTCCTCATTACGTAGGACACAACAGGAACAGATGGACACATGTATCTTCTGGTCCTACAGTTTTAATTTCCTGTGAATATAAATACACTTCAGTCTCACCTCGTTCCTGCAGTCTGCTGTCTGTACGTGCTGCTGTCCAAATGATCAGGTAAACACCATAGAGCCCTGTGAACAAACATCCTCAATAATGACAGTACAGAATAAAGGTGTGTGGAAAGGATTGTTTGATACGACAGGTATTTGCAACCAGGACGGAAATATAATCCATGAGCTATGTGTGTTAAGTATATTTTCTTTATTGCTTCAACAGTCACGAGATACATGTGAAATGTGTACTGTATGTTCCTGGTGACAAAGCATTCACACACACACAGACACACACGTCTTATCTAAATCTCTCTAAATTGATCAATCAGAAGAAAATCAATGGCGTTTGGACATCTTGGAATGCGTCCATAAATCAATACGAAACCTGAACGCAAGACACCGTAAATCCTTTTGTTCACTGGAACTGCCAACTAATAAAAGGCATTAATTTATAGCCGGTGCAGGAAGGGAAGTGAAGTATGAAATATGAGTAGGTAATCACAGGCTGGGATTTCTTCCGGCAGGACGGGATGCTGAGAATGCGGAACCCTGCGGAACATTGAGTGTCAGAGTGTCAAAGTTCCACTGAAGGAAATTTAAAAAAAGAGACAAAGAGAGAGAGAGAGAGGAGGCTGAGTGAATGAGGAAGAACTGTGGAAAACTGAGGATAGGAAAGGTATTTAGGTGACAAGGAAATGGGGAATAACCACTTTATGTGTATACAAAGGATATGTGTATTTTAAAATTTGTGTAATGTACAGATCATACAATTTCCATGTTGCTAGTGCATACGTTGAATACAGTATACACAACATAATCAATGCTGAGTATTCATTGAACTAATATCTGAGTCTCAGTGAGCCAAACAGTATGATGGACATGTGTTGGTGTGGAACTGAACTACCTATGAGAATGTTTGTTATGGAGCTCACTACCCAACTCATCCCAAATCCATTTATAAAGGATTTGATGACAATCATCTCTTATTCCTCACCCTTTCTTTTCCAGCCCCCAAAACCTTCTCCCATAGTGTAATATACTGTACCATCCCACCATTCACCATCCACCTCATTAGCATGTTCTGTACATGCAGCTCGTGAACTCATCCCGCTCCACAAAGATCAGAATTCACTATAAATAAGGAAAGGCTCACATCCCGAGGGAGAAAAGATGCATGAAAAGATACATGACAAGATGCATGAGCCCCGTACAATACAAATCAGAGGCGTGAAAATCTCCCCCTTAATCCAGAAATCCGAGCGCTGTAAAGAGGGGGTTTGTGTCTGTCAGTGCTAAGGTCCTTGTCCCTGCTGCATTATTCCAGTCCCAGTGTAGAGGAGACAACAACCATGTTGCTGCTGCATCTTCAGAGTCACGTTGTTGATGTGCTGGAAGAAAACCTCATTTCAGTCCATCTCAGCACACCATTTCAGAGCATGTCAGTCCATTAGCTACTGAAATCTATTTGACACATGCTATTTTGTTAATCTCAACACAGCTGTATTAATGACTATGAAATGCAGAATCTCGATTTAGCACTGCAACCTTCAGAGTTACATGAAATGAGCATCAGGGACTGAGTGAATAGACCTCGGCACTCCATTGGATAAGCATCTAAACAATGGAAGTGAATGCTAATCCTAATGTCTGCATGAATATATGTATGGTACCGTAGAGTTCCATTCAAAGGAACAATCAAGAGAAAATTATTTAAGATGAATGTGCCTCCTCAGTTTATTCTTTCCCCATTTATTGCATTTGAACATGACACAAGATATGTTCCCTGCAGACCTGTTGAAGACAGTAGTTAGTGAGCTGGCTGGAACATGACACAGGATGTAGTTAGTGAGCTGGCTGGAACATGACACAGGATGTAGTTAGTGAGCTGGCTGGAACATGACACAGGATGTGTTCCCTGCAGACCTGGTGAAGACAGTAGTCAGTGAGCTGGCTGGAACATGACACAGGATGTAGTTAGTGAGCTGGCTGGAACATGACACAGGATGTGTTCCCTGCAGACCTGGTGAAGACAGTAGTCAGTGAGCTGGCTGGAACATGACACAGGATGTGTTCCCTGCAGACCTGGTGAAGACAGTAGTCAGTGAGCTTGCTGGAACATGACACAGGATGTGTTCCCTGCAGACCTGGTGAAGACAGTAGTCAGTGAGCTGGCTGGAACATGACACAGGATGTGTTCCCTGCAGACCTGGTGAAGACAGTAGTTAGTGAGCTGGCTAGGTTACTGTAGAGCAGTGCTGTGTGAGGGCTGGTGGGCAGGGAGGTGAGTGGGTCGCTGTTCACTGTTCCAGCCCTGAGCTAAACATAGACCCAGACGATTACAGGTTCACCCTCCAGGGAACGGAGCTGATGGAGAGGGAGAGGGTAAGAAAGAGGGAGGGGGGGAAGATAATAGGGAGATGGTGGAAGGAGGGAAAGATAGAGAGGAAGGAGATGAAGAAGGAGAGAAAGGGGGATGAGAAAGGAGAGGAAGGAAGAGAGAAAAGGGGATTGAGAAAGGAGAGGTAGAAAGAGAGAAAAGGGGATGAGAAAGGAGAGGTAGAAGGAGAGAAAGGGGGATGGAGAAAGGAGAGGAAGAAAGAGAGAAAGGGAGTTGAGAAAGAGAGGTAGAAGGAGAGAAAGGGGATGGAGAGAAAGGAGAGGAAGAAAGAAGAAAGCTGGATGTAGAAAGGAGAGGAAGGAGGAGAGAAAGGGGGATGGAGAAATGAGAGGTAGGAGGAGAGAAAGGGGGTGGAGAAAGGAGAGGAAGAAAGAGAGAAAAGGGGATGGAGAAAGGAGAGGTAGAAGGAGAGAAAGGGGGATGGAGAAAGGAGAGGAAGAAAGAGAGAAAGCGGGATGTAGAAAGGAGAGGAAGGAGGAGAGAAAGGGGGATGGAGAAATGAGAGGTAGGAGGAGAGAAAGGGGGGTGGAGAAAGGAGAGGAAGAAAGAGAGAAAAGGGGATGGAGAAAAGGAGAGTAGAGAAGGAGAGAAAAGGGGATGGAGAAAGGAGAGGAAGAAAGAGAAAGCGGGATGTAGAAAGGAGAGGAAGGAGGAGAGAAAGGGGATGGAGAAATGAGAGGTGGGAGGAGAGAAAGGGGGTGGAGAAAGGAGAGGAAGAAAGAGAGAAAAGGGGATGGAGAAAGGAGAGGTAGAAGGCAGAGGAAAATCAAGGTAAAGGGAAAGAAGGAGCGGCAGCAGGAGAAGAAGAGGAGAGAGAAGGAGATGAAGGGAAATGGAGAGAGAAAAGGAGAGAGGGAGAGAGGCAGAAAGGGAGAAGGAATGGAATAGGGAGAGATAGAGGACAATAGGATGAGTCATTGTAATAACTGTAATAATGGATTGAATTAAAAAGTGTTTAACTCTTTCCATTCCAGCCATTACAATGAGCCCCATCCAATGGTTTGTCCAATCACAAGCCTCCGCTGGATGAGTTGGAGAGAGAGGCTTGAGGACCTTACACCCACTTCAGATCCAGAAGCATGACAGACCTGCTTCAATGCAGCCATTGCAGTTTTCTGTTCTATAGGGGTAACAAACATCCCTGTGCACTGGAGAACGTATCCTCTTGGTCTCACTCCAGTGCTCTCTCTCATGAACTCACAAGGCGAGACAAAGGAAGAGACAAGCTGCCACAAACATGGACATGGTGCTGGTGTGACAGCCTGGCCCTGCCCCTTGTCACCACCAGCTGTGACGTGAGTCTCAGAGTCAGAGAGGCTGGTGTCACTGGGATGATCGGGATGATCCTCTACGACCTGATTACTCAACCCTGCACCTTAGAGGCTGCTGCCCTATATACATAGATATGGAATCACTTTAATAATGTTTACATACTGCTTTACTCATCTCATATGTATATACTGTATTCTATTCTACTGTATTTTAGTCAATGCTGTGACATTGATCGTCCTAGTATTTATATATTTCTTAATTCTATTATTTTACTTTTAGATTTATGTGTACTGTTGTGAATTGTTAGATACTACTTCACTGTTGGAGCTAGGAACACAAGCATTTCACTACACCCGCAATAACATCTGCTAAATATGTGTATGTGACCAATACAATTTGATTTGATTTGGTATCTGTGACCACATTGTGATCGGGACCCAGAGGAATCAGAGGAATCATCTATCACCTGCATCTAAATCTTTTGGTTCAGTGTGAGGACTCCAGGACAACTCCTTCCCTACTTCACCGCCCGTCAACTTCAACACATATCAGCCCTCAGTGTCTCCGTCTCAGCCTGCCGACACCCAGACACTGTCTGCGTCTCAAATGGTACCCCATTCCCTGTATAGTGCACAACTTTTGACCAGGGCCTATAGGGTAAGTAGTGCACTACATAGGGAATAAGATGCCATTTGAGACAGTCTCTCTCCACTATGTCTGTCTGTGCTCCTCCTGCCAGATTCCAGAGAGGGAGGAATGCAACGAGGAGAGGCCCTCATAGTAGGGCAATTAACATTTCGACAGTGTTCCCACACCTATGAGGTCACACCTATGAGGTCACTGCTTAATGACAGCATATTCATGAAAGGAAAATATTTGCCCAAAGCTGTTTCCAAGCGACCACGGAGCGGTGTACGGTAAACACTATAAGATCATAGAAAGGCATTGGATCAGGGTTTAGAAAGATGATAGGAGAGGAGGGGAGAGGAGGGGAGAGGAGGAGAAAAGACAAACGACGGCATTGGCTTTGAAGACGCGGGTTGACGTGCTGAGTGGACTCCCTGTGAAGGGTCTCTAATGACAGAAGAATGCCCCCACTGTTTGAGCTGGCACCAAGCAGAGGGAGGGGAGACGACATTACCAGATAACCACCCAACCAGGAGGGAAACTGCACAGAGGGAGAGAGAGAGGGGGGGAAACACAGACATGCACACATGTGTAGAAGGATAGAGCAAGAGAGTGCTAGAGAGATGGATAGAGACATGTTGAAAGGAGAGACAGGGTTAAATGGTGAGAGAGAGGGAGAGCAATTACAGAAAAGAAAGAGTTACATTCTCAATCAATGAGACAGAGAGAGGGGAAAGAGAGAGAGAGGTGAAGGAGAGAAAGAGAAGAGAGAGAGAGAGAAGGAGAGAGAGAGAGACAGCAGGAGGCAGATCGTCCTCCAAACGAGCAGACTGCACGCTGTCCTCTATTTCCCCAAATAACATCCCTCCCTGCTGCTGCCCCCGACTGAGAGATACACACCACACAGCCCCAGTCTGGGGGAGGGGAACAGAGACAGAGACGGAGGGAGGGAGACGGAGAGACGGAGAAGGAGGGCGGGGGTAGGAAGAGAAAGGGAGAGCGAGGGAGAGAAATAGAAGGGAGAATGAGAGAGTGAGAGGGAGAAGGAGGAAGAATGGGAAAGAATAGGAAAGAGAGGAAAAGGGGAAGGAGAAAAGAAAGTAAGGGGAAGTGAAGGAGAGATGGGAGGAGGGGATGGAAGACAGATGGAAGGAATATGAAAGATGTCCAGAGACTTGGGATTGAATGAAATCCATTAACCACTTTCCAGGTCAGGTGGATATTAGCATTCTTCCTGTGCAGTGAGAAAAGCCATGTTGGAATGATGAGTCCAAGTCCACACCTGCTTCTCCTCACCACGGAAACATAATCCACATCTACAACACCCCCCACCTGACCACACACACACACACACACACACACACACACACACACACACACACACACACACACACACACACACACACACACACACACACACACACACACACACACACACACACACACACACACACACACACACACACACACACACACACACACACACACACAGAGCTTTGTTTTCATGAATATTCTGGAGGTTTTGTATGCCCATTCAAAATCCTATTTCCCCTATCCCCTAACCCCTACCTTAACCCCAAAATAGCATTTTAATAAATTCAGGACATGGAAAAAGTCCTGACTTTTCAAAAATGCTCTTGTTTTCCTACCTTGTCAGGACATTCTGGTGACATATCAGGACATTGTGGTCCTTATAAGGTAGGAAAACGAGTCCACACACACACACACACACACACACACAAACAAACAAATAACCCCCTTGTTGAGAAAGAAAATGATGGACGTGATTCAGGACTGGAGTCAATAACACCACTATGACAGAACTACACTCCACCACCACCACCATCATCCTCCTCCCATCCACAACCAAGCAGCAGCAGTAGACAGCTGGAGCTATCAAATCAAAGCCTGGGAGACTTCCTCTTTCAGATGGGTTTGAGATGGTGGGCTTTACGCTCTTGTCTGGCTGCCAGGGATCTACTGCTGGGAATGAGACGTCACTTGAAGCCAATGCAACCTTATAAGGCAAGACTCTCTCTGCCAGAGTGGAAGAGGGAGAAGGCTGCTTTCAATTATCTGTGACAAAGACCAAATTAAGGCACCTGTTTTTTCAATATGGTTCATTATAATATTGTTTCCTGGGATCACAATCAATCAGGTTCAGTCATAGTGAAGATATAGGGGTTCATTGCAGGGATTTAGATTAATTATGGTATTTCATTCACATCATTAGAAATGTAGGCCTAATATTTTGATTGTATGAATTATTGATCACGGGTCCACCGCTTCATATAGGATATACAAACTGTCCTCTCACATTGACTGGTTCTCAATCAATACCACCTGATTATGGGGGTGGACTGACCAGCCACGCGTGCAATGACTGGGCGTGCACACACCAATATTTGGGGCTTTGAGTGTAAATACTATTTTGGCTGCACTGGCCACACAGTTATAGCCCACACAGTTATGTGCCACACAGGCAGTACCTGTAAAACAGGTGAGGTGGCCATACAACTGCCATCGTGCCAACTGGCATGGAGTAATGCCATGATGAAAACTGGCATGGTGCTACACTGAATCTATGAGGGCGAAAAACAATTTGTTAAGCATGCTTTCTAATGCGGAATACCTGAACTGTAGCATTTTTTAAGTTTGAAAGGAATGTTTGAGTGACATTTAAAATCATATACAACATCACCACTCAAACATCCAGCACCCATCTTTCCGATCACCCCTTGTATAGTTGACACTGTATTCAATAAACCTAAACAAGAACGTAAAGCACCAACAACTCTCCAGTGTGAGTGTTCTCTGACACCTTCTCCCATCCCAACACCTGTACATAGCCCATCTGTAAATAGCCCAACCAACTACCTCATCCCCTACCGTATTTATTCATTTATCTTGCTCCTTTGCACCCCAGTATTTCTATTTTGCACATTCATCTACTGCACATATACCATTCCAGTGTTTAATTGCTATATTGTAATTACTTCGCCACCATGGCCTACTTATTTTACCTCATTTGCACACATTGTATATAGATTTGTTTTTCTACTGTATTATTGACTGTATGTGTGTTTATTCCATGTGTAACTCTGTGTTGTTGTATGTGTCGAACTGCTTTGCTTTATCTTGGCCAGGTCGCAGTTGTAAATGAGAACTTGTTCTCAACTTGCCTACCTGGTTAAATAAAGGTGAAATTAAAAAAATCTCCACATAGTGCCCTGGCTGCAAAAGGAGCAAGCGACCCCTCACAGAAACCAAGACCTCGTCGTGCCTCGTCTGTGTTGGGTAATCCCTTGAGCTGCTAAAGAAGAGAGTGCTGACTGTGCCCTTTCCCATCCTAATCCCGGGCTGTGGGCCCTGCCAGAATAATCCTGGATTTAGGAGCTGCTCCCTACGGGGCGACCGGGGACTCCGAAGGGGGCTGATCGTACACAGCTGCGCCTCAGGCACCGGCTTTACCCCCTCACAGTCACTCACAGAGGAACGGAGAGGAGACAATCCATCCAATCCAATAACACAGACAAACACAGGCTTATTAGACAAAATGGCATCAAACCTTACCCCAGCCAAGGCAGGCAGTCGCCTCAGGGGCATTGCATTGATTCAACCAGTTATGAGAGAAAAGCAGGGGGAGATGAATGATATTGAATGATGATGGTTGATAAAGAGGGATAATAGTGGATGATATTTGTATTCAACAGAATTTAATTTACGGTCTAAGAGGTTGGTGGTGAGATTGTTAGAAGAGAGCCACCAACGATGTGTTGTTATGGTGCAGCGCTAGACTAAATCATCTTCATAGCCCACGGCGACCATTTTGTCACAGAACGCTCAGTCGCTCACCACACATAACACACACACACACACACACACACACACACACACACACACACACACACACACACACACACACACACACACACACACACACACACACACACACACACACACACACACACACACACACACACACACACACTCTGTAAAATACCTCATTTTATTTGAAGAGGCGATGAAACTGTACACGTATAAAAGTATTGGGCGAAGCTGCTGTTCAGGAATTAGCCTGTATGCTGACATACAGAGAGCCCTTACAGGTGTCTTCTGTCTGGTAAAGGGATGTTTTGACAGTTATTGTAGCCACAGGCTCGGCAGCCATTAGGGTGAGGCCTGAAACAATCTCAAGTAGATATAAGCCAATGATTTTTGGTTTGAATGTTTCATGGCATTGACTGGGACCACTGGAATATATTAGCACATATTCACGTCATGAGTAAAACAAAATAACAAAATAGACGTGTCGGGTGAATGCCCTGAATGGTGGGAGGGAGGAAAGGAGGAAGGGGGAGAGAGAGACACAGAGAGAGAGTAGAGAGACAGAGAGAGAGAGATACAAGAGAACAAGAATGGAAAAAGGCATGAACCAGAGAACGAAATAATGAAAGAGTGAACCACAATTATGGAGCAAAGCCAGAGTTGCCTGAGGGGACCACCAGAGGTAGGGACCACAAAAGAGGGACCTCACCATCCTTTCTAAAACCACAAGGGGGTTTCACAGGACATTAGAGAGTGACAAATCACCCCTCTAATGTTGGTCCTCCTAGACGTGAGAGTCACCGTGCTCTGAGCAACAACACCAGGTGTGTCAACACCACAAGCCTGCAAGGAATGACCCCAGTACTGCCCTCTCAGAGATAGCACATCATAGGGAACGCTAGTTAACAGCAGATCCAGTGACTGTCCTCTGTACTGTATGAGTTTGGCTTGAAGAATGGATGGTTAACGGATGATAGCCAGAACCTTCATCATTTACTTTGGCGTTTAATTTGTCAAAACAAAGACTGATAGTAAGATGGTGTTGAATCAATGGTAAATCAGTTTTCAGATGCTTACATTTCACTGTGACGGTTAAATCTCAAACAGAAACAGAAACCAGGCTGCTGAATACAGATGACACAGTGTTAAGTCCTGGGGAAATGGGCTTGAGATATAGTATGTCAGCGCCGGTAACCTAATAACTACTGCACTATGACACTAAAATATAACCTACAATGTAAATTACAATAAGTCAATCAAATCGGTGTATAAAATAAAAGGATAGCCTTCCAGTGAAGATTCATAATATATTTCGTTTTGATCAACATGGCTCACTGTTTATCATCGGTGTTACTGTGCCTTCAACCGCTGAGCTCTGCTAACCTGACTGCTTATTTACTTGCTGGCTCGTGTCGTGTAGACTTTTAACTTGCGTCATCACCCGTATCCCATGGCTCCGGTGGAGCATGTCAGGGGGAGAGACTGGCGCTAATGTTTTAACCCTTAACAACCCTTAAAGGTCCAATGCAGCTGTTTTAATCTCAATATCAAATCATTTCTGGGTAACAATTAAGTACCTTACTCTAATTATTTTCAAATAAAATTGTCAAAAAGAAACAGAAATAGCTTCTTAGCAAAGAGCAATTTCTCAAGCAATATTTTTTATCTAGGACTGTCTGGGACTAGTCTGAGTGGGGAGGGGGAAAACTAGCAGTTATTGGCAGAGGGGGCTTGAGACTCTTTCTATTGGTCTATCAACTAATTTATGGCCTGGTGATGTCACCATGGAAGGCCAAAACTCCATCCCACCAAAACAGGCAGACATTTCAGGCGGTCTTTTCAAAACAGCTCTTACACTATAAATGCATTATCACAATTTTCACAGTATTATTCCAACCTCATGGTGTGGAAATATATTTAGCACACAGGAAAATCTAGTTTGACTACACTGGGCCTTTAACGGCACCACTGTGACCATGTTACATCATTCACATTATACAGTACATGAGTCACGTTACCCCAAGCAGGAGTTTCATCATCTTCACACAGCAGTTGTTATTCTAGTCTCTTCTATTTTATTCTATTCTGAGAGCCTTACCTTGAGAAAAATAGTAATATCTTATATAGTTTCTTACATCCATTTTATTTTAAGAACGAAGCAATATTTGAAAAACAGAGGAGGTTCAACCTAATGTATAAAAAGCAGTCAACAATCTTTTGTGTGAGCCATTGAACGACTGTGCCACAGAAACAGTGACGTTCAGTCTGAGGAGGTGATACGAGATGACATAGAGGCTACTGTAAATCCATCACCATGGCAACACATTTTCCATGCTTCATTCCATGTGGTCTACATTAACCTGGAAGCTGAATTACAAAGTGAGGGCTGCACCTGAACAGCTGATCTAACATCAGTTTTCCTCACCCCTGACTTCGCCATTATAAGTCAGAGAGCCCAACTGTTCAATAATATCCACATTCTTTCCATCTCCACTCAATTCCAGAACCATTATGATTACAATCTTAGAAAAATAAATACGGAGCTCTCTTAGTTATTCATTTTCACTCTCTCTGGATGTTCATTACAATAGCTGACACACATCCACAAGCAAGTACATACAGTTGAAGTCGGAAGTTTACATACACCTTAGTCAAATACATTTAAACTCAGTTTTTCACAATTCCTGACTTTTAATCCTAGTAAAAATTCCCTGTTTTAGGTCAGTTAAGATCACCACTTTATTCTAAGAATGTGAAATGTCAGAATAATTTTGGAGCAGTGGCTTCTTCCTTGCTGAGTGGCCTTTCAGGTTATGTCGATATAGGACAAATTTTACTGTGGATATAGATAATTTTGTACCGGTTTCCTCCAGCATCTTCACAAGGTCCTTTGCTGTTGTTCTGGGATTGATTTGCACTTTTGCACCAAAGTACGTTAATCTCTAGGAGACATAACGCTTCTCCTTCCTGAGCGATATGACGGCTGCGTGGTCCTATGGTGTTTATACTTGCGTACTATTGTTTGTACAGATGAACGTGGTACCTTCAGGCGTTTGGAAATTGCTCCCAAGGATGAACCAGACTTGTGGAGGTCTACAATTATTTTTCTGAGGTCTTGGCTGCTTTCTTTTGATTTCCCCATGATGTCAAGTAAAGAGGCACTGAGTTTGAAGGTAGGCCTTGAAATACATCCACAGGTACACCTCCAATTGACTCAAATTATGTAAATTAGCCTATCAGAAGCTTCTAAAGCCATGACATAATTTTCTGGAATTTTCCTGTTTGTAAACTTCTGAGTCGCTGGAATTGTGATACAGTGAATTATAAGTGAAATAATCTGTCTGTTAACAATTGTTGGAAAAATTACTTGTGTCATGCACAAAGTAGATATTTGTGGAGTGGTTGAAAAATGAGTTTTAATGACTCCAACCTAGTGTATGTAAACTTCCGACTTCAACTGTACACACAATTTGACACAAAGTGCCCATTTCAAAGTTACTACTGTTTTGCACAGACTACCAAGCATAATATGTTGCTATTTTGTGAACCACTATATTTCTGTAATAAGTCATACTTTCACCAACATGCCACCAATTGTAGAATAGTACCGTTGTGGCAGAGTTTAGTTTTGGCATTATGGTGAGAGGCCAAGACAAGTTAAGCCATTTGCATTAGAGCGTGAAAATGAATCTATTTTTGCCATGATCCTTACATGGACAGAGAACACAGAGTACAGGCAAGATGGCTGCTCCCAAAGTGACAGAGCAGAGGTGATATACTCTGAGTGTACAAAACATTAGGAACACCTTACTAATATTGAGTTGCACCCCCTTTTGCCCTCAGAACAGCCTTAATTCATCAGGGCATGGACTCTACAAGGTGTCGAAAGCATTCCACAGGGATGCTGACCCATGTTGACTCCAATGCATCCCACAGTTGTGTCAAATAGGCTGGTCTTTTGGGTGGTGGACCATTCTTGATACACAGGGGTGTGTATTGTGTGTGGAAAAACCCAGCAGCATTACAGTTCTTGACACACTCAAACCGGTGCACCTATCACCTACTACCATACCCCGTTCAAAGGCACTCAAATATGGCTCAAAAAAGGCCATTCACCCTCTGAATGGCACACATACACAATCCATGTCTCAATTTTGGGGTGTCAGGGTAGCCTAGTGGTTAGAGTGTTGGACTAGTAACCGAAAGATCGCAAGTTCAATTCCCTGAGCTGACAAGGTACAAATCTGTTGTTCTGCCCCTGATCAGGCAGTTAACCCTAGGCTGTCATTGAAAATAAGAATTTGTTCTTAACTGACCAAAAAAATAATAATTGTCTAAGCTTAGAAATTCTTCTTTAACCTGTTCATCTACACTGATTGAAGTGGATTTAATGAGTGACATCAATAAGGGATCATAGCTTTCACCTGGTCAGTCTGTCATGGAAAGAGCAGGTGTTCCTAATGTTTTGTACAATCATTGTATAAAGGAAAATAATGATCAGATGTCAAATGAAATAACATGCAGTACACTTAGAAATATGATTACAATGTATGAAATACAGATGTCTTTTTTTTCAATGCCATGACACGTTTTGCTCTAGCAAAGAATAAGCATTATGCAAGGAAAATTCTTAATTTATAAGATTTTGTCCTGATACAAACTTTGACCCGACCCAATCTTGAAGTAATTGAGAATGATCAGCCATAATTTATGGCCCATAATTCTTTCATAATGACATCACAAATCCAGACAGATGGAGAGAAGGTTTTCATACTTCTATCAGTAAGGCTGTCATCTGAGTATATTCAATAAGTCATCTCTCTCTCTCCATCTTCCTCCCTCCCACTCCATCCCCATCCTCCCACTCCCATGCAATGATAATAGCATAGATAGTGTGGCCAATTTAGGAGAGCAAAACTGTGTCTGTATCATTGACATCGATCATAAAATATCTAAGCTCCATAATCGCATTGAAAGCTAAACTAAGCCTGCGGACTGGTCTTTATGAAATTATGTTTCAGAGTCATTGTTGTATGCAGTACTTCTCCATATAACACTACTTGTATACTACTGTGTACGGCACCATAAGACCAGTATTTATTCTGGACTACTGTTACAGTACTGAAAGAACACAACATATCGTATCTTGAGTTTGAACAAAACATCAGTAATAATTTTTTTCTAAAAAGCCTAAATAAATTCTAACACAATGAAACAAAGCAAACATAAAATCCAACCGAACAATATCAGGAAATGAGCCAATGAACACAGAGAACATAGTAGTCTCCACAAGCACCATGCTTCCCGTCACTCCATTCACTACTGTTTTATGGTGGTGACTGACTGTGGCAGTGGCAGGTCCATTAACACCTCCGCACCACACCGCCCAGCCCCCTCGATAAACAGCCCAGCCGGGGTCCACCCTTATTGGGCCAAACTCATTCTCAGCCCAGCCTGTCTCCAGGTGGGGAAGTGTGGCCCTGTAATTGATAATTAAGGGGCAATAACCCAGTGGTCAATGCAGACCCACAGCAGGGGAGGGAGAGGGAGGGGCCAGGCCCCACACTGTCACTCAAAGAAAAGAGTGAGGGAGAGAGATGGGGGGTAGGTTGTTGGCTGCAATTCAGTAAGGGAATCTTGGAGAGACAAACACACAAACAGGCAGGCATGGCTTGCACATAGGCAGGCAGGCAGGCATGCCCTCACGCATACACACAATGCTGAGAAACAGATAGATGTGATAAAGGAGGACCACACAGAAGAATCACACACCCACACTGATCTGCAGCGTACAAATTCGAATGGAAAACACAGAAACTGACACACACACACACACAGTGTTAGTGCTGTAGGTGTGGCACAGTGGCAGAGGTACTGACTGGAACGTGTCTGTATGTCTATGGTGGCAGCAGTGTGAGATTGCAGACGGTGCTGGTTGGTTGGTTGGGCTTCCACCCATGTCTGAGATAGAAAGAGCACTTTCAGTTACACCTCAGATCTTATCATTCACACAGAGCTGTGATGACAAGTGTTTAATCCACCTCGCCACTGTAGGTTTAGGCAAAGCAGCACATGATGATGAGTGCCTCTCAGATGAACACTTTACATGAACATGAAGGCAGAAGATGACAATGTTTAAACCATCTGATTTTCCTCCAATGCTGCTGCACACAGATCAGTTTAGCCTTTTAGATCATAATGAAAACGATTATATGTTCAGGGGGAAACCTGATCCTAGATCAGCACTCCTACTCTAAGACGCTTCATGAATACGGGCCCCCACAGATCTTATAGTGCTCTTCCTTCACATGTGCAATTCCTCAGTCAGCTACCATCATCATTCAACAGTAATGTTGTTGTGTAGATGAACCTCATAGGAGTTACTCAAAGGAGACTGTAGATAGGAGTAATGAGAAGTGGCGTTTTATTCATTTATGTATTTATTGTCATTTTCCCTTTATCTGGTTTACTGCTCTTGAAAAGCATTATGCCTGATAGAGGCTATCAATCAGCTGCTAATGGGTTGTGTAATTGCAGTCAGTTCCAAGCATAGAAATATAGTTGTTAGAACGGAAATAAAACGTGCGTTCTAATGGGTACACTCAATATGGCTGCCGGTCCACCAATTAAAGACATTTACTTGAATGGGGATGTCCGTTCTAGTCATGGTATTTCTTTGGTTCAAATATGGCCGTAGCGTCACTCAGGATGAAACCGGCCAACAGGCCTGTAGCATCAGCCATTGAACTACAATTAACATTATCACATTTTGAAATCATGTCCAATTTATGTTACACATCTTTCTAAATGTCATAAAACATTGCTATCAAATTCTTGTTGGCTAGTTTCAGCGACCTCCCCCTTTCCAAATGATGAACTAGGATAAATATGTCAGAGTTGCAGTGATATCTTAAACTAAATAGACAGTATCTTCTTTTAAGGCTTCAATCGATCCAACACGAGTAGAGCAGAGACCGGGGGATTTTCAACCAATCTGGCAACCCTGGTTTGAGTGTTCCTGTTGCTCTCCAAGACAAGGCCACCTGGCGATCATTCTGATGCCATCTTAACAGATGTTGATGACAGGCCGTTAAAGAATCCAGCACGTGTTACAGTCCTCCAACCATAATGAGAAGCTACAGCAAACAATCATTCCAGATTAGATTGTACTAAATAGCCTAGTTTTCAGGGTGGAACTCGATGAAAAACACCTGTATTGTCACCATGATAACAGCCCTTTACTGGCAGACATAGTTCCTATCTGGTTCTTGTTCATTAGCAACATAAATCATTTTAAAACAGTTTCAACGGGAAAACAGAAAAGTTGTTTCTTATTGGACAAGTCCAAGTAGTCCCTCGCTGTTTTGAGTTCACTTTCATTTGGGTGCAGATTCAGACATAGGAAATGTATGCCTTTTCCTACTCACTTCTCAGTAGTTGCTATTCAGACTTAAAGACGATTTATGGTTGATCTAGGAATGTGGATTGGAGGCTCCGTATGGAAGCTTGCATGGGCCAAATCGAGCTACGTACTGCGTTGTCGTGCACCTCCTAAATTTTGTAACAGGGTGGAGGGCTCCGCATAGCTCCACATTGACATGATTGGTTGACGGTAGGTGGGGGCGGTACATCATACTTCCGGCGCCGACAGAGATGGCAGCCTCGCTTCACGTTCTCAGGAAACCATGCAGTATTTTGTTTTTTTATGTATTACTTTACATTGTTACCTCGAAAATATTAAGTTTTATTACATACAACCGGGAGGAACTATTGGATATAAGAGCAACGTCAACTTACCAACATTACGACCAGGAATGCGGACTTTCCCAAAGAGGATTCTCCTTTCGTTAACCCAAACACAACAACAGACTGGATAGCACGTATTACTCAAAACAACGGCGGCGCCGGAGAAGAGGGAACGCGCCGGTCTTTTGGTCAAGCTACGTCGACAGGCGCATCGTGCACCTCTCCCGAGTATTTTAATCGCCAATGTACAGTCTCTTGACAACAAAGTAGACGAAATCCGATCGAGGTTGCCTTTCAGAGACATTCGAGACTGCAACGTTCTTTGCTTCACGGAAACATGGCTCACTCAGGACACGTTATCAGAGTCGGTACAGCCACCTGGTTTCTCCACGCATCGCGCGGCAGAAACAAACATCTCTCTGGTAAGAAGAAGGGCGGTGTGTGTCTTATGATTAACGAGGCGTGTGTGATCATAACAACATACAGGAACTCAAGTCCTTTTGTTCACCTGACATAGAATTCTTACAATCAAATGCAGACCGCATTATCTACCAAGAGAATTCTCTTCGATTATAATCACAGCCGTGGTACATCCCCCTCAAGCTGATACATCGACGGCACTGAAAGAAATTCATCGGACTCTATGTAAACTGGAAACCACATATCCTGAGGCTGCATTTATTGTGGCTGGGGATTTTAATAAGGCTAATTTAAGAACAAGGCTAAATTTTACCAGCATATCGAATGTGCCACCGGGCTGGTAAAATCCTGGACCACTGTTATTCCCAACTTCCGTGATGCATACAAGGCTATTCTCCGCCTCCTTTCGCAAGTCTGACCATGACTCCATTTTGTTGCTCCCAGCCTACAAACAGAAACTAAAACAGGAAACGCCCGTTCTCAGGTCTGTTCAACGCTGGTCCGACCAATCTGATTCCATGCTGCAAGATTGCTTGAGCACGTGGACTGGGATATGTTCCGGATAGCATCTGACAACAACATTGATGTATACGCTGATTCGGTGAGCGAGTTTATTAGCAAATGCATTGGTGATGTTGTACCCATAGCAAATATCAAACCTTCCCCAACCAGAAACCATGGATTGATGGCAGCATTCTCATAAAACTGAAAGCGAACCACTGCTTTTAACCAGGTAAAGGCTACCGGAAACATGACTGAATACAAACAGTGCAGCTACTCCCTCCGCAAGGCAATCAAACAAGCTAGCGTCAATATAGAGACAAAGTAGAGTCACAATTCAATGGCTCCAGACACAAGAGGAATGTGGCAGGGTCTACAGTCAATCACGGACTACAAAAAAGAAAACCAGCCCCCGTCGCGGACCATGACGCCCTGCTCCCAGACAAACTAAACAACTTCTTTGCTCGCTTTGAGGACAATACAGTGCCACCGACCACGCCCGCTACTAAAACCTGCGGTGTCACCTTCACCGCAGCCAATGTGAGAAAAACATTTAAATGTGTTAACCTACGCAGGCTGCCGGCCCAGATGGTATCCCTGGTCAGTGTCCTCAGAGCATGCGCAGACCAGCTGGCTGGGTGTGTTTACGACATATTCAATCAGTCCCTATCCCAGTCTGCTGTTCCCACATGCTTCAAGAGGCCACCATTGTTCCTGTTCCCAAGAAAGCTAAGGTGACTGAGCTAAATGACTATCGCCCCGTAGCACTCACTTCCGTCATCATGAAGTGCTTTGAGAGATTAGTCAAGGATCATATCACCTCCATCCTGCCAGACACCCTGGACCCACTCCAATTTGCTTACCGTCCCAATAGGTCCACAGACGACGCAATCGCAATCACACTGCATACTGCCCTAACCCATCTGGACAAGAGGAATACTTATGTAAGAATGCTGTTCATCGACTACAGCTCAGCATTTAACACCATAGTTCCCTCCAAGCTCGTCATTAAGCTCAAAGAGACCCTGGGTCTCGACTCCAGCCCTGTGCAACTGGGTCCTGAGACTTCCTGGACGGGCCGGTCCCAGGTGGTGAGGTAGGAAACAACATCTCCACCCCGCTGATCCTCAACACTGGGGCCCCACAAGTGCGTTCTCAGCCCTCTCCTGTACTCCCTGTTTCCATGACTGCGTGGCCAAGCACGCATCCAAGCTCAATCATCAAGTTTGCTGGACGACACTACAGTGGTAGGCTTGATTACCAACAACGCATTTGAGAGGCGGCCTACAGAGAGGAGGTGAGGGCCCTGGAGTGTGGTGTCAGGAAAATAACCTCTCACTCAATGTCAACAAAACAAAGGAGATGATCGTGGACTTGAGAGGAAACAGGAGAGGGAGCACCCCTATCCACATCGAGGGGACAGTAGTGGAGAAGGTGGAAAGTTTTAAGTTCCTCGGCGCACACATCACGGACAAACTGAATTGGTCCACCCACACAGACAGCGTGGTAAAGAAGGCGCAACAGCGCCTCTTCAACCTCAGGAGGCTGAAGAAATTTGGCTTGTCACCAAAATCACTCACAAACTTTTTACAGATGCACAATCGAGAGCATCCTGTCGGGCTGTATCACCGCCTGGTACGCAACTGCTCCGCCCACAACCGTAAGGCTCTCCAGGGAGGTAGTGAGGACTGCACAACGCATCACCAGGGTTAAACTACCTGCCCTCCAGGACACCTACACCACCCGATGTCACAGAAAGGCCAAAAAGATCATCATGACAACAACCACCGAGCCACTGCCTGTTCACCCCGCTATCATCCAGAAGGCGAGGTCAGTACAGGTGCATCAAAGCTGGGACCGAGAGACTGAAAAACAGCTTCTACCTCAAGGCCATCAGACTGTTAAACAGCCATCACTAACATTGAGTGGCTGCTGCCAACATACTGACTTAAATCTCAGCCACTTTATACATAGGAATTGGATGTAACAAATGTATCACTAGCCACTTTAAACAATTTTGTATATAATGTTTACGTATCCGACATACTCATATCAAATGTATACACTGTACTCTAAACCATCTACTGTATCTTGCCTATGCCGTTCGGGTCATCGACTCCAAATCTCTAGCCACTTTAATAATTATAATTGGATGAAATAATGTATCACTAGCCACTTTAAACAATGCCATTTATATAATGTTTACATATCCTACATTACTCATCTCATATATATGTGTATATACTGTACTCCATACCATCTACTGCATCTTGCCTATGCCGGTCAGCCATCGCCATCCATATATTTATATGTACATACTGTATTCATTCCTTTACTCTTGTGTGTATAAGGTAGTTGTTGTGAATTTGTTAGATTACTTGTTAGATACTACTGCATGGTCGGAACTAGAAGCACAAGCATTTCGCTACACTCGCATTAACATCTGCTAACCATGTGTATGTGACAAATAAAATTTGATTTGATTTGATTTGATTTACATCCTGTATAAACACAAACTCACTTCCTTGACAACACACATGGAGAATTTTAGACGAAAGGCTATTAGAACAAGATCCCAAATAAAAGACACCAAAATGTGGAAAGAACTCCTGGAAAAAGATCGGGGATGTAATGGGGATAGATGCGGTAAAGAGGTTAATGGAATTCAGACCGTTTGGGATAGAAGGACAGTGGATAGGCGCACATTCAACAAATCTGATTCTAACAAAGTGGATATTTGTCAAATCCGTCATGATTGAGGTACTGCAACACGCCCACAATGTGGCTAGTAAAATCCGATTGTGTTCGCTGCATAACATTTAAAGTAGTCTCTTTTCAGGTTTAGAAGAAATGACTTCTAAATGCTAACTCCCGTTTGTATAAACTGATTAGCATAGCTAGCATAGAGAAATCGGTGGTGGTAGTCAAAATCATTTTTAACTGTAATGCAGTTGATTTGTAACGACGACATGGACATGTATTGGGGTTGATATCCATACAAACATTATACTCCGATGTTTACCTCAACATAGTGTGAAATACACATAAAACAATAGCCTAAACATAGGCTAATTTTGCAGGGGGGCAATGAGGAGATTCAGGATGGAGATGCAGGTGGGAAAACAGTGCAGACTTTTTACTTCAGGCTATCTTGGCTGTGCTCTTATATCAAGCACCGGGAAACGGACTCCAACATCTAAGAAGCGGTAAGATCTAGCCTTTTCGTTTAGCCAGTTGCTCGTAATTAGCTGGATGCCTATAGAGATTAGCCCTGAATCACTAGGAGTGGTGCGGTGTAGACCAATTTATTGGATGCGTATGACAGTTCCCTGATGCACAAGAAGTATGAATGCTCAGACTTCTGCAGAGGCCCTATTGCTGTAAATGCTGTACTGCTTCTGCAGATGTACAATTGACCTTAAATCAGCTTTTACTTTATGAAGGTGTGTAACAAGAATTGCGAGAGTGGCTCCCTTACGCACACTCAAATGTAATCCCATCCCCAGAATACACACCCACTGGGTGGCCTACCAATTTGATGAGGAATTGGTAGGTTGTTGTTCATTTAATTTTTCTGTTATTTTTTCTAAAAGAATCCCTTTAATACTGTGTACCTTTAATTTGAATTTGGTCAGCACCGGACTAGAATGTAGACTATGGACAATGTGTTCACAATATGGAAAGATAGCCATGAAAACATATACACAGTGTACAAAACATGCTCTTTCCATGACAGACTGACCAGGTCAATCCTGATGAAAGCTATGATCCAGGGGAGGCGACAGGTTAAATAAGGATGTTTAAGCTTCGAGACATGGACATGTGTAATGTGTGCCATTCAGAGGGTGAATGGGCAAGAAAAAATATTTAAGTGGCTTTGAACATGTTATGGTAGTAGTTGCCAGGCGCACTGGTTTGAGTGTGTCAAGAACTGCAACACTGCTGTTTTTTTCACGCTCAACTGTTTCCTGTGTGTATGGAGAATGGTCCACCACCCAAAGGACATCCAGCCAACTTGACTCAACTGTGGGAAGCATTGGAGTCAACATGGGCCAACGTCCCTGTGGAAGGCTTTCGACACCTTGTAGTCCATGCCCCAACAAATTGAGTCATGTGCCTAATGTTTTGTTCAATCAGTGGATAATTGTCTCCATTTCAGAACCCACCGTTAGATTTAAAAACAGTGATTTTACACACTTATGTTTAGGGAATAATCATAAATCCTACTTCATGGAAAAATAGCATAAAGATGTTGAAGTTATTAGGGAAGGTCAGAAAGTCAAGTTCTGAATACATGTAGAGTATCTGTAGACACACCTCTGCCAGACCGCCATTTATGTGATCTCCACCCAAACGAATAGCTGGCTGGCACATGCATTTCCTCATGCTTAAGTTCAAGGTCAGAATGCAGAGAGAAAATTGTGTGAAAAATAAAGTTCCATTTACACCATTTATTTCAAATCACCAACGTTTCTGCCTTCACCACGGCCCTCCAGCACGTGAAAGCCAGTCTTGTATGTGTTGGCTACACTACAGCATAGGACCACAGTAGGTCCTCTTATCAGTGGCCTGTGTATTATTATAGATCCTTATAGAACTGTACATTCAGTGATAGCTCGGTCACAATAATTTTTTAAATAGAGCTAAACCCAAAGACATTTAATAGTGACTCACGTGCAGAAACAGTTTCAACATGTGAGTTAAGCAGTCCATGGAAAGAGATGAGGAATCGAGGAAAGCAAGTAAATAAACACACACAAAGCCTCGCCACCTTGCCACCCAATTATTTTCCAAACCACGTTACCATCCATCGGTTAGCCCTTTATAAAGTGGTTGGTACAATCTTCTAAATCTCCAGGCTTTTTCAGCGAGCAGCAGCCACAGATGACTAATGGACGCAGGGGCCAGTAATGCATGTCATTTACAGAGACTGCATGTTGAGCGGGAGAGAGAGGGGAAGCAGCTTGAAGATCCTAATGTTACCTTTTAGTGGCAATTTCAAGATGTTTTCCCCCCAGGAGTGGCTCTAATTATTTCAAATAGTATTTGGACCAGGTCGGGTACAGAGCTGCCATTCCTCTTTGGTTGGTTTTCTTTCGCCCTCTCTTTCTCTCCCTCTGTGATGATGTGTTGTGTAATTGAGGAGATCAGTCAGTGGAGGCCCATTGGTGGCTGCTCCCCAACTCATTATCAGATGTTGGGTGGTCACTGCCGTTTACACACGCACACACACGCAAACGTGAAACAAACAGTCAAGAGAATAGAAAGCAACAAAGTGGATACATTCATATGGACAAATTCACTTGGTTGGTGCAGGTGAAGAACCTTGAGATTTCACTGTATTTGATTGAAGCTGTGCTGTACAAATCAAATGAATGATAATATTGTTTAGTGCAGTGACAATGGTGGTGTTCATTCACTTGGAGGTCAAGGTGGAGGTCAACGTGTTTCAAGATATGAAAAACAAAAACACTGAGCTATTACACAACTGCCCTGTCTGAAATGATTTAACAAACATAAACTTAGTAAATTTACAAACACATTGTCTATTATCCTGCCTCGTATTCGATATGTAGCTAGCTGACCAAACTGTACACTCTTTGGCAGGTAATGGTGTGATATCCACAACCATCACCACATATTTTCCCCAAACTCTATATCTAGTCTCATTTGTATTTTTCAGTCCCTATTGCTTTGATGGATGCCATATTTATTCATATCCTCTCTTATCAAAGATAAATGAAATACCACCATCCTTCTGCCTGACAGGCAGTGTCATCTGATAATGTGAGAATAAATTAGCAAGTTTCTGAACAGGAATCCGATGGATGTTTGTAGAAAACTTGTTGTGGAAACAGTTTCCTATACACACACCTCTGTTTTGGGCTTTGTGTTATTCGCTAAACAGGTTGTGCCCTCTATACTTAAAGGGTTGCTCATGCAAGGATATAACCGTACTATATTGCTAAATATTGTAATCGCAAACCCACAGATACACACACATTCCCTCTTTGAAGGGAACGGAAAAAATATATGATTTGAAAAGTAACATTTCAACTTACTGACAGTTGAAATGACAGCTTGCCTCTCTTGGTTGATTGAGGTTTATAAGTGTGTAGTGTTAAAAGGCCTCAGCCTGATTGCAATATGCTGAGATAATATATAATTCCATTATTCACACAAACATTCCATTGTGAGCATATGAAAACCTTTCGATGGAGTTCAAATCACAGCAACACACCTCAAGTCAGTATTTGACCGTTGGAGTCACCTTGAATCCAGTCCAGCAACCTTAGACCACAGTTTGGACCCAGAGCGGTTACAGTCCAACAGTGATGATTGTCCAATCTCCTCCAATAGCAGAGCAGCTTTTTCTTCTTCATGGGAACCGTAGTGCCAAGTGTCTGTGGTAGTGGTACTGAATGTTCCAAATAAATATACATTCTTATAAGGCAGTGTTCCATGTCGCACCGGACAAAAGGATCAGGTGGAAAATCCCTTTAATAAGATGGGAATTCTGAAAAGGGGGGAGAGTGTGGAGAGAAGTATCAGAGAGAAGCACATACAGTATGTTGGGAATCCTAGTGGCGGAAACGTGGTACTGCAGCTCCTGATCTACTCAACAGTTATAGTTAGCACCATTGTCTCCCTCCCCCCTATTTCAACTCAGGACTGCTTCCGAAACATGAAGATGTCTCTGGTCTTGGAGCCTCTCTTGCCCTCAAGGAGTGGGGTGGGGTTGGGTGAGGGGGAGGGCGACGGGGAGGCCGACGGCTGGGGGGTGGCTGTGCCTCCATAGGGGCAGCTCTGGGAGTCGGGGTGCTCCCCGGAACACTCCACGGCCGGGATGTAGCGACTGTCCCACATCCCTGGACCGCACAGCTTACACAGGTCATGGAGGCTGCACGGGATTCTGGGTAACAGACGGAACTGGTAGAGTAGACTACGGGCCTGGTAGTAGGAAGGGTGGGAGAGAGAGAGGAAGAGAGAACATAAGAGAGGGTCAAGGAATGGAGAGATGAAATGGAGAGAAAGAAAGAGAGCAAGTGAGAGAACAAGGGACTGGAGGAGAGGAGTGGCAGAGTATGAGAGAGGTTAAACATGAGGAAAACACGTAGAAAGGAGGAAATAGAAGTCAGCTAAGAAGCTATACCTCAAGACTTGTAAAACAGCTAACAGTATCACACTTAGTATCATGTAGATTTGAATAACATTTGACTAAATCAATAGCTCCTTCAGACGTGGAAGAACATGATCTAACGCAGCCAAAATCAATTAACGTGATCTAATTTAAACTAAATAGGGCTGAGCTGTTCACAGACAGAGATATCACATCTGATAGGGGTTCTATAACAGTCCTAACACCTGCATGCTAAAATGGGCTGTTGCTGCAGCAGCAGTACTAACATGGCATCCATAAACATGAGGAGAAGACAGAGACACACTACCGGCCATGACTCATAAATCCTCAACATGGCAGGATCACAGCAAGTATTTCAAGACTCCTTGAGGACTGGGGAGCAACAAGGACTATTATGCTTTGTTGTATTACAACCTCCATTCCTTTTAAATCCATTCGGAGCAGTCGATGAGTGTACACTGAGGGGATGAGTTAAGAATTAAACAACCACAGTATGCTAACTAGAGGGTAAAATGGTAGCGTTGCGAAAAATGCTAGTACAGCCTAGCATAGCATGAGGTAAAGTGGCCCAGCCTTGGATTGAGTAGCGCATCGTCATGCTAAGGCTAACTGCTAGCGTTACCTTGCGCAGCACCAGCTCCCCGTTCATGTGCATGGAGAGGTTGCTGAAGTGGAGCAACATCTGGTCGGTGGCTAACTGCTGCTCCGTCACGTCATCACCGTACAGCACGATGATGGCCACACACGCGAACAGATGGAAGTAGTCCGTCTGAGGGAGCGATAGCGTGTTATTGACAAAGTACATTTATACTGGACTGTGGAGAGCCTGCCTACAGTACAGTTTCTGTGTCTGGTTGTGTGTGGTTGGGTCTACATCCAACTCTAATCTCCATAACTAGTGGGTTGTATGAATGATGGCTATACCTATACCAAGCTATAAACTCATAACATTGTTACACACAGTTGTTAATACACATTACTACACACATTGTTTGATATTGGTGTATGTATGCCAATGTGTGTTTTATATTGCTCTGTGTACACCAATGCTATGGACAACATGATGTTGCTCTGTGTACACCAATGCCATGTACAACATGATGTTGCTCTGTGTACACCAATGCCATGTACAACATGATGATATTGCTCTGTGTACACCAATTCCATGTACAACATGATGAAGTTGCTGTGCGTATGCTGATGTAAAGTTGTGTACCTGGTAGTGTGCCCAGCAGGCCTCCCACATGCGCAGAGCCTCTGTGTCGGGGAACTCCCGTTTGAAGCAGAGTAGAATCCAGCGGTGACAGAACAGCAGCTGTAGCCCGTCCTCCCCCAGCTGGGTCAGGTGCTGGTGGAACCGGGGCAGCATCAGACGCAACAGCTCCCTCAGGTACATCTGGAACAGGGGAGAGAGAGATGGTTAGGGCACTAATGTGGATATGAATGTAACGCCACACACACACACACACACAAAATAAAACACAAACACGAGAATCACAGAAAGCGAGAGAGAAGAGAGAAAAGTGTGTGTAATAAAAAGAGAGAGACACTTTCTCTCTCTCTCTGTCCCCTTACCAGTTGTCTCTCCATGTCCTCGTCGCGGGGAGAGCTGATGAAGATGGTGTTCTCCATCAGGCCTACGAAGCACCAGAACGTGTCACTCTCGTCCTGCACCTCGGTCAGCAGGGGGGCCACCAGGTCAGACATGCCCTGGCAGTAGCCCATCTCTGGGTTGAACACCGCGTAGTTCAGCAGCACACACCTGGCGGAAGGGAGGAACACCACCACAGACAATATCAAGAGATCATAGTCGCCTCAAACTAAGTTATACATATTACCTCATACTAAGTCATACATACAAAGTCATACTAACCCATCACACTAACCAACAGGTCATATAGATGTTTAGACACTGTGGTTAAAACAATCAATTAGATCAAATCAAATTGTATTTTTCACATGATTCATAAACAACAGGTGTAGACCAACAGTGAAATGCTTACTTCTCATCCCAACTATGCAAAGAGAAAAATGTGGAAATGATAGAAAAATAATAAATACACAATGAGTAATGATAACTTGGCTATATACACGGGGTACCAGTACAGAGTCGATGTGCAGGGGTACGAGGTCATTGAGGTAGATATGTACATATAGGTAGGGATAAAGCGACCAGGTAACAGGATAGATAATAAATAGTAACAGCAGTGTATGTGATGAGTCAAAAGAGTTGGGTCAATGAAGATAGTTAAATAGTTAACCAATAGCTACCCGGACTAACTATTTAGCAGTCTTATGGCTTGGGGGTAGAAGCTGTTCAGGGTCCTGTTGGTTCCAGACTTGGTGCATCGGTACCGCTTGCCGTGCGGTAGCAGAGAGAACAGTCTATGACTTTGGTGGCTGGAGTCTGACAATTTTTGGGGCCTTCCTCGGACACCGCCTGGTATAGAGGTCCTTAATGGCAGGGAGCTCGGCCCCATTGATGTACTGGGCCGTACACACTACCCTCTGTAGAGCCTTGCGGTCGGATGCCAAGCAGTTGCCATACCAAGCGGTGATGCAAGCCAGTCAAGAGGCTCTCAATGGTGCAGCTGTAGAACTATATAAGGATCTGAGGGTCCATGCCAAATCTTTCCAGCCTCCTGAGGGGGAAGAGGTGTTGTTGTGCCTTCACGACTGTGTTGGAGTGTGTGGACCATGATCATTCCTTAGTGACGTGGACACAGAGGAACGTAAAGCTAATTAACACTATGGCATTAAATCAGAGTAAGCGAATGAATAAGACAAATATGAAAAGTGGTGAGATAATATTGGGCCATAAAAATACATGAGAGTTCTAACCTCCCCCGCTACTCTACTTGACCCAGTTACTTTTACCAATACTGAGATCCAGCCATGAGAGTCACTTAACAAACAGCCTGGTTGTGAAAGCCTTTAGCTCCTCAGTTAGGAAGCTATTAGCTGTAAGTATGCATCAGAACTAGTGCTCTAACAACTTAGTGGGAGTCAATAAAGCATGAAAGCCATTAGCTAGCTTCCCCCAGGGTTCAGAATATGATATTCATGTACAATATAACCTCCTGTGCACTGGACTATGGGATAGGAAAGATGATGAGAAATTGACAAGGTGAGGAAGAAAGGGAGGAGAAAAGGGTGAGAAAGAGTAGTAAAGAGAGGAGAGAGTGAAATAAAGAGTGACAGAGGGGGAAGGATATGGATAGAGATGAGAGGAAAGAGGAGTGGTAGGGGAGAGAAAGTGTAAGATTTAAAGAAAAATAATGCCAGCAGAGAGGAGAGAGAGTAAGAGAAGAGAAAAGAGGGAAATGCCCAGACAGAGAGCCAGCTGTCCTGACCTCATGATCTCCACATTGGGGTTGTTCTCTCCCCTGAAGAAGTGGTTGCTGCGGTCTGTTCTCACCACGTCCTTATCCACGGTGAACTGAACCTTCCTCCAGAAGTCCCTGTGCTCCTCAGGACTCATAGACAACCTGGGGGTGGCAGGGACAGACACAGGGAGGAAGGGGGTTTAAACTGGGTTAAATACTGGGGCTATGCACTAATGTCAACCAAACTGAAGGGCAGTTACTCAACTTCAAAAAGTAACTTTTAATTTAACCCTTGATAGGATGTCAGGAAAAGGGTAGGGTGAGGATGTTGGGGCACTGTAAACCCCTTAAACAACCTATGATCTAACCCTAACCCCCTCCCATCACTCTCTGGCTGAGAACCTGAACACTGAGGACCTGACCCCTACCCTAACGAGCAGAGCAGAGGGGATTTAATTAACACTATTTGTTTTCCATCGAGCGCCGCCAGGAACAATAACACCAGGCCTGATGCAACTTCACGCAACTGTTTACTTTCTGGGTCTGTGTGTCTGCCTCTCCCTCGGCGTCTCCTCCCTCACTCCACTCTCCCAGTCCCTCGATCACTCTCTCCCAGTCCCTTGTTCCCTCTATACCTCCATGCCTCACTCTCTCTCCCTCTTCTTCCCTTTCTGGAGAACTGTCAGCAGCTGGTCCTGGTCCTGCTACCAGAATCCCCTAATCTTGTAACTCAACATTAACATGTAAGACCACAGAGACATCAGACCTTGTAGAAAATAGACGAACAAACTGAATCAACTCTCCACAGCCCTCTTCTCCCCCAGTGTTTGTTCAGAACAGGTATATATTGACATCTCCCACCTCTCCAGCAGGATCATCCATGTTTTTAACATCTTCAACAGTACTGGCTACAGCACAGAACATACAATCAAGCAATAATTGATTCTTCAAAATGTGACTTACATAAATAATCTAATGTTATATTTCCATATAGAACTAACTGATTTAATTAACAGGGGCTGGTCTTTAGTCCTGATCACAAAGAGATAAGGGTTTCATCGATGTTCATGACAAGTCTAATCAGTTATTATACCTGCATCATAATGCATTATATCTGCAGGCTTTAAGTATAGTGTTACCAGTGCCACCACCTTTATAAGGCAGAGACTGTAGTTCCAGGGTCTTAATGATGAGCCAATGGCCCCTGGAGGCTCAGTCAAGTGTTTTTCCATCAGCCTCATCACATCACAGGAGGAATAGAGCATCTAATTGGCTGGCTTGGATTACATCTTCTGATGTATTCTAAAGGTTAATATGCCATTCCGCTGAAGAACGGACAATTATCATATCAATTCTGTGCACTCGTGCACACACACTTGCGCACACATGCACACTGTGTGGAAGCTTAGGTAGCCTAGCGATTAAGAGCGTACAGCCATGAACCAAAAGGTCGCTGGTTCGAATATCCAAGCCGACTGGGTGAAACATCTGCCAATGTGCCCTTGATCAAGGCAATTAACCCTAATTGCTCCTGTAAGTCGCTCTGGACAAGCGTCTGCTAAATGACTCAAATGTCAAATGTAAATGTATTGAAAAAAGAAATGAGGATTAGGGACAGACAAGTAACGCTGGGAGGTTAAAATAAACTGAGTGGTTGCACCCTTTACTCTCTTTTAGTGCATGTGTGGTGCGTGCATATCGAGCTGTAGTCAACATATTGATGGGTAGAATATGAGAATATGATTTGATCAGCAATTACAGGTTTTTACCCAGGAGGCCTGTTAATTTACACCCAGCACTCCCATAACACGTTCTGTAATTGTGTCTATTGATTGCTCCATTTGCAAAGTGAAACCACAAGGTGTGTGTGTGTTAACATTTAGCAGGATATGGCTTGGTGCCACCTTATTCCTTTGTATAAATTAACCACATATTTTCCAGTGTTATGAATGTCCTTCTTTCAACGAAAAGAACACAATAGAACCCCCCCACATGCACACACACGGTCAGCAGCAGCGCAGCCATTAGTTATAGGAAACCCCCCAGCCACCTACCTCCTCTGCTGGATGTCGTGGTACTCAGAGCGTTTCTGCAGTCTCCAGGCCTCTCTCTCCTGGGAGGAGGAGTCACAGCTGTAGTAGTGCAGTAAGAAGGGCCACACCTCCCCGCGGATGGATGGGTCAATGCCCCCAAAGAAGATGGCCTGAGGGGAGGACATGATCAGCCTGGGTAGTAGAAGTCTACAATGTTAGCTACAGTAACTACACCAGGGTTCCTCAACTGGTGGCCCATGGGCCGAATAGGTGCTGCGGGGTGGTTTTATTTGCCCCCCCAATTTGTGGGAGAATTTTGTAAAAAATTAATTTGCATTTTCATTGTTTGACATAAGACTAAAAACACCAGGAAATCAGCTCCATGTAATTTTTATTTAAGAAATCTGTTCACAAATATTCCCATGCATAATAGAGAGACACGTTATCGTATATACAAATGTAAGCAAGTCTGTCAGTTTTAACAGATCTTACCACAGCTACACACTCACCTTGCGTAGCTTGTACTCCTCCTCCACCTGTCCGTTGTGGTTGAGGTGTCGGAGCCAGGTGGTGACGTCCAGGCGGCGGTACAGACGTTCCTCTGGGTGGGTCTCAGCGGACGGCAGGGTGGGCCTCCGGATGGAGAACTGCATACATGACTTCTCATCCACTACCTGGAAGAGAGAGGGAGGAGAAAGAGCGAGATTGAAAGGTGGGGGGCAGAGAGAGAGCGAGACAGATGGGTGTGGGGCAGATAGCGAGAGATATCATGGAACTAGCCATTATGCTAACACTAAAATAACATGCTATCTAGCCACAATAATAACACTGAAGTAAGATGGTATCTAGCCACAATGCTAACACTGTAGGAACATGATATCTAGCCCCAATGCTAACATGTCTCACCTGGTCTTTGAGCTGGGTCTCTCTGCAGCACTTCCACTGTTGGAAGACCTCAGCCAGCTTGTCCAGACCTGCGTGGTGGAAGTGAAGGACCTTATACTGGCTCTCCCTGCTGGCGATCACCAGCTGACCACTGTTACACGCCTCATCACTGGAATCACAACATACCATTCAAACATCCAGAAACACTAGCTGAAAGAAATACACAGACAATGTTCCTGCACTGCTAAAACATGGCTTATAACATACACAGCAAACTGTCAGTTTGTTACATACATATAGGCCCACTTTCTGAAGTGACTTCTTCATTTTTGTAATCGTTTGAGTTGGACAATGTTAATCCTCCCCTTTACCCTCACAGGCCAAACAACACAACTGTATGCAGGTGAGTTGTTATGAAGTAAAGTTCCTGAGGTCATAAAATACCCAGACATGACCCCCTATGACCCCTGGCTGACCTGAAGAAGAGGCGGAGCGACCTCATGTGACCCAGGTCGACCCGGAACACTCCCCCCAGCTGCTCCAACGCCAGCACCTTCTGCTGTTCCTCCCACCGCATGCCCTGTGATTGGCTGTTGATCTCAGAGGGAGCGTGGCTGTCCAGGCTGGAGGCGGAGCTAGCCGAATGAGTCATGGACTCGTCGCACAACTCCCTGAGAAAATGAGGGGGGAGAAGTTGAGTTGGTTATAGGATCAGATTAACTTAAACCCACTTACACCCGTAACTATTACTGGCTAAATGCAAAACAGACCTTATATCAGCATCTAAGGGAAACTGATGGGACCATGATTTTGGAGAATCATTGCATTGCACACAAATGTTATTCTAACATCACATAAGCATAGATATGGCAAACAGGGTCCAGAGGGCTATGTACCGTCTGTGACTAGTGTTGAATATCAGGAGTCGATTTACTGCCCTGTTGTGGTCCCTTGTTTTATGTCCTGGGATTGTGCTGGCTTAGACCATGGGACAGAGAATGAGAAGAATGCATGGCGGTTACTGTGCGGGGGGGAACCACGCACGTCACACACACAGTGCATACAACAGAAACTGTGCACACACACACACACACACACACACACACACACACACACACACACACAGCATCTGCCTTCCAATTTCCCCAGTCATTCCCCCACGGCCACTGTTTTTTTCCCCGGCACAGTAACCTGAGCTGGGGGTTCCTCTACTGCGTTAACACACACACACACACACAGACAGCGAGGTCTCCCCTCATTGGTCAGATTCACTGCCCTCTGGATCATGTATCAAATCATGAACAAGGTCCCAGTTCTGGGACACTACAGCACAGAGGAGTGGGGAGATTCTTTCTGCCTCAATATAAACCTAGTCATAGCAGACCTGGGTCAAATACTATTTGAAATCTTTCAAATATTTTGAGCGTTTGCTTTAGCCTGTTGGAGTGCCAGGTGAGCAGGGACTTGTCTATTGGTTCCATTGCAACAAGAAAACTCAATCAAGCCCGACAGAAGCATTTGAAATTATTTTTTTAAGTATTTGAAACCAGGTCTGAGTCATAGGCCTATTGTATTACATTGAGGTTCTGAGAGAACATACAGAAACCAAAAGTCTCACACTTAATGGTCTGCTGTAATAAAACCTGGCAACATTTGATTGATTAAAACATTGTCTCAATAAAGGAATTTTTAAACTGCGCTACATGCTAACTACTGTAACTCTCACAGAGATATTGCTAAGCTGTCTCTATGGTCTTTCCAGTTAACTAATCAGCATCAACAGAAGGTGTTGAACAAGGACCTGTTTTAAATGTCGTCTACTTAATCAATGAAGCGAAGATAGCTTACGGTAACATAATAGTGGGTGCTTACGGAGAAGTTTTAAATGCCATCTACCTCGTCAGTGGATCTCAGTTAGCTAATGCTAAATGTTCACACTAATAGCTGATGCTGTTCTCTATAGCGACTACACTATAGCCTATGTATACAGTGTTATACACAGACTATACACTGAGTGGACAAAACATTAGGAACACCTGCTCTTTCCATGACAGACTGAATCCAGGTGAAAGCTATGATCCCTTATTGATGTCACTTGTTAAATCCACTAAAGTGTAGATGAACGGAAGGAGAAAGGTTAAAGAAGGAATTTCAAGCTCTGAGACAATTGAGACATGGATTGTGTCTGTGTGGCATTCAGAGGGTGAATAGACAAAAGATGTAAGTGTCAAGAACTGCAACGGTGCTGGTTAGCAGATGTTAATGCGAGTGTAGGGAAAATTTGACACAACTGTGGGAAGCATTGGAGTCAACATGGGCCAGCATCCCTGTGGAACGCTTTCGACACCTTGTAGCGTCGATGCCCCGACAAATTGAGGCTGTTCTGAGAGCAAAAAGGGGGTGCAACTCAATATTAGGAAGGTGTTCTTAATGTTTAGTACACTCAGTATATGTCAACAGCATGTTTTGATGGAAAAGCTGTTTTAATGGCATGTCCCTCGTCAGGGGAGCTACAGCTACAAGCTGGGATGAGACCAGGCTGCCCACAGCGCTCTGCTCCCCACCTACGTGATGCTCTACCCTGGGGACAGAGCTCTGGCGTCACCCTGAGAACCAGAGCCTGGGGCTCAACCCCCATGGTGCCTAAACTCAATGAATAATGTGGCTGTTGAGCAAGTAGAAGAGACTACAATCTAATAGAACACCAAGAAGTGTAAACTGTCAAGGTCCAAGCATATTGATTGCATTGTTGTAAAGATGGGGAGAGGTCTGTCCGTGATAAAGAGATGCTCTGCTTTTTTTACATCACATGCAACCAAACAGTTGTACGGTCAGGTGCGGCAAAAGAATACCTAGAAAAGCTGCAGCTGGTACAGAACAGAGCAGCACGTCTGGCCCTCAACTGTACACGGAGGGCCAATGTCAATAATATGCATATCAGTCGCTCCTGGCTCAGAGTGGACGAGAGATTGACTGAATCACTGTCGATCGTTGTAAGAAATATTGATGTGTTGAAAGTACCAACTTGTATTTCAGACAGTTATCACAGCTCCAAAACCCCCAAGTAAGAACAGAGGCTGGGAACATGACTACATGGTAACTCAGGCAGGAAATATGAAACACCTCAAGGAACAACGTGGACTGTGAAGAGACACACACCAACACAGTTTTCTTTAGAGGTTTTAAATGTAGTTTTACAATAGTGTTCTTATCTATTAGTGCTCTGCATGTTGTCATGTTCTATGTTGTGTGGATGCTGCTTTTTCAAAATACACAAATACGCAACAATTTCAATGATTTTACTGAGTTACAGTTCAAATGAGGAAATCAGTCAATTGAAACAAATTCATTAGGCCCTAATCTATGGATTTCACATGAATGGGACTACAGAAATGCATCCGTTGGTCACAGATACCTTAAAGAAAATGTAGGGGCGTGGATCGGAAAACCAGTCAGTATCTGGTGTGACCACCATTTGCTTCATGCAGCGCGACACATCTCCATTGCATAGAGTTGATCAGGCTGTTGATTGTGGCATGTGGAATGTTGTCCCACTCTTCAATGGCTGTGCGAAGTTGATGGATATTGGCGGGAACTGGAACAAGCTGTAGTACGCGTAGATCCAGAGCATCCCAAACATGCTCATCGTGTGACATGTCTGGTTAGTATGCAGGCAATCGAAGAACTGGAACATTTTTAGCTTCCAGGAATTGTGTATAGATCCTTGTGACATGGGGCAATGCATTATCATGCTGAAACATGAGGTGATGGCGGCAGATGAATGGCACGACAATGGGCCTCAGGATCTCATCACGGTATCTCTGTGCATTCAAAATTGCCATCGATAAAATGTAATTGTGTTTGTTGTCCATAGCTTACGTCTGCCCATACCATAACCGCACCGCCACCATGGGACACTCGGATCACAACATTGACATCAGCAAACCACTCGCCCGCACGACACCATCTGACCAATATAGTTGAAACCGGAATTAATCTGTGAAGAGCACACTTCTCCAGCATGCCAGCAGCCATCGAAGGTAAGCATGTGCCCACTGAAGTTGGTGAACTGCAGTCAGGTCAAGCCCCTGGTGAGGACGACCAGCAAGCTTCCCTGAAACAGTTTCTGACAGTTTGTGCAGAAATTCTTCGGTTGTGCAAATCCCCAGTTTCATCAGCTGTCTGGGTGGCTGGTCTCAGACGATCCCGCAGGTGAAGAAGCCAGATGTGGAGATCCTGGGCTGGCGTGGTTACACGTGGTCTGCGATAGTGAAGCCAGTTGGGCTCTGCCAATTTCTCTAAAACAATGTTGGAGGCGGCTTATGGTAGAGAAATAAACATTAAATTATCTAGCAACAGCTCTGGTGGACATTCCTGCAGTCAGCATGCCAAATGCATGCTCCCTCAAAACTTGAGACATCTGTGTAGTTGTGTTGTGTGAAAAAAAGAATTGCCCCAACATAAGGTGCACCTGTGTAATGATCATGCTTTTTAATCAGCTTCTTGATATGCCACACCTGTCAGGTGGATGGATTATCTTGACAAATGGGAAAAATTCTCACTAACAGGGATGTAAACAAATTTGTGCACAACATGAGAGAAATAAGCTTTTTGTTCGTATGGAGCATTTCTGGGATCTTATATTTCAACTGATGAAACAGGGGACCAACAAATTACATGTTGCGTTTATATTTTTGTTTAGTATAAAAACATCTAATCAAAACTCTGGAGAGGGCAGGGAAAAGAGAGCTAAAACTAGGTTTTATGTTTTAGTAGGATACAATATAAATGTATTATTGTACATTTGCATGGAAATTCTTTATCATTTAATTACTTATGTTTTGGATTCTAACAATTGTAAAGGGCAGCAAAAGACTTGAGATACATTATGAATTTAAAAGTTTTAAAGATTAAGAAATAATAATAGCAATTTTGTCCTACAGACGCACTACATTCAGTGGTTTAGAATACTGTACTGGAGCCATATAGATGCTGTACTGGAGCCATATTCAGTTGAAGTCAGAAGTTTACATCAAAGTCAAAGAAAAGAATACACCTTAGCCAAACACATTTCAACTCAGTTTTTCACAATTCCTGACATTTAATCCTAGTAAAAATTCCCTGTCTTAGGACAGTTAGGATCACCACTTTATTTTAAAAATGTGAAATGTCAGAATAATAGTGATTTATTTCAGCTTTTACTTCTTTCATCACATGGGTCAGAAGTTTACATACACTCAATTAGTATTTGGTAGCATTGCCTTTAAATTGTATAACTTGGGTCAAACGTGTCAGGTAGCCTTCCACGAGCTTCCCACAATAAGTTGGGTGAATTTTGGCCCATTCCTCCTGACAAAGCTGGTGTAACTGAGTCAGGTTTGTAGGCCTCCTTGTTCGCACACGCTTTTTCAGTTCTGCCAACACATTTTCTATAGGATTGAGGTCAGGGCTTTGTGTAGCCGACGTGAGTAAGATCTTTAAACAGGTCAACATACACAAGGTTGCGGGGCCAGACGGATTACCAGGACGTGTGCGCCGGGCATGTGCTGACCAACTGACAGGTGTCTTCACTGACATTTTCAACATGTCCCTGATTGAGTCTGTAATACCAACATGTTTCAAGCAGACCACCATAGTCCTTGTGCCCAAGAACACAAAGGCAACCTGCCTAAATGACTACAGACCTGTAGCACTCACGTCCGTAGCTATGAAGTGCGTTGAAAGGTTGTTAATGGCTCACATCAACACCATTATCCCAGAAACCCTAGACCCATTCCAATTTGCATACCACCCAAACAGATCCACAGATGATGCAATCTCTATTGCACTCCACACTGCCCTTTCCCACCTGGACAAAAGGAACACCTATGTGAGAATGCTATTCATTGACTACAGCTCAGCATTCAACACCATATTACCCTCAAAGCTCATCACTAAGCTCAGGATCCTGGGACTAAACACCTCCCTCTGCAACTGGATCCAGGACTTCCTGACGGGCCGACCCCAGGTGGTGAGGGTAGGTAGCAACACATCTGCCACGCTGATCCTCAACACCGGAGTCCCGCAGGGGTGCGTGCTCACTCCCCTCCTGTACTACCTGTTCACCCACGACTGCATGCCCAGGCACGACTCCAACACCATCATTAAGTTTGCAGACAACACAACAGTGGTAAGCCTGATCACCGACAATGATGAGACAGCCTATAGGGAGGAGGTCAGAGACCTGGCCGGGTGGTGCCAGAATAACAACCTATCCCTCAACGTAACCAAGACTAAGGAGATGGTTGTGGACTACAGGAAAAGGAGGACCGAGCACGCCCCCATTCTCATCGACGGGGCTGTAGTGGAGCAGGTTGAGAGCTTCAAGTTCCTTGGTGTGCACATCAACAACAAACTAGAATAGTCCAAACACACCAAGACAGTCGTGAAGATGGCACGACAAAGCCTATTCCCCCTCAGGAAACTAAAAAGATTTGGCATGGGTCCTGAGATCCTCAAAAGGTTCTACAGCTGCAACATCGAGAGCATCCTGACTGGCTGCATCACTGCCTGGTACAGCAATTGCTCGGCCTCTGACCGCAAGGCACTACAGAGGGTAGCGCGTACGGCTAAGCTGCCTGTCATCCAGGACCTCTACACCAGGCGGTGTCAGAGGAAGGCCCTAAAAAAGACACCAGCCACCCCAGTCATAGACTGTTCTCTCTACTACCGCATGGCAAGCGATACCGGAGTGTCAAGTCTAGGACAAAAAGGCTTCTCAACAGTTTTTACCCCCAAGCCATAAGACTGCTGAACAGGTAATCAAATGGCTACCCAGACTATTTGCATTGTGTGCCCCCCAATCCCTCGCTTTACGCTGCTGCTACTCTCTGTTTATCATATATGTATAGTTCAAGTGACTATGCATTCATGTACATACTACCTCAATTGGGCCGACCAACCAGTGCTCCTGCACATTGGCTAACCGGGCTATCTATCGGCATTGTATCCCGCCACCCACCACCCGCCAACCCCTCTTTTACGCTACTGCTACTCTCTGTTCATCATATATGCATAGTCACTTTAACCATAGCTACATGTACATACTACCTCAAATCAGCCTGACTAACCGGTGTCTGTATGTAGCCTCGTATCTTTTATAGCCTCGCTACTGTATATAGCCTGTCTTTTTACTGTTGTTCTATTTCTTTACTTACCTATTGTTCACCTAATACGTTTTTTTGCACTATTGGTTAGAGCCTGTAAGTAAGCATTTCATTGTAAGGTCTACACCTGTTGTATTCAGCGCAAGTGACAAATAAACTTTGATTTCATTGTGATGACCACTCCAATACCTTGACTTTGTTGTCCTTAAGCCATTTTTTCACAACTTTGGAAGTATGCTTGGGGTCATTGTCCATTTGGAAGACCTACTTGCGACCAAGCTTTAACCTCCTGACTGATGTCTTGAGATGTTGCTTCAATATATCCACATAATTATCTTTCCTCATGATGCCATCTATTTTGTGAAGTGCACCAGTCCCTCCTGCAGCAAAGCACCCCCACAACATGATGCTGCCCCCCCCCGTGCTTCACGGCTGGGATGGTGTTCTTCGGCTTGCAAGCCTCCCCCTTTTTCATCCAAACATTACGATGGTCATTATGGCCAAACAGTTCTATTTTTGTTTCATCAGACCAGAGGACATTTCTACAAAAAGTACGATCTTTGTCCCAATGAGCAGTTGCAAACCGTAGTCTGGCTTTTTTATGGCGGTTTTGGAGCAGTGGCTTCTTCCTTGCTGAGCGGCCTTTCAGGTTATGTCGATATAGGACAAATTTTACTGTGGATATAGATAATGTTGTACCTGTTTCCTCCAGCATCTTCACAAGGTCCTTTGCTAGTTGTTCTTGGATTGATTTGCACTTTTTGCACCAAAGTATGTTCATCTCTAGGAGACATAACGCGTCTCCTTCCTGAGCGGTATGATGGCTGCGTGGTCCCATGGTGTTTATACTTGCGTGCTATTGTTTGTACAGATGAACGTGGTACCTTCAGGCGTTTGGAAATTGCTCCCAAGGATGAACCAGACACACACAGTCTCTCTCACACACCAACATACTGTACTCTCTCTCTCTCTCTTATACACTCCCCTCTTTCTCACTCTCCCCACTCACTTTCTTACACACAGATTATTTCTCTCTGCATGATTCCTAGTGACATGTTTCCAGTCCCAGGCCCCTTAACAGTGTCAATTAAAGCTGAGAGCTGTGCTGTTCCAGAGGGGTTGGCTGCTGCCTGCAGGCCCGGACCAGACCACTCTCCATTCCTCTAATACACCCGGTTGACACACAGCCCAGCACAACAACCCCAGGAGCAGGGAGGAATCAAAGAGAGTTTCACACAGACCCAGAGAGGGAGAGGGAGAAATGGAGAGGTAGTGAAGAGGGGGAGAAGGAGAGGAAGTACAGGAAGCGAAGGATAAAGAGAGAGAAAGAGTGAAAGACAAAAAAAAGAGAGAGAGAGAGAGAGAGAGAGAGAGAGAGAGAGAGAGAGAGAGGAAGAAAAGGTTAGAGGCAGTGCAAGAGAAAGCTGCCAAATCACACACGCTAACTGCACTTACAGTGTAAATGGACAAATACACACACACACACTTCAAACTCCCTGATCCTGGGCTGTGTTTCTGTCCAAATAGAATGGCCATAAGGTCAGTACAGCAACATGATAGTGGTTTAGTCCAGATGGTTTAGTTGGTTGGAGCAGAGTGTTGTCAACACCAAGGCTGTCAGTACAATTCCTGCATGGACCACATAATGAATATGTGCTAACTGATAACTAAGCTGCTTTAATTGGATAGCATTTAGCGAAGGACAATGTGTGTGTTTTGGCCCATGTTGCCAATAAGAACCTACATCTACTGCATATTACCATAACCTTGTAATTATCTGCTTTAACAGCCCTTTCTCTCCCTACAGAGTGCACACATCCAGCCTTGGTAGGCAGCCATTGTAAATAAGAATTTGTTCTTAACCGACTTGCCTAGTTAAATAAAGGTTTAATAAAAAAAATGGTGTGAAGTGTGAACCTCCCCCACTGACAGTTAGAGTACACATATCCTCTTCTCTGTGACTCCACCGTGTGGTAGGTTTGGCCTATTACAACTACCTTCATCTGGTGAGAAACATCCATTCTGTCTTGTTGTGAGGTGAGAAACTGGCATCTGGAGTGGGGGTTCAACATTATTCAAGGTTATACCCTTTAAAACACAGAAAACTGTTGCTGCTCTCTCGCTCTCTTTTTTAATCTCTTTTATAAAGTGGTGGGAAAACTATCAAATTGCCTGTTACCTAAAATAAGCTATGGATATTTACGCAAATGGGTTGCAGGTTCTTGTTTCCATTCAGGCAGTCAGTTTCAAGTATGTATTTAACAAGTTGGATGCTTCTCTACCCAAATAATTGGAAAAACATTTATGTTATGCGCTTATATGCTTAAACCATTTCAATATGTTTCCATTGCGAGATAAGACACCGATATTCAGCGTCTGAACTGACACAGACTGGATTCAATACATACATAAATTATAAATACCATGGAAACTACAGCTCCCATTTCCATTAGTGCCCTGCATATCAATAGCTACCTCACAGAGATAATTCACACAAAATCCAAATGACAATAACTTTCATTTTTTTTCACCAAAACACCCTATTCGTATCTATGTCTAACACAAGTCACAAACAAATACGTACACACATAACAGCCCTGCATTCAAATACTTTTAGTATTTGCATTAGCCTGACTTTTTCTATTGGTTTAATGACAACATGCAAACTCAATCAAGCCCTGATATTTTAAATGATTTAAATTACAATTTGAACCAAGGTCTGGATTATCCACACACACAAAACCATCCCCTCCCAGATCACCTGCTCTCGTTGTCCAGGAACACAGAGCCGCTGCTCTCAAAGAGGGCCTCGCTGACGGGCGACAGACAGAAGGGTGAGGAGAAGGTGTCCGAGTCCGAGCCCATGGTGCTGTCCCTGCTCACCTCGTCAGCCGACAGCTCACAGGACCCCTCATCACCCTCATCCCCCCCAGACTGGGGCTGCTGCTGCTGGGGAGGAGGGGGCTCTACGCTGGCCTCCAGACCCAGGCCCCCCCCATTCCCAGTTCCGTTCCCGATCCTCTCCTCCTCCTCCCGGTCCTCATCGTCCTCCTGGGCGGGAGGGTGTCGGGAGTGGGGCCTGCACATTACAGTGTTACCATAAAATATGTTTTTTTCAGAGGATGAAATTCAATTAGATAAGACCAGATTGAAATGAACCACAATCCTTAATGTTAACCTGTATTACAAAAGTTCTGGCTCAGTTGTCAGGATACAAGCAGTTATCACAAATAAACCAGTTATTGCCATATCACCACCTACAGAAGTCCATTAGGTTCCCCTCTCCCTACTCTACCTGAGGGGCCTGCGCCGAGCGTTCCTGCGGACAGGTGAGCTCTCTGGGGTGATGTAGCGCAGAGCCTCCTCATCCTGTCTCTGGATGCGGGAGTTGGGAACCCAGGTTAGGATCAGAGTGGTTCCCAGGCTCTCATCCTTCTCCATGTGCACACACAAGTACCCTGAGGAGAGAAGGGAGGCATGAGAGAGAGGGAGAAACATGGCCGCAAACACACAGACATGTGGACAAGAACACACAAACAACCTGATGAGATCATATCATCAGAGGAATGGAGACAGGTTGAGAAAGAGAGGACACACACACACACAAGAAAACACAAATCACCGAAGTCACCTGAGAAGATCACACCATAAGTGAAAAGGATCTCTGAAGTCAGTTCTCCTCAGGACAAAACCTTCTTCCCATGAACCAGAAGTCAGATAGATAGATATACCAAATCTAGAGTCAATTTTGGTATATCTATCCATACCTGGAGTCAATCTGACTTATGGTTCATGGGAAAAAAGATTTTGGCCTGAGAACTATATCAGATTAGACATCTATAACCTTAATAAGCTGATCCACAACAATACTGTACATAGCTAGCATACCATCCCATGATGGAAGAGGTGGCAAAGCAGTGGAATGCTGTACATGGAAACATTACTTAAAGGTATGGCACAAAACAAGTGAGACAAAGAGGAAATAACCTGAAAAGAAGATAAGGAGATTTGACTCAAGAACAAACAAGGAAATGCAGAGGCGAGAGACAATGAACAATACAGTCTCATATCTCTCAGGTGAGAGTTCATCTGTACATGGTGGAAAGTGAGAGAGACACTACAGGACCCACTGGGAAGAGAAGAACAGCAGAGGAATAGGTGAACAGGTGAATGCTATAGTCATTGCTGGGTTCTGTTCAGGAGGATGTAATGTTACAGAACATTCAGATAGAAATGTTAGGTGTAGAACAAATATGATTGTTAGGTAGAATTGGGAATCGTGTTAGTGCTATTCATTACATTTCTGTGATGTTCAGAATAGTTCAGCTCACTGAATACACTCCAGGGTTGTATGTATTAGGCACCAAACGCAAGAAAATGGACTGAAACAGGAAGGGACTGCCTGAACTTGTCCGATAAGAAATGCTCTTCTCCGTTTTCCATTGCAAAGGCGTTCGCTACGGTGTGCCCTAATGAATAGGACTCTTATGTAGGGGACTCCTAGACAGCTATATACTGTACCTGGGTGGTGTTCGGGCAGGCCCGGCAGGGGCTCGGCAGGGTGCACACACACATTGTTCTTGGAGAAGATGATCTCTCCATCCAAGCCATTCCGCGACCCCGCCGACCCTGGGTTAAAGGTCAGGAGGTCCGAGGCCTTGGAGGAGGCGCGTCGCAAGAGCCGACCGAGAGACATCTACACCGACACCAGGACTCTGCGCCCATCCTCTGGGGTGGGGAGGAGGAAAGGTGAGAGAGGGGGACAGGGATGGAGAGAGACAGAATCAGGTCAGAATGGAGGACATGGGGCACTAGTGTTTTACAGTATGACATTAGCCTATTCAAAGTAACAAATCATATACACAGTATACAGTGCCTTTGGAAAGTATTCAGACCCCTTGACTTTTTCTAAATTTTGTTACGTTACAGCCTTATTCTAAAATGTATTAAATTGTTTTTTTCCCCCTCATCAATCTACACACAATACCCCATAATGACAAAGCAAAAACAGGTTTTAATAAATGTTAGCTAATTTATTAAAGATAAAAAATATCACATTTATATATTCCTTAATTCCAATATTTTACTTTTAGGTTGTTAGATATTACTGCACTGTTGGAGCTAGAAACACAAGCATTTTGCTACACCCGCAATAACATCTGCTAAACACGTGTATGTGACAAATACAATTTGATTTACATAAGTATTCAGACCCTTTACTAAGTACTTAGTTGAAGCACCTTTGGCAGCAATTACAGCCTAAATTATTCTTGGGTATGATGCTACAAGCTTGACACACCTATATTTGGGGAGATTCTCCCATGCGTTGTTTTGGCTGTATGCTTAGGGTCGTTGTCCTGTTGGATGGTGAACCCTTGCCCCAGTCGGAGGTCCTGAGCAGGTTTTCATCAATGATCTCTGTGTACTTTGCTCCGTTCATCTTTACCTCGTTCCTAACTAGTCTCCCAGTCCCTGCCACTGAAAAACATCCCCACAGCATGAAGCTGCCACCTCCATGCTTCACCGTAGGGATGGTGCCAGGTTTCCTCCAGACATGACACTTTGCATTCAGACCAGAGAATCTTGTTTCTCATGGTCTTAGTCCTTTAAGTGCCTTTTGGAAAACTCCAAGCGGGCTGTCATGTGTCTTTTACCAAAGAGTGGCTTCCATCTGGCCCCTTTACCATAATGGTAAATTAATTGGTGCAGTGCTGCATAGATGGTTGTCCTTCTGGAAGGTTCTCCCATCTCCACAGAGGAACTCTGTAGCTCTGTCAGTGAGACCATCGGGTTCATGGTCACCTCCCTGACCAAGGCCCTTTTCCCCCGATTGCTCAATGCTGCAGAAATGTTTTGGTACCCCTTCCCCAGATATGTGCCTCGAAACAATCTTGTCTCGAAGCTAAGGAAAATTCCTTCGACCTCATTGCTCGGTTTTTGCTCTGACATGCACTGCCAACTGTGAGACCTTATATAGACAGGTGTGTGACTATTTTCACTTTGTCATTATGGGGTATTGTGTGTAGATTGATGAGGAAAAAAACTAATTTAATCAATTTTAGAATAAGGATGTAATGTAACAAATTGTGGGAAAATGGAAGGGGTCTGAATACTTGCTGAATGCATTGTTATTGACAGAGTGAAAATAAGGAAGCCTGTGCAGAATAAAAAATATTCCAAAACATGCATCCTGTTTACAATAAGGCACTAAATGAAAACTGCAAAAAATGTGGCAAAGAAATCAACTTTATGTCCTGAATACAAAGCAGGGGAAAATACAAGAAAACCCATCACTGAGTACCACTATTCATATTTTCAAGCATGGTGGTTGCTGCATCATGTTATTGGTATGCTTGCCATCGGCAAGGACTTGGGAGATTTTTAGTATGAAAAGAAATGTATGAAAAGAAACGAAGAGCTAAGCACAGGCAAGATCCTAGAGGAAAACCTGGTTCAGTCTGCTTTCCAACAGACACTGGGGGACAAATTCACTTTTCAGCAGGATAATATCCTAAAACACAATGTCAAATATACAATGGAGTTGCTTACCAAGACGACATTAAATGTTCCCGAGTGGCCTAGTTACAGTTTTGACTCAAATCTACTTTAAAATCTATGGCAAAAATTGAAGATGGCTGTCTAACAATGATCAACAACCAACTTGACAGCTTGAAGAATTTTTTAAAGAATAATGTGCAAATATTGTACAATCCAGGTGTGAAAGGCTCTTAAAATTTCCTAACATTTCTAAAAACATGTTTTCACTTTGTCATTATTATTGTGATGGGTGAGAAAAAAAAAAATATTTAATTCATTTTTAATTCAGGCTGTAACAACATAAATCTAGGGGTGTGAATACTTTCTGAAAGCAACGTATATAATCGTTATGCAATCATACATGGCAAAGCTAACTCCTTTACAGTTTGAGCTTTCATTTTAAGGCAGTGACAGACATTTGTACTTAAGTTACACTGTGATGTTTGTATAGTATTAGTGTGTTCTGACCCCGACAAGTCAACCCTGGCATGCAACAAAAATTCACAGTTAGTTGACGTGGCATAGGAAAACACTATCTTGACTCACACAATTGGCTCTATTAGTGTAGGCGTGTGTGTGCAAGTGTGTCCCCCACCTTGAATAAACACACACACACACACTACACAAACCTGGTCATTCATTCTATGTGAAATCCTAGCCTGTTATTAGGAGCTAACTGATGTCAGCATCTATGGCTATTCTCAACATGTCACACAACTGTGTACTATGACTGGTCACATGCCAGACTCATAGATTTCACAGCGGCTGATGAAAGAGACTACACTATGACTAGTCTCACATGCCAGACTCATAGATTTCACAGCGGCTGATGAAAGAGACTACACTAGGACTGTAAAAAAAATAATTTTGCTGTCAACCTTTCTCCTATGACTGGAATTGGCCACTCTATCGCTACTGGCATATCAGTGTTACTCGATACTGTGTAAGTTCCTCTGTACGACCCCATGATAATGTAGCCTAGTTCCCGATCACTACAGTCTATGGACAAGCTGACATCTAACACATTCCCAGTGCCCCACTACTCCTGAATGTGTGGAATGTTCTCTCCTTTTCCTCTTCCTCAGAACCCTGAGTCATGACCTGTGACCCAAATGGCACCCTATCCCCTATATAGTGCACTACTTTAGTCCAGAGCCCTATGTGCCTAGGTAAAAAGTACTGCGCTACATAGAGAATAGAGTGCCATTTGGGAGGTAACCATGTTTACCTCATCTGATTAACTCTATGCCCCACGACTTCCTGTTAACAGGGCTCCAGGGTGACGTTTCCCATCGGTGAAGATCTAGGATCAGCTTCCCCTCTCCCAATCCTAACCTTAACCATTTGTGGGGGAAATGCAAAACTGACACAAGATCAGCATCTAGGGGTAACTTCACCCTACTGGCTTATCAGGACTCGGACAGGAAGTCTTCTACCCCGGAAACCGGGCAAGGCCAGGGAGTATGTACTGTAGCCTGGTCCCAGATATGTTTGTGCCGTCTTGCCAACTGCTATGGTCTTTGGACTGACAATGATCATGGGAGTTGGCAGGACAGCACAAACAGACCGGGTACCAGGCTAGGGAGAGTGAGTGAGGTTTCTAGGAATGCAACAAATTTACTCATTTGGCCGGGTAACACTTTACAATGATTAAGTTTCTCTCTTAGGCTACCTTTCTAAGAACACTGCATGTACACGCTATACTTCAGTACTACAACCATCCTAAAACCACTCTGGCCATAGTGCTGAGCTGCTCACATGGACATGGTAACTGCTTACAGAACAACGCCAATCCATTGAATCCACTTGTAAATGAGCAGTAGTAAACCAGGCTGAACTCACTATACCAGGTGTTCAGTGTCAACCACCATGCCCCCCTGGACCTTCCATCCATACCTCAACAGATTAAAGCTACATTTCATTGTTCATTTTTCTGCTTCTGGTCGCCCCAGACAACAGATACCCTTAACCAGTGGATAGACAGTGGAGATCTAACTTCCCTGTTTTGGTGGAGAGGTTATTTGGTGGTAAAACAACAGCTATAACCAGTTCTCTGTGTGTATCCATAGCCTGAGGTTATTCTGGTCGGTATGATAGCAGCGGGGGCGAGAAGAGGTCAGAGTGTGATATGATTCTATATTCAGCATGTGACTAAGCAGGGAGCCTGACTGATAATGGACAATGCGCTCTCCTTCTTCCATGCTGTCATCACCTCACTGTGTGTTCACACAATGCCTTGTCTCCTCCACTTTAGGCTCTGTCACCTCACACTGGTCCTACTGTAGCATTCCAAATATGGAGACAGCTTTCCAAAGAACCTGTTACTCTCCTGTGAGTGTGAAGTCTGCATTCTGTCATCATTTTGTCTGTAGCCATTAATCTCATTTAGTATTCATCTCCTTCTGCCTTGCTGTATGTAGTTGTTTTGTTCAGAAAACTTCAAACAAAACAGTCCTAAGGATTTTCTGAGACAACTAAACTTTCCCAATGAGAATACAGAGTGAGTGTATCAGTACAGTATCCCACTGTGTCCTGTCAGCCACAATGACTATAAAGGCAGAGGGTTCCAGTGCCTCAGATCAGTGGGTCCAAGTTCACCTCCGGGCCACGCTAACAAACTTGTCAGGCTGCTGACATTTGAATAGAGGAGGCTTCCCTAATTAATTGCCTCTCCTGTTCATCTGGATTGTGACACCAAACCACTGCCTGAGGGGCAGCTAAAAGACATTAAATAACCACATACACTATCAGTGAGTTGCAATCCCTCAGGCTGACTCACTTCCATGAGCAAAGAGTCAATAGGCTATGTATCAGAAACAGACAGAGCAATAAGTATTCTGTTTACAATGGACCTAGTAAAGTAGAGCTTGAATGGAAGTAGCCTAGGTGAGACATCTCTGAAAATTGTTGGCTTAGTCCACCTTCCCAAATCACATTCACAAGGCATAGGCCTATAATTTGACCCTGTTATAGCTATAAACAGGTAGATATGAAGTCAATGAGATAGCCATATGGAAATTATAGCTATAGGCTATCAATAGCCTACGCGACATAGTAACAGAGGAGTATCCTCAAGAAGTATCCTCAAGAGTGGCGTGCCGTCCGTGATGACACATTGTATCAATGACAGGCAACATCCATTTGACAGGAGAGGGTGGAACAGCGCGATTCTCGCTGCCGCAGCATTATTTTTCACAGGCCCGGTCCTTCTCCTGCCTCTCCGACATTGCTATCGGTTTGGCCGGGCAGGGATTTTATCTGTAGCTAAGCCTACCATCACGAATACTAGCTGGCTGGCCTATGTCCTAAATTTTCTACCCATCACATGCAGTGCACATCCCGACCAACCCGCATAGTTCGGAATAGCCTAGCATAGGAAATTGGGGGTTGTGTAGGCTACAAACACCATGACCTTATCCATAATAAACGAGGTCGTTGGATTCCTTTTCGGTCATCGGTGTACACCTGTACGAGCAGGGGACTTAATAAATAAATGCACACTCAAAAACACAGGCGATGCAGTCTTGCTTTCTCACCCTCTGTCCCACCCGAGACTACTGTCTTTGCCGCTTATCCATTCCGAAGCGAAGAGGTGTTTATGGTGGTTGTATCCGTGTAGTTTGAGGTCACGTCTTCGGTATTTTGTTACGCGGTGTGCGTGTTTGTATCCGTGCGGTTTTCCTCTACCGCACGCCGAGCTGCTATGTTTCTCTAACCCAACCCCCAAATTCCTCTGCTTCCGGGATGGCAGACTGGATAAAGGCTGCTTCTGTGAATGCACGGGCCAGTCAACTATTAGGATCACATTACATTTGGAAGTATGTTTGTCTTATTAGAAAAAGCAAATGATCCTCTTTAACACATCACAATGATACATCTAAGTAAGGCTAACCTTTTATCATAGTATGACGTTTTAGAGGTCAATGCCTAAAGCTTCACTGCAGTTGGCTGATCCCGAACTCACATGAGCATCATCAGGACCAACGGAGTTGGAGTCGGAGCATCATGACGCGGATCTCAGATGTCCCGCTGGAACTCTTATATATGGCAGGTAAACCACTAGCAGCAAGGACAATGAGCAATCATTTAAACAATAAACAGCACATCTCAAAATGACTATTTCAAAACAAGGTATTTCGAGGCCAATGTTTTAAACAATAACAAAAAAGCATTTAAAACATAAGCTAACATAACCATACTACAGGTATGATATTTTGTACAATTCAGAATTGCTTACAATATGCAATTGTATTGAGCTTAACTGCACTGAGTTATAAGGCGATGTTCACCAGATGAGAAGACTATTTTTATTTAACAAGGCAAGTCAGTTAAGAACAAATTATTATTTACAATAACGGCCTACCCCGGACGACGCTGGGCCAATTGTGCGCTGCCCTATGGGACTCCCAATCACGGCCGGTTTTGATACAGCCTGGAATCGAACCATGGTCTGTAGTGACGCCTCTAGCACTGAGAAGCAGTGCCTTAGACCGCCCTCGGGACTATGAAGTAGATTAAGAAAGAGATAATTGACTGCATATTCAAACACTGAGTGGTGACATCTCACTAATAGGAGAACATGAGAAACAATGCTTAGCTTAGGAGAAACAAACCCAGAGCTATCAATTGCCTTTAATGGTAACAATATGGCAATATCACAGGAAGTAATTTGATGAGACTTAACACAGAGCCTACCATCATACTGGAAGAGTACAGAATGGGGATATTCTGGTCAATTTTAGATGTTAAATTGCTGTCCGCCACTGCTGTCCTCCTCAGCACAAGATTTATCAATCAGTCAAATGTTATTTATAGAGAACATTTCTTACAGGTGATGCATTTCAAAAGTGCTTAACAAATAAAATAATAAAAGGTTAAAAAGATTTTAAAAAATACATTCTTAGAGATAAATTAAAATGGTAAAACAATACATTTCGGCCTAGTGTTCTAAAATGACCCCAAATGTGTCTCACACCACTGTCTCAGTATCTCACCTGAGACAATGTCATGTAATCACTCATCTGCAACAACAAGGAAATGGAGAGATATCTGATTGAGCTTTCACCCACACAGTTCACTCTAGTCCTTTTCACATATTTTATTGAAAATACAGTTGATTACAAAAACATGATTTCCAAAAATACTTCAGTGTAGTCCGTCCATTCCGAAAACCCAGGAGTCTATTAGAGCAATGGCTTACCCAGGGTAGCAGTGATGGAGGGGCAACTTTGGGTGGAGGTTTTTGTCAGAGACTTGCTAGGTAAGGAGTTCCAGAACCACCTGCGAGGCTGTCTACTGGGTCAGAGTCAACTGAGCCATTATGAGGTTCACTGAAATAATACAGTTCATAAGGCTCACTGGTTCATAAGGTCCACAGGACTTCAAACACCTCTGACATGGGCAGGGCCAGGCTGGTCACCGTCAGAACCTACAGACAGGATTAAAAACAATATCTAATATTATACTGTAGAATAGACAGGTAGGCAAGCAGAATTATAATGTCCATTCTACTATTTCTTAATTCTGAACTCTATAGAGGTAACTCAGCCAGCTACAGCTCACCTTGGTGTCAGTCCGATAAGAGAAATCCCTCACTTTCTTTCCGTTGGCCCATACATAGCGGGGTGGGGAAGGCACCCCGAACACCCGCAGCCCTCCCAGCACCAGCCCGTCCAGCGCCCCGTTCTGACGCAAGGGGTCACTAACCACCTGGGACTGGATCAAATGAAAACCTTATTGATCCCCACTGGCAAACACACACATGTATAGTACCACTATACATTACAGTTAGGTCTACTGTTCACAGGATGGCAGGGAAAGAGTACATCTTCTATCTTGATTGGATTGGACCTGGATCTCAATCTTGAGAGCATTGCTAGAAACATACTGTACTGCAGAAACATCCAAATCACCTTAGATAATTCCCTGATCTCCATCCTCTCTTTAAAGTCCATTTAGGGCCCTACGTTTTTCCTACCCAAATTTCATGAAATACCTTGAAGTAGGACAAACAAAAGGTTTGATGGTCCGCACTCAAAAAGATGTTGCATAAAGCCTACTTTTTTTTTTCCACTGCATCAGGGATAGCCTTGAAGTGGGCTATAACTATGGCCCACAGTTTTCCTTGGTCAGGTCATGTGATCAGGAAAAACTCAGGACCCTATGCGATCTCTACATCTCCTACCTGTCCAGCGATGAAGATAACATAGGAGTAGTCTCCTCTCTGGAAGGTGTCCAGACTGTCCCCGTCGTCCCAGAACAGGTCACCCCAGGCCCAGCCCCCAGCAGACAGCGCCACCATCAGGAGGAAAGGGTTACTGCGAGAAGCTGAGGTGGTCAGGCCTGGCTCCTGTATCTCAGTTACAGGGGTTGAGGGTATTTTCCATTGAAATATATAATTACTGACTAAGACAGGCAACAGGTTTTACACAGAAAACTCAAGCTTCAAAACAACATTGTCAGATTAGTACGCAGAGAGTATTTAATTTTAGGTTTCATCACATAGTTTCACAAAGAAATTGTGGGTCTCTTGTTCTATGACAAATAACTTCAATTGATTTCATGATATGAGAGTTTGGCAGCTCATTCATCTCCTCCACCATCAGTATGTAACACCCACAATACGGGCCTAAGATGAAGCTTTGTCACACAATGAAACAACAGCCAACCAAATTCTATTGTGTACAGAGGACACACACCTGCTGTGGGATGATGTGTCCCTCTCTCACATGGACATTGATGGTGTCCAGAGGGGCTGGGAGGAGCAGGTACTGACCCTTACTGTAGAACGGCTGGCCCTAGGGAGGAATGGATGAAAGATGACCATTGAAATATGGTTATAGTATACACAGTACAACAGTATTACACATATTTGCCTGGTCCCTAAGAAAGGCTCACACAGATGGATTTTTATCAATCTACGTCTGTTAACGACAGAAAAGATGGTCTTGGTCTCCTAGGAATCCCTTTAACTTGTTAGGGCTAGGGGGCAGTTTCCTAAATTTCTGCCTGTCTGACGTGCCCAAAGTAAACTGCCTGTTACTCAGGCCTAGAAGCTAGGATAGGCATATTGGATAGAAAACACTCTGAAGTTTCTATAGAAACTGTTTCTAAATAATGTCTGTGAGTATAACAGAACTGATATGGCAGGCGAAAACCTGAGGAAAATCCATCCAGAAATGTTTTCTTTTGGATGTCACAAGCCTTTTCAATGGAAGCCTATGGGCTATACAAAAACAATAGCTCCCAGATTGCAGTACCTATGGCTTCCACTAGATGTCAACAGTCTTTATACAAGGTTTCAGGCTTGTTTCTTGAAAGACGAACAAGTATATGTAGTTTATCCAAGGAGAGCCTTATTAGGAAAGTAGTCTTTTGGCACGTGAATGAGGGCTGGCTCTTCTTAATTTATCTTCCCTATTGAACATACTAGTCTCTGTATTAAATATTATTGTTTATTTAGATATTAGAGTACCTGAGGATTAATAAGGAACGTCGTTTGACTTGTGGCGATTCCTTTTCTGCATGTTGAACGATTGGATTACTGAAATCAATGGCGCCAACTAAACAGACTTTTTGGGATATAAAGAAGGACTTTATCGAACAAAACAACCATTCATTGTGTAGCTGGGACCCTTAGGATTGCAAACAGAGGAAGATCTCCAAAAGTAAGTGATTTATTTTATGGCTATTTGCGATTTTTGTGCTGGTTGAAAATTATGTTGTTGTGGGGCGCCGTCCTCAAAAAGATTGCATGCTACGCTTTCGCCATAAAGCCTATTGTAAATCGGACAACGCAGTTCGATTAACAAGATTCTAAGCTTTTGAATGATGTATGACATTTTGTATTTTCATGAATGTTTAATATTACAACTTTTTATTTGAATTTGGCATTCTCCAATTTCACCGGATGTTGTCGATTTCGATCCAGCTAGCCTTAAGAAGTTAAGCAGTTGAGAACTAATTGCAGTGACATTATGAAAGGCCTATACAAATACACTGAGTGTACAAAACATTAGATTTAAGTGCCGTTGAACGGGGTATGGTAGTAGGTGCCAGGCGCACCAGTTTGTGTCAAGAACTGCAACGCTGCTGGGCTTTCAATAGTTTCCCGTATGTATCAAGAATGGTCCATTGGAGTCAACATGGGCCAGCATCCCCGTGGAAGGCTTGACACCTTGTAGAGTCCGTGCCCCGACAAATTGAGCCTGTTCTGAGGGCAAACGGGGGGGTCCAACTCAATATTAGGAAGGTGTTCGTAATGTTTTGTATGCTCAGTGTCTAACTGTATTGAATGGAGGAGCTGTTTACATTGTGCAGACTGTACCAAGTCCCTGGGGGGAGGTAGGCAGCCAGCTCCACTGCGCCCTGCTCTAACACTGGGCTGACGAGCAGAGAACTCCCCCACAGGAACTGTCTGTCTATGGTCTGGCAGTTAGGGTCCGAGGGGAACCTGGGAGAGATGGACAGATAGGGAGGAGGGCCAGAGAACAGTATCAACACAGTAAATAAGATGGTTTACAATAGTATCCAAATGTTGAAGAGAGAGAGAAGGGAAGAGTGGACAATGGCAACTGAAGAAGAGAGGAGTAGAGGGACGTACTGGAGGAAGAGAGGCGTGGCCACAGTGTCTGCGGAGGTGTGTGCGTGGTAGAAGAGTGTGTAGAGGAACGGCAGGAGGGAGTAACGCAACGTCACTGCGCTACGCATGGCTTCCTGGGCCTCCTGCCCAAACACATAGGGCTCCTGGGGCTACACACAGAGCTAGAGTTACCTCCATTCATAATACATGGGACTGATGGACTGTTACATAGAGACAGGGAAAAGACACTAGCAGGTCAGCCACCATGGCAAATAGGAAAATATTGTAACTTGGTTACATAGAGACAGTGAAAAGACATTAGTAGGTCAGGAAAAGATTGTGGTAAATTCCTATCCAACTGAGTTAACTGTAAAGACCATAAAACCACCCTCACACACACACACACAGCACCACTCACAGCATTGGGCTTGTCGTTGTGGTTCCTCATGAAGGGGTAGAAGGCTCCAAGCTGGGTCCAGCGTACACACAGCTCCTCTGTGGTGTCCCCCCCGAAACCACACACATCCGCCCCCGCCAGGGGCACCCCGAACAGGCCAAACAGCAGCACCGCTGGGGGGTGGAGGGACAGACGGATATTGGACATATTAATTCCTTTCATTCATTATTACTGTATTCATTATTTAACTTTGATGTCAGGCAGTCAGAGGCATCTCTCTGTACTTGCTAGCTACATACAGTCAAATAAATAGTAGGTGGTTCCATTACAAGTCCGGGCATTTTTCTATTCAAACCCCTCATTCAAGTCCATAGATAACTACCACTGAAAAGGCTCCAACTCTGTCTAGGCACTCTTTCAACTAAAGACAATAGAGACAAACTGCTGAGTAAGAGCACACTGCAACGAGTACTGTCTGGAGGGTGCATCGGTGCCATTAATAGTCTGATGGCTAAAACACTCAGGGCTTGTGAACGGCGTTGGGAATCTCGTTGAGAATAGGAATGGCTTGGAATGGAGATGGGAACCTTGGGGATGTCTTTCCCCTCACCAGGGATGGAGTATCTGAGCTGCTCCCAGTCGCTCCTCACGTCTCCCGTCCAGACTCCGGAGAAACGGCCGATGCCAGGGAAGGAGGAGCGGGACAGCACAAAGGGTCGCGACCCCCGGACCTTCACCAGGGCACTGAGAGGGTCAAAGGCTATAACTGATCTTCCAACTACTGTTACAAATTTGTAATGTAGACAAGATGAATACAATCTGCATCATTCAAACAACCAGAAGTAAAAGTGCCAACAGTCTCAGGATAAGTGCGACACGCTTCCCTGTAGTGCTGTGTCTGACCTGTGGGTTGCGCTAGCCTCCGTCAGCCCATAGAGGTTATGCAAGTTGTAGTGAGTGGACAGGTTCTGTTGAGCTGACATGCAGAGTGTACCACTGTTCAGCTGTCCTCCAACCACCCCTGTATGTGTGTTTATGGAGACAGAATGGAAATGAATGAATTCACTAAATTCCTCTATTGATTTTATATAGACAGGAAACTACTCAGCTGCAGTACACTCACGTGGCACGTAGGGGGGGCTATCCAAATCACTGTCAGGACACCCCTCCACAGAGCCCTGCACAAAACTGGCTGGTTCATTCATATCCTGAGAACAGATGGGCAAGAGAAAGAGTATCCTGGATGCTGAGTAGCATTGAGACAGACTGGATGATGCAAGCTTGTTATATAGAATATAATACAATAGAATAGGGGATGATTTCATCCCTCTACAAGACATTTCTATCTGCGACACACTCACAATCCACAGGCCATCTAGGGGGACTCTGGAGTGGAACTCTCGAATGCAGTCCTCCCACCAGCTCTGTGTCTCTGGGTTGGTGAAGTCAGGGAACGCTGTCGGACCAGGCCACACCTGGACACAGAGGAAGAAGAGTGAGGAACCGAACATGCATACCTTTCCACACAACACACGCACACGCACACACACAGCTTCAAGAGGGGTTTTGTTTAGTGTAACCTTGCTTTTCAGAGGAAACAATACTTGAATACACAATGTTATCAAGCAAATAAAAAATATGTGACCTTCCCTATGAGTGTCTGTCCTGTAGAGTTCCTGATGAAGACTCCTCTCCGCTGACCCTCATCAAAGGGTGGGTAAGTACCAGGGGGGCTGGTGCTGCTGATCCCAGGGTCCTGGGAAAGAGAACAAACAGGAAAGATGCTTCTAAAATAAAATGACAGTAATGCTTTTGCTGCCATCTTGTGGATTGAGAAGGAAAGTTTCCTTGACTTGTACCTTCCAATACTGCACACTTTCAACAATTTAATCACAACGCAGACTGTTATTTAGAATAAAAAATGACATTGAACCATTATTTCAGTCTAATATGAGTTATTAGTGTGCCTATGTGTCCCACATGTTGTGAGGGTTGAGGCCTCTCTCTTACCAGGATGAGAATGTACTTCATGCCCTTCTGATGGAACTCCTTCACCATGTCTGGCAGGTCCACAAAGCGCTGGGGGGTCAAAGGTGAACACCCGACGCTGGTCTGCGTAATCCAGGTCATTCCACTGCACGTCCTGACCAAAAACAAAAGCAGTTAAACTAAAGTGAGTTTTCCATGAGTTGTGTTCCCTTAGTGGCATGATAATACTGTACTTGAGAACGCAAACATCCAATTAGCATTAGCATGGAGAAAACCCATTGTAGCATGATAATACTATAATGGGTTTTCTCCATGCTAATCTGCTAATCCAATGTTGATGCTCATTCAATGTTAGCATTATCCAATAGTGATAATACTGTACTACAATATATGTGTTTTCTCCAGCATCTTTACCAGGGGGGAAGTTGGCGTTGTGCATGCGTCGCACCACCTCTCGGGTTGCGTTGGTGGACCGGTAACCCCAGCGACACAGGTGGAACCCCAGTGACCAATAAGGAGGCATCATAGGGTACCCTGGGGGAAGAAGACGGGGTAAACATTAGCTATGGCGGAGGATTCACAAAGGGGAGAGCAAACCAACTTGCTCAAATTGGACTTATGTAGCAACATTTGAAATTGTGTTTTTTTTACATTGGATAAAAGTAGAGACTCACAGCTACAACATGGTATATAATACACTGCATGTTTGACGAACAATTGGAAAGTAATTCTGCTTTGAAAGTTGATAAACTTGTAAACTCACTTTTGAGAAAATGGCCTTTGAATGTTTGGTACCTACTGGAGAGCTCTTTGTTTACACCCATTCAGCATTGTTCACACCCTCTTAAACCAGCCCCACCCATCTCTTTAAGGAAAGATTCTGATTTAAAGTGGTAAAAGTAGTAGTCTACAATAATGAAAAATTCCAGGTAAACAGAAAGTGTCCAGATAAAAATATTTTATGAATATTAATTGACGCTTACCCAGACACTTAATTGATAGGACATGTTAAAGAAATGCTATAACCACAGCCACATCTTGTCAAGTGGATGGGTCTCTACAGAAGGTGGAAACGGTACAGCCTAACGGTTACTTGCATAGTAGCAATATCAGAAAGTGTCCAAATAAATAAAATAATATACAGTATGTACAAGAACAATATCAGTGATAGATGAGGTAGTTATATGCATACAATCAGGGGTAAAGTGGCTGAGCAGCAGGATTTAAAACATAATAATAGTAGCAGGAGAGAGTCATTTGAATAGAGGCACTGCAGATAGTGCTGATGGTCCATCTGAACCACACTGAACAAGGGAATCTATATTTATTTGGAGAGCCTGTTTCTGTCCTGCCCTTGACTTTGGTGCAGGGCATGTGATGCCCATAGCCTCTTCGTCAGCATAAATCCCTGATCTTCTCAAAAACATAAGTTTGTCTAGCTGTGTCCAGGTGGTGCTTGTACAGGCAGACCATCCATGGGCGGAAGAATGTCAGTATTGCGCAGCAGTCCGAACGCTCCTTGGCGACAACAACACCAGGCTCCAGAGCATTGAATCTGTAAAACAGGAAAAAATGTATAAAACATCATTTCACCTCCCAAGTTTAGATAAGAAGAATAACCTCCTACAATGCAATGAAAATTATCTTCACCTGAAGTGCTGGTACTGCTTGAACTGTGGCAGCGGCCTGAAGTACGGAGTCAGGTGTTGTTGCCAGCCATAGCTATCCACCAGCACCGTACCATCCTCCAGTCCAAACCAGCTGTGGGATGTTGACCCCTGTCACAGTGCTGACCTTCACAACACCAGCAATCAGACCAAGTGTTCACTCTGGTCTTTCTGAAGTGCTGCTTGATGAGGCCGAAACAGTCGGGGGCAAACTTGGTGTGGCCTGTGATCAGGAAGTGAAGGTCCAGACTGTGGTGGAGCTTGTGCATGGTCCACCAGGCACAATACCAGAGCACAAACTTGTTCTTCTTTTGGCCACTGCAGTTATCACAATTCAGGTCCACAAGTGTTTTCCCAACTCCGTAGTTGGTGAAGAAATGGTCAATGTAGTTGATGACTGCACTGCTGCCTTTGCTGAATGACATGCTTTCATCAATCAAGTAGTTGACTTATTGGTATTACCTTACAGCAGACACCAAACAAGCCACACCATATTATGGTGGATAATGCCTATATGGTGGATGGTGCCTAATGGTGGAAAATGTATTTGCTTCCACCAGTCTAGTTCTTTCACATAAGTGAAAGGAGATGAAGGAAAGAAGCTGAGGGAGCAAGTTCAGACTACTAGGACATTGGGACACAGACAGCCACTATCTTTTCCTTAGCTATTACCCAAAGGGAATTAGTTGTGACCCACCAGTGGCCCGACCCACCATAGCAACATTGGGATAGGAGACAAGGAAAGGATATTCAGTAACAGGAAGTTACAGCTAAAGGTCATATATAGCCATACCTACAACCTGGAGGTACTGTCTGACAACACTCTGAGGGTCAGGGCCCAGGAAGATGTACAGGTCCAGGATTCCTCCCAAGGCCACCCAGGTCAGAGCAGGGCTAGGCTGCAGCACCACCTCTACAAAGAGAAGTAGAGGGCAAACTCAGCTCAATCACTTACACCTGCATCCTGATACAGTTGAATTACTGTGCCATGTGAACACAAAAAAACATTGACTGGCGACATTCTGGGCAGAGCTGCTAAGTAGCATGGCCAACAGTCTTGGTGGTCTGTTTGAGGCTTAATAGCCATTATATTGTCAGATCGTCAAAAGAAGGATTACAAATTCTACTAGCTCTAACCAAAGCTTTCCTATTAGAACAATACATTTCTGCTTAAGGATATGGTACATGGAGCAACATGCTTTCTTACCCATGGCATTGCTGTTGAGCAGGAAGACCCCGTGAGCCTGTCCATCCCCCTCCTGCACCATGTAGAACGGATGGGAGCCATACAGGTTGGCATCGCCCTGCATGGTGGACAAAGAAGACACATCTGACTTACTTACCACTCCTGACCATGATTTAAAAAGGAAACAAATGAATGATAATGACGACGATAATGATAATGACGATGACGTTAGACTCACATGGGGTGCCATGTCCCTGTTCCAAAGGGTGAGGGAGGTCCAATTGAGGTCCAGGCTGAGGGGGGTGTAGTGTTCCCCCAGCCCAGACACCAGTGAGGAGGCCAGGGAGGTGGACAGCTGCAGGTACTGGTCAGCATACAGCAGAGGGGCCACCGTGGTGTTCACACTGACAGACAGAGGACAGAGGTGTCATGCTTACGACAGCTGTAAGTCAGGACAGAGAGCGTCTAATGTCATGCATATGACAGCCATAAGCAGGGACAGGGGCACCTTATGTCATGCTTATGACTGCTATAAGTAGAAACACAGCGATTTAAATCAAATGAAATTGTATTGGTCACATACACATATTTAGCAGAAGTTATTGAGGGTGTAGCGAAATGCTTGTGTTTCTAGCTCCAACAGTGCAGTAGTATCTGCAAGCCAATTTACCCTTTGGGATCTAAAAATTCTAACTGATCTTATGTGTTAGGCCTATGACATGGTTACAACAGTTTGATGTCAGGTTTAGGAGATCTGATCAATGAACCAGTGCCAGACATATTAGACATAAAGACCAACTGACAATAAATACTCACAGGACACGGCCGTTGGATTTCCGGCGCACTATGAACCCAAAAGGGTCGGGTTGAAACTCAGTGATATATTGGTGGTCCTGGGTGTCAGTGTTACCCCTGGACTGGGCAGTGGATAGAGGAACTTCATATCGCCGGGACGACGGATCCTTCAACTGTCAGGAGATGAAACGTGTTGTTATGACTCTTACACAATAATGTGGTCTGAGGAGAATGACTTCTCAGTGATGAGCTATTGGTTATAATAAGTGATGAAAAAGTAATGAGATAAAACATTTAGTGTATGCCCTTTTCAGAGGCAACACTTTTAAGAGCAATGTTTTAGACAAAGACAATGGCAACCAAACCCTGTATCTCAACAGTAAATATAAGAGTGGTTATACAGCCACAGAGACTCACCGTGAGGTGCAGTCGGCCTTCTGTCTCATCCAGGATCTCCAACCGGAGCGTAGAGATATCCCGGGGCAGGTAGGAGGGAGTGGACCTCGTAAGGGTGGCAGCCTGGCCCCTGGAAGTGGGGGTGAGGGGGTCCCATCCTGTAGCCGCTGTATGACGGGGGGTAGAAGCACCAGGGGGGTCCTCCAGAGAGACCTTGTGGTAGGGGGGCATAGCAGCACCCTCTCCCCTGACACTCGGTCTGGCTCAGAACTCGGTCCCGGGCGCAGTCAAAGCGGCTCTCCAGGGCTACCCTCCTACACTCAGCCTCTCTGGGACCACTGGAGCTGGCTGGGTGGGGGGACTTCCCACAGCAATCTGTGGCTAGGGGTTGGATGGGAGCTACCGCTCTGGAGGTTCACTATCTCCCTCTCACGGGCCTGTTTTGTTGCTGGATCCTCCTCTAAACCAGGTCTTACTGACAGGTGTATTGGTGTCTCATCTGGTTGTTGTTTGCTAGTTAATTTTATCAGTGACAACTTTTGGTCAGACAGGTAGCTAAGCTGTAAACATGTTATCAAGGCCAGGGTGAGCAGGGCTGAGAGAGACAGGGCAGACAGACAACTAGACAAACCCATATCCTGTGTCGAGTTGGGACATCTGCAACGGTCGCCTAGGATAATTGGCAACTATGGACGTACTACAACCAAATGTGGACCTACCACTTACGATAGATGTTATATATCAGCTGACAGAGGTAACGTGGCACAGTCTACACACATTAACAAGATCGTGTGCAAGCTAGCGAGAACAGACTGTAGATAGAATTGTATGCCTAGTGCATTCATAGCTAAATGTTAGCAAGAGATATTAGAAAGCGGGTGAAAATTAGGAGATTCAATGTATGCATTTTCCCAAGTACTTACTCTAGGGCAGGCCACACAAAACGCATTGAATGTCGTTTGTCCACGCACGTGAAAAGTTGTTGTTGACCTGGACTGAGCAATTTCGACGGCATGCCGCTAGGGACAAACTTCATAATGAATCAGTAGCTACAGTACAGACATCATGTTATCACATTCGGAAAGTATTCAGACACCTTGACTTTTTCAACATTTTGTTATGTTACAGCCTTATTCTGAAATTGATTAAATAGTTTTTCCCCCCTCATCAATATACACATAATACCCCATAATGACAAAGCAAAAACAGGTTTTAATTTTTTTTGCCAATTTTTTTACAAATGAAACTTAAATGTCACAAATGCATGAGTATTCAGACCCTTTACTCAGTACTTTGTTGAAGCACCTTTGGCAGTGATTACAGCCTCAAGTCTTCTTGGGTATGACGCTACAAGCTTGGCACACCTGTATTTGGTGAGTTTCTCCCATTCTTCTCTGCAGATCCTCTCAAGCTATGTCAGGTTGGATGGGGAGCTATTTTCAGGTCTCTCCAGAGATGTTCGATTGGTTTCAAGTCTGGACTCTTGCTGGGCCACTCAAGGACATTCAGAGACTTGTCCTGAAGCCATTCCTGCGTTGTCTTGGCTGTGTGCTCAGAGTTGTTGTCCTGTTGGAAGGTGAACCGTCGCCCCAGTCTGAGGTCCTGAGCGCTCTGGAGCAGGTTTTCATCAAGGATCTCTGTATACTCTTCCAGTCCTTGCTGCTAAAAAACATCCCACACATAATGCTGCCACCACCATGCTTCACCATAGGGATGGTGCCAGGTTTCCTCCAAACTTGACACTTGGCATTCAGGCCAAAGAGTTCAATCTTGGTTTCATCAGACAATATAATCTTGTTTCTCATGGTCTGAGTCCTTTAGGTGCCTTTTGGCAAACTCCAAGCAGGCTGTCATGTGCCTTTTACTGAGGAGTGGCTTCCGTCTGGCCACTCTACCATAAAGGCCTGATTGGAGGAGTGCTGCAGAGATGGTTGTCTTTCTGGAAGGTTCTCCCATCTCCACAGAGAAACTCTGGAGCTCTGTCAGAGTGAAAGAGAAAGGGGGGTACCTAGTCAGTTGTCCAACTGAATGTATTCAACTGAAATGTGTCTTCCACATGTAACCCAACCCCTCTGAATCAGAGAGGTGCGAGGAGAATTCCTTAATTGACATCCATGTCTTCGGCACCCGGGGAACAGTGGGTTAACTGACTTGCTCAGGGGCAGAACGGCATATTTTTACCTTGTCAGCTCGTCTATTCGATCCAGCAACCTTCGTGTTATTGGCCCAACGCTCTAACCGCTAGACCACTGGGTTCTTGGTCACCTTGTCACACCCTGACCTGTATGAGCCTTTTTATGTCTCATTTTGGTTTGGTCAGGGTGTGATTTGGGGTGGGCATTCTATGTTCTAATTTGTATTTCTTTGTTTTGGCCCGGGTATGGCTCTCAATCAGGGACAGCTGTCTATCGTTGTCTCTGATTGGGAACCATACTTAAGTAGCCCCTTTTCCCTCCTTCTGTGTGGGAAGTTAACTTTGTTTGTAGGTGTCTATGTGCCACACAGTGCATGTCTGAGCTTTGTTTCTTGGTTTTGTTTCGGTGAGTTAAACTTAAATAAACATGTTTCACTCAACCCGGCACTCTGCGCCTTTGTCCGTTTTTGAAGATCGTGACACACCTCCCTGACCAAAGACCTTCTCCCCGATTGCTCAGTTTGGCCAGGCAGCCAGCTCTAGGAAGAGTCTTGGTGGTTCCAAACTTCTTCCATTTAAGAATGATGGAAGCCACTGTGTTCTTGGGGACATTCAATGCTGCAGACATTTTTTTGGTACCTTTCCCCAGATCTGTGCCTCGACACAATCCTGTCTCGGAGCTCTACGGACACTTCCTTCGACCTCATGGCTTGATTTTTGCTCTGATGTGCACTGTCAACTGTGGGACCTTATATAGACAGGTGTGTGCCTTCCAAATCATGTCCATTCAATTTAATTTAGCACAGGTGGACTCCATTGAAGTTGTAGAAACATCTCAAGAATGATGGAAACAGGATGTAAATAAGGTATTTCTGTTTCTTATTTGTAATACATTTGATAACATTTCTAAAAACCAGTTTTTGCTTTGTCATTATGGGGTATAGTGTGTAGATTGATGAGGAACTTTTTTGTTTAGTCATTTTCAGAATAAGGCTGTAACGTAACAAAATGTGGAAAAAGGGAAGGGGTCTGAATACTTTCCGAATGCACTGTATATAGACTAATAGACTAGCAATGATCAGAAGGACCAGGGTAGACTCCACTGGACTAGTAGTGATCAGAAGGACCAGGGTAGACTAATAGACTAGCAGTGATCAGAAGGACCAGGGTCGACTCTAATAGACTAGCAGTGATCAGAAGAACCAGGGTAGACTCTAATAGACTAGCAGTGATCAGAGGATCAGGCAGGGTAGCCTAGTTAGAAAAGTTTATTTACGTGTCACTCCACAATGATACCTAATGCCTATTGTAGATTAGTTGAACAAGAAGCCATGTCTGTATATAGGAGAAAAACAAACCATATTCAGAAGAACCTCACCAGGACAGAAGAACAGGCACTTAATGAACTAATGAAAGATTAATATTTGGTTATCAAACCTGCAGACAAGGGGGGTGCTGTGGTTATTTTAGAGTAGGCAAAATACAAAGAGATTCAGAGACAACTCAGTAATAAACGTTTCTATAGAAAATGGAGTGTTGATTCCACACAGGTGTTCCAAAGAATATATGATCTAATCTGGAGCAAGCCCTATTAAGTAACCTTATCTCAAAACCTGAATATGAATACCTTTGCTGAAAATGTGCCATACGTTCATACCTGCACATTTTGCAGTTACACAAACCTAAAACACAACAAGGTAATTATCCAGGCAGACTAGGGGTTGTAGGAATAGGCCCAATACTTGAGCCATTGTCAAACTATGTAGACTATTTTATGAAATATAATGCAAGCATTGCCATCATATGTGAAAGACTCTACAGACTTCATAAATATAATCTCACCAATAACGGGATTAACAGAAGACTGTATTTTGGTCACATTAGATGTCGAGATTTTATATAATGACCAAAAACATGACATTTCTACCTTCAGATTTTGTGGCATAGCGAAAGTCAAGATATCAGATCGGGGAGGTGATATGAATAATACTCTGAGCAAAAGAGAATGTTTTGGGATTTTCACCCCCCAGACGTTATACCCAAAAGGTCTTAATGATGAAATGTTGTAAATGTGAATGAGTTAATGCCACCATTTCAGATCACTCTGACGTTTTTTCTTGTACTGTACCCAATGATTTATGAAACCTTAGTTGATAGGTCGATGTCCTCACTGTGGTTTTACAGACGTGTTTTATACGTTTTATGTACACACTTTATTAAAATACTTATTTGGTAACATATGCTTGTTTTCCCTATACTCCAAACCCAGTCGATGCATTGAACGGATGTGGGTGGAGCAATGTATACATAAGGGTGCAAATTAAAGAGCTCTGAAGGAGGCCGACACGTAAAGCTTAATAAAGAGCAGTGATTGTAGCAAGAGCAGTGTGCAGGTTTCTTATTTTTTATCATCTTACTCCACAATGATACAATAATACAAAAAACAGATTAAAAATAAAAACATTTTGGACCACTCAAATTGAGTTGAGGTACTAAAAGCCATTATAGTCAAACATGGTACAAGCGTCATCTATAAAGCATTAAATCATCTATGCACATACATAAACAAAACAAAGTACAGTGAATAAAAGGACAATTGTGCTCTTAAAGAAACGTCTCCATTGGATGTGCCTATGTCAGGGTCCACATTGGATCAGGAATACATTCATGCATAAAGATAACTATTTCATAAGCAATGTAATAGAACAAGATACACAACTTAAAAAAAAAAGCTAAGTTCACTTTTGTGTCACAACAATAAAGGACATTGACAGTACAGTGAATTGACAGCCTCTAACTAGTTATGGAACTGTCATTGTGTTGGTCTACATCGAAGGAATGTCTCTGGATTCAGTACATTGCAGGTTCCATTTATGAAAACATCAATAAAAGCAAAGCCTAGATAAAAACAGAATATTTGGGCTGGTGGCTTAATTGTCATCACTTCAAAGGTTGGTGTAAAGGACCTTTTGGTCTTAGGCTGTGGGTGTGTCATAGACCATGACCATCTATGACTCTCTCAACTTGGGGTAGTATTCCTGGAAAATCAGCTCCTCGGCAAAGGAGCGCATGGCGAGGTAGGTGTGCAGCAGCAGGTGGGGGAAGCGGGAGGTGAAGTAAGAGACAAAGTCATCAGGGATGGAGCCCAGAGTCTCCTGGACCTCTGCTGGAGAATCATGGTAATGGTGTTTCTATGGGAAACAACATTTTGCTTATAAAATGTAATTTACACACATTTAGTTTCTTGTGTCAGATTTACATAAATACTAAATTTAACAGGTTTATGGGGGTAGTAGGTGTCATAGAGGATGCCTGCATCCTCTCATGTTTTTGACTAATTAAATAATATTTTGCAAATAAACCGACACGTCATTATTATGCTTCATTTGTGTATTTTAATATAGTATGGCAACTGTATTTGGACAGCACACACCTTGTTTCTTGGCACGTAGAAGACTTTTAACAGAGTTCTCTTCATATGCTCCTTTGCGTTTTTCTAGATCTGTAGAAGGAGGAAACACAGCCAGTAAACAAACAATAAAAATTCTATTAAGATACAGAATTATGTTATCAAGAAAGTTTGTCATTGGTGACAAAAAAAAAGAGATGTTGCTGTAGTCTGGTCCAGTAATAAACATAGCACCTCTGATCTGGATGTTAATGTTACTAGAAATATACTGTAATAGAATATGGCTTTACAGGCTGTAAAGTGTTGCTGTTCAAATGCTGATCTCAGACCAGTCACTAACCTTTCCGCAGAACTGCTGTGATGTGTTCCATCCAGTTATTCCTCACCACTTCCTGTCCCCCTGACTCCAACTTCTTTATGATTGGACCATCCAATGTCTCCTTTACAATTCTGTCACTCACGTCCTACAGGGGAAGAAAGTACTTTAATGAATCAAACATCTCATTTACCACCCTCTTGCTGTATGCTCAATGGACTCCACTATTGCTATATATTCTATTGACAGTATACCCATTGTTTCTGTTGTTGCAGTTACATTTTTCCCTAGTAGAATTAAATGATATTGTAAATGATATCATTCTTAACTGACATTAGCTATGTATTGATTCTACTTGATTGTGACCTGGAAGAACTGCAGTTGTTTCTCCAGGCTCCAGAAGAAGGGGTGTTTGAGCACGCTCTCAGCAGAAGGCCTCCTCTGGGGCTCCATACTCAGCATCTGTTCTATCAGGTCTGTGGCCACGATGTCCTCTGGGAAAGACAAGACCAAACACACACACAGACACAGTAATCAAGGCTTAGGCACTTTGTTCATTCAAAACATGGTGATGAATGTACCCACACTGGGCAAATCACGTCATTTGAAAGTGGACAACTGGGTAATATTTGGTGGAGATGTTGATCAATGAGAATATAACCTACAGTATATTCACCCACTAAAAATACAGCCAACAGTTGTTGAAGGTTTATTGTTATCACTATGCATTGAACCATCTACTGTAAAAGCACAACCCTCCACCCCTCGCAGGAGGGGTGGAGGGTTAGGGGTGGAGGGGGGGTGACTGAGCAAGCCCCACACGACTAAATTACAATGGTTTGTTATTACCTAAATGTGTTATCACTGCACTTTAAAACATTTAAAAGCACAACAAAGTTAAAATGGGAATGTCAGATATTTTGTTTATTTATACAACAACTTAATGTGTTATTAATGTGCTTCATCTAATAGCACAGTCAAATTAACTGGATTGCAGTTGATTACATTAAAAGTAAATGGTGCAAGTGATCAATGCCGTTTCAAAATTCTGCACAGGTTATTATAATAATTGTGAAGATCTCTACAGACCTGCAACCTTTGCATGCTATCTTGAACATGCACACGTTCTGTGATTACATAGGAAGATATTTATTGTTACAGTTGAAGTTTACATACACTTAGATTGGAGTCATTAAAACTCGTTTTTCAACCACTCCACAAATGTCTTGTTAACTAACTATAGTTTTGGCAAGTCGGTTAGGACATCTATTTTGTGCATGACACAAGGAACTTTTCCAACAATTGTTTACAGACAGATTATTTCACTTATAATTCACTGTATCACAATTCCAGTGGGTCAGAAGTTTATATACACTAAGATGACAGTGCCCTTAAACAGCTTGGAAAATTCCAGAAAATTATATCATGGCTTTAGAAGCTTCTGATAGCCTAATTGACATCATTTGAGTCAATTGGAGGTGTACTTGTGGATGTATTTCAAGGACTACCTTCGAAATCAGTGCCTCTTTGTTTGACATCATGGGAAAATCAAAAGAAATCAGCCAAGACCTCAGAAAAAGAATTGTAGGCCTCAACAAGTCTGGTTCATCCTTGGAAGCAATTTACAAAACCCTGAAGGTACCATGTTCATCTGTACAAACAATAGTACGCAAATATAAACACCATGGGACCACTCAGCCGTCATACCGCTCAGGAAGGAGATGCGTTCTGTCTCCTAGAGATGAACGTACTTTGGTGCGAAAAGTGCAAATCAATCCCAGAACAACAACAAAGGATCTTGTGAAGATGCTGGAGGAAACAGGTACAAAAGTATCTATATCCACAGTAAAATGAGTTGTATATCGACATAATCTGAAAGGCCACTCAGCAAGGAAGAAGCCACTGCTCCAAAACCGCCATAAAAAAGCCAGACTACGGTTTGCAACTGCACATGGGGACAAAGATCGTACTTTTTGGAGAAATGCCCTTGGGGCTGAAAAAATAGAACTGTTTGGCCATAATGACAATCGTTATGTTTGGACGAAAAGGAAAAAGGGGGAGGCTTGCAAGCCGAAGAACACCATCCCAACCGTGAAGCACGGGGGTGGCAGCATCATGTTGTGGGGGTGCTTTGCTGCAGGAGGGACTGGTGCACTTCACAAAATCGATGGCATCATGAGAAGGAAAATTATGTGGATATATTGAAGCAACGTCTCAAGACATCAGTCAGGATGTGAAAGCTTGGTCGCAAATGGGTCTTCCAAATGGACAATGACCCCAAGCATACTTCCAAAGTTGTGGCAAAATGGCTTAAGGACAACAAAGTCAAGTGGGCAGAACTGAAAAAGCGTGTGCAAGCAAGGAGGCCTACAAGCCGGACTCAGCTGCACCAGCTCTGTCAGTAGGATTGTGCCAAAATTCACCCAACTTATTGTGGGAAGCTTGTGGAAGGCTACCCGAAACGTTTGACCCAAGTTAAACAATTTAAAGGCAATGCTACCAAATACTAATTGAGTGTATGTAAACTTCTGACCCACTGGGAATGTGATGAAAAAAATAAAAGCTGAAATAAATAATTCTCTACTATTATTCTGACATTTCACATTCTTAAAATAAAGTGGTGATCCTAATTGGCCTAAGACAGGGAATATTTACTAGGATTAAATGTCAGGAATTGTGAAAAACGGAGTTGAAATGTATTTGGCTAAGGTGTATGTAAACTTCCGACTTCAACTGTATTTTCAGAGTTAGCTCCAGGTAAATTATATAAATGTCTGTTTAAACTACTAGCACATGACTCGGACACCCATGCATAGCCAACAAGACATGCCACAAGAGGACTTTTCACAATCCCCAAGTCCGGAACAGACTATGTGAGGCGCACAGTACTACATAGAGCCATGACTACATTGAACTCTATTCCTCAACAGGTAACTGATGCAAGCAGTAGAATCAGATTTTCTTTTAAACAGATAAAAATACATCTAATGGAACAGCGGGGACAGTGAAGAGACACACACACACACACACACACACGGCTACCCAGATTATTTGCATTGCCCCCCCTTTTACACCGCTGCTACGCTCTGTTGTTATCATCTATGCATAGTCACTTTAATAATTCTACCTACATGTACATACTACCTCAACTAACCAGTGCCACCGCACATTGACTCTGTACCCGCCTGTATATAGTCTTGCTACTGTTATTTTACTGCTGCTCCTAAATTACTTGTTACTTTTATTTCTTATTATTTTCCGTATTTTTGTTTAAACTGCATTGTTGGTTAGGGGCTCGTAAGTAAGCATTTCATTGTATTCGGCGCATGTGACTAATCAAATTTGATCACACACTCTACACACACCGATTTTGTATTGTAGATATGTGGTAGAGTAGTGGCATGAGGGCACACAATGTCTTGTGAAAAGTGTTATGAAATGTAATGTAATATTTTAAATTGTACATACTGTGCATTCGGAAAGTATTCAGATCCCTTCCCTTTTCCACATTTTGTTACGTTACAGCCTTATTTTAAAGTGGATTAAATAAAAAATGAACCTACAGACAATACCCCATAATGACATAAATATTTAGGCTCTTTGCTATGAGACTCAAAGCGTAACTCTGGTGCATTCTGTTTTAATTGATCATCCTTGAGATGTTTCTAAAACTTGATTGGAGTCCACCTGTGGTAAATTCAATTGATTGGACATGATTTGGAAAGGCCCACACCTGTCTATATAAGGTCCCATAGTTGACAGTGCACGTCAGAGCAAAAACCAAGCCACAATGTTTAAGGAACTGTCCGTAGAGCTCCGAGACAGAATTGTGTCGAGGCACAGATCTGGGAAAGGGTACCAAAAAATGTCTGCAGCATTGAATGTCTCCATGAATACAGTGGCCTCCATCATTCTTAAATGGAAGAAGTTTGGAAACAGACTCTTCCTAGAGCTGGCCGCCCGGCCAAACTAAGCAATCGGGGGAGAAGGGCCTTGGTCAGGGAGGCGACCAAGAACCAGATGGTCACTCTGACAGAGCTCCAGAGTTCCTCTGTGGAGATGAGAGAACCATCCAGAAGGACATCCAACTTTGAAGCACTCCTCCAATCAGGCCTTTATGGTAGATTGGCCAGACAGAAGCCACTCCTCAGTAAAAGGCACATGACAGCCTGCTTGGAGTTTACCAAAAGGCACCTAAAGGACTCTGACCATGAGAAACAAGATTATCTGGTCTGATGAAACCAAGATTTTAACTCTTTGGCCTGAATGCCAAGCGTCACATCTAGAGGAAACCTGCCACCATCTCTACAGTGAAGCATAGAGGTGGCAGCATCATGCTGCGGGGAAGTATTTCAGCGGCAGGGACAGGGAGACTAGTCAGGATTGAGGGAAAGATGAACGGAGCAAAGTACAGAGAGATCCTTGATGAAAACCTGATCCAGAGTGCTCAGGACCTCAGACTGGGGCGAAGGTTCATCTTCCAACAGGACAATGACCCTAAGCACACAGCCAGGACAACACAGCAGTGGCTTCGGGACAAGTCTCTGTCCTTGAGTGGCCCAGCCAGAGCGCGGACTTGAACCCGATCAAACATCTCTGCAGAGACCTGAAAATAATTGTGCAGCGACTCTCCTCACCCAACCAGACAGAGCTTAAGAGGATCTGCAGAGAAGAATGGGAGAAACTCCCCAAATACAGGTGTGCCTAGCTTGTGGTGTCATACCCAAGAAGACTCGTGGCTGTAATCGCTGCCAAAGGTGATTCAACAAAGTACTGAGTAAAGGGTCTATATTTATGTAAATACTGTGATACTTCTGTTTTTATTTTTAATGCATTTGCAAACATTTCGAAAAACCTGTTTTTGTTTTGTCATTATGTGGTATTGTGTGTAGATTGATGAGATTATATATTTTTTAAATCAATTTTAGAATAAGGCTGTAACGAAACAAAATGTGGAAAAAGTCAAGGGGTCTGAATACTTTCCAAATGCACTGTAACTGCCTTCATGTTGCTGGACCCCAGTAAGAGTAGCTGCTTCCTTGGCAGCAGCTAATGGAGATCCTTAATATAAAAAAAATAGGTAATGTTTGGTTATTTAAAAACATTGTGACTATTTCCTATAGCTATAGGATGATTTTACAGAATAAAACCCAAGTTGCATTCATTAATGAGGAATATATTTTATTTTCAAACATGATTTCCAAAGATACAAGCCACTGTTACAAAACCCATTTGTCTTTACTGTAAATTAGTTACTATTCAGAAAAGGGGAAATCAGTCAGATGAGAGTGCATGACCTGCAGTGTGAACTGCAGAGAAGAACTGTGGCCTTACCGTGTTTGTCTCCTTGTAATCCTACGAGGCGGTATTGTCCTTTTCGGATATTAATGAGAACATCAATTTCATCTTCCATATCTCCAAAGGGATGGCTGGCACTTGTCAACACATAGTAAAACACACAGCTGGCAGAGAAGATGTCCACAGCACTGGTCTGTAGAGGAAGACAGAGGTGCCTTTATTAGCCCAGATAATATACTTTATCATTATCAATCACCACAAATGTGTTGGGCTGTCCCCATAGGAGAACCCTTTGAATAACCCTTTTTGGTTCCAGGTAGAACCCTCTGTGGAAAGGGTTCTACATGGAACCAAAAGAGTTCAGTCAAAGGGTTCTCCTATGGTGACAGCCGAATAACCCTTTTAGGTTCCTCTTTAGAAAAAAAATTGCTAAGGGTGTATACTACTACAACTACTATGATCCACTTCCGTAGTATAAAGTAAAGAAGTGAAGATAAGTAAGGAAATAATATATAATAATTTTATTGATAATCCAATGATTGAAGCAAGATTTGTTTGGGGGCAGCACCCCCGCGTCATATGCAAAACATATTAGTGGCCCCCTCGTGGCAGAGGCAAGAAAAATGTGCAGCTTTAAATTCTTTTAAAGAAAATTTTCTGCAACTCTACACATTTTTCCATGGGGCGAAAAGAACATTTTGCAGTTTGATTATTACACAATTAATTCAATTCTACTCATTTTGCCATGGGGCTGAGATAAAATGTAGCAGTTTTAAAGCATATTTCCTGCAATTCTACATATTTTGACATGGGGTTGAGAGACAAAATTGCAGGTTTAAAACTACTTTCCTGCAGTTCTACACATTTTGTCATGGGATGGAGTCTTTTTTGCAGTTTAGGTGGACACATGTCGCTTATGCCTAGAAACACCACTGAATAAAGGAATGATAAATTAGTTATCAAAACTGCAAAGGGCCACTCACAAGGTTGTTTTTGCTGTCTTTTTTCAGGACCTCTGGGGCATTCCAGCCCATTGTTCCCATGACTCCTGAACTCTTGCTGTAGCTTTGTCTGCCCATTTCCAACTTCTTAGCCATCCCAAAATCTGTGATCTTGACAATGACTTGGCCATAGTGGTCTGGGATAGAAAGCAGGATGTTGTTGGGCTTCACATCTCTGTGAACTGGGGAGAAAATATTAGGCAGATCAGTCACCAAAACTTCTCTACTGTGTCGCTTTGAATTTCATTAGTCTTGAATTTAATTTTATATACGAGTTTCATTTTCATTGAAAGCATGTTGTATTCTCTGAACACTACCTATACTGTGCACTTTATTTCTACTGAGAGTATATTGAGAAGGGGCAAGTAGAAGTAACAGGAGGCTGCGGAGGCTTAAAACAATGTCTCGGACCAGCGCAAATGGAATGGCATCAATGTATTTGATACCATTCCACTCCAGTTATTACCAAGAGCCCATTCTTCCCAATTAAGTTGCCACCAACCTCCTGTGTCTAGAAGATGACTAAGTGGATGGAGGAGCATAATCTGATTATTACCTATTTTCAGAGAGTGCAGATGTGCCAGTCCTCGCATTGTCTGTATTAACACTTCCACAGGCTGTAGTCCATGGCGATTAAAATTCTTGTCCTCCACATACTGAAAGAGGAGACAAAAACATTAACTGGGAGTGAGTTAAACTGTCAGGGAGAAAAGGTGGATGGGGAGGGTGGGGTAGTGAGGTTTCACCTCCTTCAGTGATGCAGCACACAGCTCAATAGCAATGTTCTGGTGCTGCCCATCCCTCTCAGTCCAGAAGTATCGGACCACATTTACATGTCTGTCCGACTTAAGAAGCAGCTGGACCTCCCGTTCTGCAAAATTCAAGAATTTCAAAAGAATCCTCTTCACAGCCACAGAACGTTCACCAAATGTACCCCTAGAGGGCAGAGAAGGGTAGAGGAAGTTACTAAACTTAAAAAGTGTTTTGTAAAGACACAAAGACAGATTACACCCATTATGAAACAATTGTCTTACTTGTACACAATGGTTCCATCTGCACCATGTCCCAGAATTGTATTGCGGTCATATGTTAACATTACATCTTTATTTGATTTCGTATCTGAAAGAGAGGAAACCAACAGCCCATTGAGAATATAATGGTCAGTTACAGGCATCACAATCACTATAAAAGCAGTTTGATCTTTTTCAATGACTCCATTGCCTTCCCCCAGAGTCCAGGACAAATGTGAAATTCTAGTTATAAGCCAGTAAGCCTGGTCTGTTTCCCTACTAAGAGTGGGAAAGAGTCAATTACCCAATTCGCAGACTGATTCTTGAAATTATTCAGCTTTTATCAATTAACATAATCTGTGAGGAGTTTTGAAATTGGACATATGTTGCTTACATGCCATTGTAAATTGGGAACCAAAAAGGGGAACACTCTCTGATCAATTAGATTTTTAGGTGAGTTGCTTCAGTGGTTTTAACAAGCATGTCAAATGATTGGAAGCTCACCAAGTTCAGCTGATTGTCTTCCAGTCCCAGGCGATGTATTAGAGGCAGGAGGTAATGCAGGACCTATGAGTGGATAACATCATGCATATATCAAACACAGTCTTGTAATTTAGAACTACAGATACTGTATATCACAATGGTGGATATATAACATCAATGTTATACATATAAAACACTATCAGGCTTTGGTGCATGTTTACTCCTATTTAACTGTCAGTACATTTAAGTTTAAAGAAGTTTAAAAAATGTTTTAATAAAGTGGATTTTTTCAAATCAATATTGCTAGTAATAACAAACTAAATGTACATTGCATGACTACAATATGAAAGAGATGAATGTTACTTATCATGTCAGCTTTATTTCTCAACTAAAATTAATCAAATTACACTCATTTAAGTTTCTGACATAAGCTTTGAAAAAGTATATTTTTTGACTTGGACATTTATTTTTGCCAACACACGGCTAACCTTTGTTCAACCAGCTAAACAGTTGCTACTAGCGAAAAATGTGTTTGGATTTACCTTTTTAACTAATGGGCTATGTTAGAGTTTATACTTCCTCTTCCAATTATAATTTTGGGCTCCCAAGTGGCGGCATCATGAACTTTACCAAGTAAAAGGACATTTTAGCCAAAAACCTGGTTGCCTCTGCCAGGAGGCTGACACTTCAAGAAAGACAATAACCCCAAGCACTAATCAAAATCAATTGACCACAAAATCAACATTGTGCAATGGCCATCTCAGTGTCCTGTGGTTTGAGTTGAAGAGGGTAGTCCATAAGAGCAGGCAAAGCATATCAAGGATCTGGAAACATTTTGAATGGAGGAATGGTCTAAGATCTCTCCCAACGTGTTCTCCAATCTCGTAAAACATTTTAGATAAAGGCTCTGTGTAATTATCCTCGCGCAAGGGGAGGATGCTAGATTATTTAAAACAGGGGTGCCAATCATTTTGACCCATATCTTTTTTAGATTTATTTTGTATTACTTGTTAAAAATGTATATTTCTCAAAAAAATGGTATTAGAATTAGAAAAGAATAATACAAAAATAAATAATACAATTTCCTCCTTTTTTTTTACTTACCATAATAGCTCAGTATTTGTATTGTTTATTTTAAATGATATTATATTTTATATTATATAGTATTGTTCTCTCTTTTGTCAATCTTTATCAAGATTGCCAATAATGATCAATCTGACTGCATATAACGCACAAAATCATGTCATTGAGAACTACCATTTCCACAATGATGGATATATACCATACATTTTATTATTGCCAATAAAGATAAGCCTAAAGAGGACCTGAGAGAGAAATGATAAAATACAACACCTGGCTGAAAATGTCCTGTAGATCTCCCTGAAGAAGATGCTCCCATGTTAAAACCATCTCCTAAAGCTCCAACAGGGCCATCTAGGGGGAGAGAGAGTGAGAGAGACACATAGAGACAGAGATGGTAGATAAAAAACATTATAGTAGAACATATGGTAGATTAAGTTGATTCAAAGCAAGTGACCGTAAATACACAACTCTTAAAAAATATACTTTGAGATAATCGTTATAATTCTACAGGATAAATAATGATATTTCATAAGTTCCCTGAAAAGAGGTGGCAGGTAGCCTAGTGGTTTAGAGTGGTATGCCAGTAATTAAAAGGTTGCTGGTTCAAGTGCCCAGGCCAACTATGTGAAAAATCTGTCAATGTGCCCTTGAGCAAGGCACTTAACCCTAGTTGCTCTGGATAAGAGTGTCTGCTAAAATAGGAAGCAAAGACTGTATGTCTCATCACCCTTACATAATTTTTGTAACGTTTCAGCTAGTTGGTTCTGGTTCATCTTCCTCAGGATCTCCAGTGTAATCTTCACAGCTTCCTCAGGTTGGTAGGTCCCAACCATCTTATTGATAGTGTCCTCTCTGTCAGCGTACTCCAGCTGGCTCACTGGGATGCGTTGAGGGAAACCTTCCACGCCTTGACGAAGGTACCATATAAATTTTTTCAGCTCTGCTTTATCCAAATCATTCAGAATGGCCAGCAGCAGCTCAGGAACGACAGCCATTGTGGGTCACTGAGGATAAGACATGGAGGCTGTTAGCCCTGGGATAGGTGCAGTGTGAACGCAGCTGTGTGGATCACTGAGGATAAGACATGGAGGCTGTTAGCCCTGGGATAAGTGCAGTGTGAAAGCAGCTGTGTGGGTCACTGAGGATAAGACATGGAGGCTGTTAGCCCTGGGATAAGTGCAGTGTGAACGCAGCTGTGTGGATCACTGAGGATAAGACATGGAGGCTGTTAGCCCTGGGATAAGTGCAGTGTGAACGCAGCTGTGTGGGTCACTGAGGATAAGACATGGAGGCTGTTAGCCCTGGGATAAGTGCAGTGTGAACGCAGCTGTGTGGATCATTGAGGATAAGACATGGAGGAAGTTATCTACAATAGACTTTAGATACACCGCAGCAAACATGCCCACCAACTTGTTACTGTCAGACATATTTTTTACAAGAAAAACTGTTACGTTTCTCATATGGCACATGCACTTATTTAAGTATTTGTTTTGACAGTGTACAAGATCAAATTGTTTTAGGGCATCACACAGCAGAAAAGGCTGTTGGTAGACTGGCCCGTGTTGGGCTGACGTGGGCTTGCTGTGTGTGCTTTTTGAAGCTTTGCTAGGAAGCATGGACTTGATGTTTCACTTTCACTCTTTCCAGAGATGTATTCATATTTACTGTACATTGACTATAATAGCTTGTTGTACTCCCTATAAAGACAATGTACTTATTAATTTAAATTACCAGAAAACAATGTTCACACTGAAAATAATACAATGCATTAAACTTCACAAGCACAACTGATAAGGAAGTCTACAATACACTAACCAAACTTTATGCACTCCAGTACTTAGTACCCCCTTATTTTATCCTCTCACTAAACTACTTTCATCAATGTTTACATTTTGTCTAGAGATCTATCTATTTTTGGTTCATGTTATTAGCTCTCATGAGGTTTTCTGCTCAAAACTACTCATTTCCTGACTACACCCATGAAACGTCAAGCTAAGTCTTGTCCTAAAAGTTCTCATAATCTCATATAGTTATTTCATTACACACAACATATCCTCCTTGACCTTAACCCTTCTAAAAGTTTCAACCTTTTCAAAATCCCAATGTATACTGTATTTATACAAACTAAAGCCATACTACTTACGGGATCGGATAGTCTTCTGTTCTTGCTGATGTTGAGTCAGCTTATACGTAAGCGGCATGGGTTAGAGGCGTGTCTGATAAGTTCAGGTCTACCAGTACCATGCAGGGTGTGATTTACTGTAGTAGGGAATGGAGAATGTAGAGAAGTCATAAGCCCTTAATCTAAACAAGGAAGGTAGAAACAGTATGAGAGAGAAAACAGATGTACACTAGATGTACAGTACACTGTAGAGTAGCTACTGTACATTAAACAGCAGGCCCCTATTCAATGAAAAAAAGTAACCAGAATAATTCAATAACAAAAGTTTATATGGACAATGTAAAAAGATTGACCATTATTATACAGTTTAGTTTCTTTATTTCACTCAGTAGGCCTACACTGTTTTGTTGAGTGAATAACATGAGTCCAAACCTGCAAACCTGCATATCACACAAAAGCGATATACTGTCTGTCCTTTATGTTCACTTCCTGTTTTCTGTAAAAAGCATGAGCTGACCCACACCCAATTTTTGTAGCAGTGCTGACTAACGGAGAGTAAACTGTATAAAAATACAGAAAGAAAGTTTCTCACTCTGTATATATGCAACTTCCTGTCTTTATTTTTCTACAGTTCCTTTTTCCTCTCACTAGTCTTCTCTTCGACAATGTTTACTTTTTGTCTGCAGAAATCTGTTTGAGTCATGTTTTATGGTCTCATGAGGGTCTTCTACTTGAAGCAACTAACTTCCTAACTACACCCATGAAACATCCAGTTAAATCCTGTCCTATAAAAGTGGTATTCTATCCATTTCACATATAACCATATCCTTGACCCTTCTACAAGTCTGATAAACGTTGTCAAAATCACAATGTACAGTTGAAGTCAGAAGTTTACATACGCCTTAGCCAAATACATTTAAACTCAGTTTTCACAATTCCTGACATTTAATCCTCGTAAAAATTCCCTGTCTTAGGTCAGTTAGGATCACCACTTTATTTTAAGAATGTGAAATATCAGAATAATAGTAGAGAGAATTATTTATTTCAGCTTTTATCTCTTTCATCACATTCCCAGTGGGTCAGAAGTTAACATACACTCAATTAGCATTTGGTAGTGTAACAGTATAGCTTCCATCCCTCTCCTCGCCCCTACCTGGGCTTGAACCAGGGACCCTCTGCACACATCAACAACTGACACTGTCACAAGAATTTGGTTTTATCTCAGAACTATAATACTACTAGACTATAACTCAATCCGTTTCCTGGAGTTTGTAAAGCTCCAGTTATAAGAAACAAACAGAGTCCCGAACTGCAATGGTCACTATTTTATTCAGGGAACGTTCCCCCTCAAAATGGGAACACAGTCTTTTTATATTGTACATACAAATGATACAAATGCTCCACCCTCTCTAGGCAACATTACCTTTCCACAGCAGCTTATCACTTTCTGCAACATACAGTCCCTACCAGTTCCTCCCGTCCCGAGAACAGGGAGGCCTTTCTTATCTAGTTGTTCTCACAAGAAGTCTTTTGTTCTCCCAAATACATCATGTCCCAGTCTCTAAAAAGTTCTAGACACACATATTCTTGGTTTGTTGTCTTATAATTTGAACCCCATTGCATATATTTTCAGGGTGAGAATATTCTTAGTCATTACTTACATAAAAATTCCTCTATCAGACACCCACGAAGCATCGTTACCTATTGCTCCACAAAAGCCACGGCCCTTGCAGTGCAAGGGGAACAACTACTTCAAGGTCTCCGAGCGAGTGACGTCACCGATTGAAACGCTGTTTGCGTGCACCCCGCTAGCTAACTAGCCATTTCACACCGGTTACAGTAGCATTGCCTTTAAATTGTTTAACTTGGGTCAAACGTTTCGGGTAGCCTTCCACAAGCTTCCTACAATAAGTTGGATGAATTTTGGCCCATTCCCCCTGACAGAGCTGGTGTAACTGAGTCAGGTTTGTAGGCCCCCTTGCTCGCAAACGCTTTTTCAGTTCCGTCCATACATTTTCTATGGGATAGAGGTAAGGGCGTTGTAATGGCCACTCCAATACCTTGACTTTGTTGTCCTTAAGCCATTTTGCCACAACTTTGAAAGTCATTGTCCATTTAGAAGACCCATTTGGGACCAAGCTTTAACTTCCTGACTGATGTCTTGAGATGTTGCTTTAATATATCCACATAATTTTCCTTCCTCATGATACCATCGATTTTGTGAAGTGCACCAGTCCCTCCTGCAGCAAAGCACCCCCACAACATGATGCTGCCACCCCCGTGCTTCACGGTTGGGATGGTGTTCTTCGGCTTGCAAGCCTCCCCCTTTTTCCTCCAAACATAACAATGGTCATTATGGCCAAACAGTTCTATTTGTGTTTCATCAGACAAGAGGACATTTCTACGAAAAGTATGATCTTTTTTCCCATGTGCAGTTGCAAACTGTAGTCTGACTATTTTATGGCGGTTTTGGAGCAGTGGCTTCTTCCTTGCTGAGCGTCCATTCAGGTTATGTCGATTTAGGACTCGTTTTACTGTGGATATAGATACTTTTGTATCTTTGCTGTTGTTCTGGGATTGATTTGCACTTTTCGCACCAAAGTATGTTCATCTCTAGGAGACAGAATGCGTCTCCTTCCTGAACGGTATGAAGGCTGCGTGGTCCCATGGTGATTATACTTTCGTACTATTGTTTGTACAGATGAATGTGGTACCTTCAGGCATTTGGAAATTGCTCCCAAGGATGAACCAGAATTGTGGAGGTCTCCAATTTTATTTCTGAGGTCTTGGCTGATTTCTTTAGATTTTCCCATGATGTCAAGCAAAGAGGCACTGAGTTTGAAGGTAGGCCTTGAAATACATCCACAGGTACACCTCCAATTGACTCAAATGCTGTCAATTAGCCTATCAGAAGCTTCTAATGCCATGACATAATTTTCTGGAATTTTCCAAGCTGTTTAAAGGCACAGTCAACTTAGTGTATGATAACTTCTGACCCACTGGAATTGTAATACAGTGAATTATACGTGAAATAATCTGTCTGTAAACAATTGTTGGAAAAGTAGATGTCCTAACCAACTTGCAAAAACTATAGTTTGTTAATGAGACATTTGTGGAGTGGTTGAAAAACACGTTTTAATGACTTTAACCTAAGTGTATGTAAACTTCCGACTTCAACTGTAAATAGTATTAATAGAATAAAGGGATACTACTTACGGTACCAGATAACTTGTTCTGCTCTCGCTGATGTTGATAGCTTGTGAGACGTACACCTAATTAGAATATACTTCTGCTGGAAGTGGAATGGGTTAGAGGCTTGTCTGAGAAGTTCAGGTCTACCAGTACCACTAACAACGCAGGGTGTGATTTACTGGTTCGGACTCAGGTCTCTCGATTGAAGAGATGCAGGACAAGGCTGTAGTGAACGCCATTTCTTCAGCTGGTTAAAGGGGTTTTGAGGTCCACACACTACTACTTCCGGCGCCGACAGAGATGGCAGCCTCGCTTCACGTTCTCAGGAAACTATGCAGTATTTTGTTTTTTTTTATGTATTACTATTTACATTGTTAGCCTGGGAAATATTACGTTTTATTACATACAACCGGGTAGAACTATTGGATATAAGCGCAACGTCAACTTACCAACATTACGACCAGGAATACGACTTTCCCGATGCGGATTCTCTGTTTGGTACCCCAACTAGGACAATACACTGGATCCCAGCCGGCAACTCAAAACAACGCCGGCGCCGGAGAAGGGGGAAACGCGGCGGTCTTCTGGTCAAGCTACGTAGACGGGCACATCGTGCACCTCTCCTGAGTATTTTACTTGCCAATGTCCAGTCTCTGGACAACAAAGTGTACGAGATCAGAGCAAGGATTGCCTTCCAAAGAGACATCCGAGACTGTTCTTTGCTTCACGGAAACATGGCTCACTCAGGACACGTTATCAGAGTCGGTACAGCCACCTGGTTTCTCCACACATCGCACTGACAGAAACAAACATCTATCTGGTAAGAAGAAGGGCGGGGGTGTGTGTCTTATGATTAACGAGTCGTGGTGTGATCATAACAACATACAGGAACTCAAGTCCTTTTGTTCACCTGACATCAAATGCCGACCGCATTATCTACCAAGAGAATTCTCCTCGATTATAATCACAGCCGTGTACATCCCCCCTCAAGCTGACACATCGACGGCACTGAAATCAATTAATTGGACTCTATGTAAATTGGAAACCACATATCCTGAGGCTGCATTTATTGTGGCTGGGGATTTTAATAAGGCTAATTTGAAAACAAGGCTCCCAAAATTGTATCCGCATTTCGAATGTACCACCCGGGCTGGTAAAATCCTGGATCATTGTTATTCTAACTTCCGTGATGCATACAAGGCTATTCTCCGCCCTCCTTTCGGCAAGTCTGACCATGACTCCATTTTGTTGCTCCCAGCCTACAGACAGAAACTAAAACAGGAAACGCCCGCGCTCAGGTCTGTTCAACGCTGGTCCGACCAATCTGATTCCATGCTGCAAGATTGCTTCGAGCACGTGGACTGGGATATGTTCCGGATAGCATCTGACAACAACATTGATGTATACGCTGATTCGGTGAGCGAGTTTTTTAGCAAGTGCATTGGTGATGTGGTACCCATAGCAACTGTTAAAACCTTCCCCAACCAGAAACCATGGATTGACTGCAGCATTCGCGCTAAACTGAAAGCGCGAACCACTGCTTTTAACCAGGGTAAGGCGACCGGAAACATGTCTGAATACAAACAGTGTAGCTATTCCCTCCGCGAGGCAATCAAGCAAGCTAAGGGTCAATACAGAGACAAAGTAGAGTCACAATTCAACGGCTCAAACACGAGAGGAATGTGGCAGGGTCTACAGTCAATCACGGACTACAAAAAGAAAACCAGCCCCGTCGTGGACCACGACGTCCTGCTCCCAGACAAACTAAACAACTTCTTTGCTCGCTTTGAGGACAATACAGTGCCACCGACACGGCCCGCTACCAAAACCTGCGGGCTCTCTTTCACCGCAGCCAACGTGAGGAAAACATTTTAATGTGTTAACCCTATTTAAATGTGTTAACTTGTTGGGGATGAGCAGCTGAGGGGTCGGTTTTGGAGAGTCTTGCATGCCTAAAGTAAAATGCTTTCCACTCAGGCTCAGAAAATAGGATATGCACATAATTAGTACTATTGGATAGGAAACACTCTGAGGTTTCCAAAGGTGTTAACATTTTGTCTGTGAGTGTAACAGAACTCAATTGGCAGGCAAAAACCAGAGAAAATTCCATCCGGAAATCTCATTCCTTGTGGCTTATGGCTCACTTTGAAACAGTGCCTTTAGAAAAGTCTTTATACCAGGACACTGAATGTAGTACCTATTGCTTCCACTGGATGTCAGCAGTGTATAGGTAAAGTTTAATGGAAATCGGAACCATTGTGTTCAATCGGGAGGGGTTTTAGTCAGGGGAGCTATTTTTCAGTTGCACGTTTTTGGGTGCACGTTTGGCTGAGCCGTCCACTTTATTTGACTTATATAACGTTTAGGTGACCATCCAAGTGAAAGATTATCACTTTTATTCATAAAAGATAAGCTAAGGTTGCATTTTAATTGGTTTTTGTTTTGTTGAGGGAAAGTTTATAGGTTTAAATGAACGCGTTCACTTCACGTTGGATTTTCTGAACACAAGGTGCCAACCAAACAGAGATTTAAAAGAGCTCCCCTATGGGGCTCCGCTTCACTCATAGAACTGGAGTTACACTCCGGTAACTATCGTTATAGTTACCGGAGTGTTTCTCTAATTTCTAACCAAATACCCATGGATTGTCTTCGTTGGACACTTAGGAAGCCCTCTGCAGAAGTTCTACAAAAGGTAAGGCACAGGTTTTCCCTGTGAAATGCATTTTCTATCGACCGCGCTGGCTAAAGATTTCATGGTTATGGAAAATATTGAAGGTGCTACCCTCAAACAATCAAATGTAGTGCTTTCACCGTAAAGTCTTTTTGAAATCCAACAACGCTGTGATATTGCCAAGAAGCAGAGCTTTTGATGAGTATGAAACACTTGTATATTGGTGCATTTTTTATAATTCAACTTTTGGATTTTGTCTTGCATTTCACCTGGTAGTGTAGGGAGTGGGGCGCTAGCGCCCCAAATCACCTTGCTGATCCCTAAGAAGTTATAACACCATAGTTCCCTCCAAGCTCGTCATTAAGCTCAAGACCTGGTCCTGGACTTCCTGACGGGCCGGCCCCAGGTGGTGAGGGTAGGAAACAACATCTCCAACCCGCTGATCCTCAACACTGGGGCCCCACAAGGGTGCGTTCTCAGCCCTCTCCTGTACTCCCTGTTTACCCATCCAACTCAATCATCAAGTTTTCTGACGACACTACAGTGGTAGGCTTGATTACCAACAACGACGAGACGGCCTACAGGGAGGAGGTGAGGGCCCTCGGAGTGTGGTGTCAGGAAAATAACCTCACACTCAATGTCAACAAAACAAAGGAGATGATTGTGGACTTCAGGAAACAGGAGAGGGAGCACCCCCATATCCACATCGACAGGACAGTAGTGGAGAAGGTGGAAGGTTTTAAGTTCCTCGGCGTACACATCACGGGCAGACTGAAATGGTCCACCCACACAGACAGCGTGGTGAAGAAAGCTCAACAGCGCAAACTTCACTCACAAACTTCTACAGATGCACAATCGAGAGCATCCTGTCGGGCTGTATCACAGCCTGGTACGGCAACCGCTCCGCCCACAACCGTAAGGCTCTCCAGAGGGTAGTGAGGACTGCACAACGCATCACCGGGGGTAAACTACCTGCCCTCCAGGACACCTACACCATCCGATGTCACAGGAAGGCCAAAAAGATCATCAAGGACAACAACCACCCGAGCCACTGCCTGTTCACCCCGCTATCATCCAGAAGGCGAGGTCAGTACAGGTGCATCAAAGCTGGGACCGAGAGACTGAAAAACAGCTTCTACCTCAAGGCCATCAGACTGTTAAACAGCCACTTTAAACAATTTTGTATATAATGTTTACATATCCGACATTACTCATATCAAATGTATACACTGTACTCTAAACCATCTACTGAATCTTGCCTATGCCGTTCGGCCATCAACTCAAATCTCTAGCCACTTTAATAATTATAACTGGATGAAATAAATGTATCACTAGCCACTTTAAATGATGCCATTTATATAATGTTTACATATCCTACATTACTCATCTCATATGTATATACTGTACTCCATACCATCTACTGCATCTTGCCTACGCCGGTCAGCCATCGCTCATCCATATATTTATATCTACATACTCGTATTCATTCCTTTACTCTTGTGTGTATAAGGTAGTTGTTGTGATTTTGTTAGATTACTTGTTAGATACTACTGCATGGTCGGAACTAGAAGCACAAGCATTTCGCTACACTCGCATTAACATCTGCTAACCATGTGTATGTGACAAATACATTTGATTTGATTTGATTTGGTTTGGTCAAATTATTCTCCCCATGCATTTAGATACCATCTCCATCATAACCTCGAGAAAGTACAAATCAGAACAATAATTCATTTCATTTCTGATTCAGGAAATCTAGACAAGCATTCAAGAAATCCAAACAAATTATCTACTGTATGACAAATTATTACAGCTACCAATCATCTTAATGCAAATCTTTAAAGCACATGTCAAAGAAAAAGAAATAACATCACATTCCGTATATATATTTCTTTCTCAAATTAGCTTATACTCCCTTATCACACCGCCAACCTCATCGCAGAGTCATAGGATCAGGAAATTATCCCAATCATCCAACAGACCTATTCTGGTGAAATGTGTTAAAGGACAAAAGAACAAACAACGCAACAATACACTCTTATACATCATTCAATACATACATTCATACATGTGTAAACTTCAATCCCAAAAAACTTGAAAAACTGGTAATTCCCCCATTTTGACACATAATTCACCATAGTGACTAATGTGTAAAAACAACAATACTACAAATCAAATTTGAATTACTACCCTTAAATCCATAAAGATTTTTTTTTACCCATAACTTCATAGTTAAAATAGACTAGAGACAGGTCTATCCTTCTTGTGGTCCTATTAGTTATAAAACTTCTCTGTAATTATCAGCATTACAAATGGCCTTCAAATCAGTATTAAATATAATCTTTAACCCTTTCACATGTACCATCACATGGGTGTGGTCGTTCTTACAAAGTTATGTCCAGAATGGGAGCAGTTTATTTTTGGATGCAATGTTCAGATATTCATGGAAATATCTATAGCATAACACAATCATCCTAATCGGAAAAATATAGGCTACATTTGTCCTAGCGCTAACTGAGGAAAGATTGACTGTCATATTTTCTAACTCCTGGCTGATAAACTACAATATAATTTTTTTTCCTCACAGAAACCAAAGATAATAAGAGAAGACAAGATGAGTTTGGTCTGTTTATAGTATGCATGTTGAAGGGGTGTGTCGTCTACCACCGTTCATATCCCACCATTCACTTCCTGAAGTTCTCAAAAAATGAGTGAACCCTTACTCAACTCATTTTGTTATAGCATCTTTGGTCCAACAGACGATTACGTGAAACCCAGAATGCATTGTATGTCAACAAACATGCTCCACACATAGCTGGAATTAGCTTAGCTCATCATAATCAGTAGAACCTTAAAAAATTAAAAAATGACACACATACTATGTGCCCATTACAATCTATGCAAGAATCAGAATGCATGATTTATCACGGGTAATTGAAAAACATGTGAATAATATAGTAAATGATCTATTATTACCACACAAAACATTTTCTGATAGTGATGTATTGATACAAATGGCGCGTGCAGGCAGTCAATCACATAACCTCTCACTCCCTGTAGCTAGTGAGATAAGCTGTAGCATTAGGAATGTCTTTCAAAAGGAGACAACTCACACATGCGGCAATTCTGGAGATTATTTTAAATTCTTACAATGAGTCTGAAAGTCAGGAATCAGATTCTGACAGTGACAGTGAGGAGCTGCCCCCCAGCCATTGAGAACCCTGAATCTGAGGACCCCATGTCCACTGACAAAGTCCCAGTTCCATTTGAAGATGCTGGTGGTGATGGAGGCAGACCGACAGTGGATGAAATACAGGAGTTCTGTGGTAGCTGGAAGTCTGCCAGCCATTTCACCCATCCTGGCCCTGCTGTTTGCTTTGATGAGTCCCAGTCTAGAGTGCAATGCCCCTTGCCATTTCCATCTGAGGCAGAGTGCTTCAAGTTGTTTCTGACAGAGGAGCTGGTGGGAGACATAGCAGAGACCAATCGCTATGCCTTGGAGCTACAGGGGAAGAGAGAGCCAGGAGTGGGGGGGGACAACCACAATTAGTGAAATGTATACTTTCCTGGTGACAGTCCTTTTCATGGGGTTAGTAAATAAGAACTCCCTAAGAGAATACTGGAGCACAGATCCTATGTTTGCAACTCCCTTCTTTGCCACCCTCTTGACGAGAGAGAGAGAAATCTAACCAGACAGCGTGCTTGACTATAACGATAGTTACCGGAGTGTAACTCCAGTTCTATGAGTGAAGCGGAGCCCCATAGGGGAGCTCTGCTCCTATTGGTTTACCCCGCTGCCTAGGCAGCGAACAGCCTGAGAGAAAATGATGCACACATCAGCAGCCAATAGGAGTACAGGTGTCCCTATATAAGGGGACGCTTCCCCTCAATCAGCCTCCCGAAAAATTATCTTCAGCGAGACTGGGGGTCGGCAGGGCCTTAAGCCCTATGGGGCTCCGCTCCACTCATAGAACTGGAGTTACACTCCGGTAACTATCGTTCTACATCGTGAAACGCTCCCAAATGTACTCCCTACCGAGCCAAAACAGAAAAGGTCAGCTCAGCAATGGCGGCGATCAAATCCCACAGTACTGTAACGTAATCTGAACAGACTATGTTACAATGTACTGTGTCATTGATCCAATCCGCTCACTCAGTCTAAAGGCAAAGCCGATGACTATTGGGCAGATAACAGAATATGAGTCATACTAACTGCACCACAGCTAGATGACCTCAACTCTATTGATATTCAGATTGGTCTAATAGCACTGTAATATCAATTACAGAACTATATCCCTAATCCATCCGCCCAACACAGTCATAGACTTGTGGGCAGGATTAAACACATGACCCTACTGGCCACCCAGCCAGGAGTCATGTCCTACAATTCTTCTAATGAAGGAAAAAACAGACCTGATGGAAACTCTGTCCATGAATCCTGTGTTTTCCCACCTTAATTCTAGTATAGGCTGAACCAATATAGAAGATATGCTCACTGCTTCCTCAGTGTAGCCACCATGGGCAGAGCCAAGGATTCGTGGGTAGACGATAGAATATACAGTGGGGCAAAAAAGTATTTAGTCAGCCACCAATTGTGCAAGTTCTCCAACTTAAAAAGATGAGAGAGGCCTGTAATTTTCATCATAGGTACACTTCAACTATGACAGATGAAATGAGAAAAAGAAATCCAGAAAATCACATTGTAGGATTTTTAATTTATTTATTTGCAAATTATGGTGGAAAATAAGTATTTGGTCAATAACAAAAGTTTATCTCAATACTTTGTTATATACCCTTTGTTGGCAATGAAAGAGGTCAAACGTTTTCTGTAAGTCTTCACAAGGTTTTCACACACTGTTGCTGGTATTTTGGCCCATTCCTCCATGCAGATCTCCTCTAGAGCAGTGATGTTTTGGGGCTGTCGCTGGGCAACACGGACTTTCAACTCCCTCCAAAGATTTCTATGGGGTTGAGATCTGGAGACTGGCTAGGCCACTCCAGGACCTTGAAATGCTTCTTCACGAAGCCACTCCTTAGTTGCCCAGGCGGTGTGTTTGGGATCATTGTCATGCTGAAAGACCCAGCCACGTTTCATCTTCAATGCCCTTGCTGATGGAAGGAGGTTTTCACTCAAAATCTCACGATACATGGCCCCATTCATTCTTTCCTTTACACGGATCAGTCGTCCTGGTCCCTTTGCAGAAAAACAGCCCCAAAGCATGATGCTTCCACCCCCATGCTTCACAGTAGGTATGGTGTTCTTTGGATGCAACTCAGCATTCTTTGTCCTCCAAACACGACGAGTTGAGTTTTTACCAAAAAGTTCTATTTTGGTTTCATCTGACCATATGACATTCTCCCAATCCTCATCTGGATCATCCAAATGCTCTCTAGCAAACTTCAGACGGGCCTGAACATGTACTGGCTTAAGCAGGGGGACACGTCTGGCACTGCAGGATTTGAGTCCCTAGCGGCGTAGTGTGTTACTGATGGTAGGCTTTGTTACTTTGGTCCCAGCTCTCTGCAGGTCATTCACTAGGTCCCCGTGTGGTTCTGGGATTTTTGCTCACCGTTCTTGTGATCATTTTGACCCCACGGGGTGAGATCTTGCATGGAGCCCCAGATCGAGGAAGATTATCAGTGGTCTTGTATGTCTTCCATTTCCTAATAATTGCTCCCACAGTTGATTTCTTCAAACCAAGCTGCTTACCTATTGCAGATTCAGTCTTCCCAACCTGGTGCAGGTCTACAATTTTGTTTCTGGTGTCCTTTGACAGCTCTTTGGTCTTGGCCATAGTGGAGTTTGGAGTGTGACTGTTTGAGGTTGTGGAGAGGTGTCTTTATACCGATAACAAGTTCAAACAGGTGCCATTAATACAGGTAATGAGTGGAGGACAGAGGAGCCTCTTAAAGAAGAAGTTACAGGTCTGTGAGAGCCAGAAATCTTGCTTGTTTGTATGTGACCAAATACTTATTTTCCACCATAATTTGCAAATAAATTCATAAAAAATCCTACAATGTGATTTTCTGGGATTTTTTTTCCTCATTTTGTCTGTCATAGTTGAAGTGTACCTATGATGAAAATTACAGGCCTCTCTCATCTTTTTAAGTGAGAGAACTTGCACAATTGGTGGCTGACTAAATACTTTTTTCCCCCACTGTAGGTCCACTATTCTGCCTCATGAGATAGATGGTGCCTCAATATTCCATCAACTTTAGTGACCGGTCTAATAGTCAAGTAACACTTGGTTACAGCACTATTTCCCAGCACAATGACACACTGGTGGCAGTCTAGACATTCCCTGTTGTGTATTGACAGTGTCAAACAAAGGTCATGTTACACGTGTCTCTCTCTTCTGTCAAAAAGTGCGGACCTAATTGGAACACCGCCCATTAGTCCTGCAACCTTTCTTAACTCATGTTCTGCCCTCAGCCACGCCGAGTACAGAACGAGCTAGAGAGTTAGACGACATGTCCAACAGGTAGAATCGGATAAATGGAGACGGTGACGACCACAAATATCCTCTACCCCAATTCCTCTGAAAAGTGCCGTAGACGCCGCTACTCCACGAGGCATTGGTCGCCCTGCCGCCTCATAAGCCGTCTCAATGCCTTCACAAAGCCAATGAGACAGCCGCTGTTTTGAGAGTGGTCTACCCAGTGCGTTAGCACCGTGACACACAAACAATTGAGGCGATGACCTAATCATCGCCGTGCGCTGCACGATAGCACGCCAAGGCGCGCACCGGGCACAGGCGATGAAGTCTCTCCTCTCTCCGCCCGCATGAGGAGGGGGAGAAAGCCCATAGCTCAACAGTCTGCGACCTGTATGAGCTCTTAATAACCTTCGGCATAAATGCCGGGTTAGGACGTAACACCGCTCTGCTCAAGTCGCCATTTATGGCAAGGCAGTCGGGTCTCGTCGAAAGAGCACACAAATCACTGACACGCTTGGCTGTAGTCAAGGCAAGCAACAGTGCTGTCTTCAGAGACAACATCTCGAGGGGAATTTGATTCAATGGCTCGAACGGCGTCTCGCAGAGCGCCGAGTACCAAAGTTAAATCCCACTGTGGTAGCGCGGCTCTAGCCGCTGGCCTAAGCCGCCGCGTTCCCAATAGAAACCGTTTCACTAAAGGGTGACTGAAGACAGTGTCTCTGCCAAACCCCTCATGACAAGCTGAAATTGCTGCCGCGAACACCTTAATGGTGGCGGGTGAGCGCTGTTTGTCAAACATGAATTGTAGGAAAGAGAGCACACTCTCAACCTGACAGCACACGGGGTCCACATTCTCTGTTGCGCACCATTGTGAAAACATGTTCCATCTACTGGCATAAGTCCTGTATGTGGAACTGGCACGTGAGCCCTGTATGGTTCTGATTACCGAATCAGATAACCTACGGCGCTCTAACCGGTCCCTCTCAGGAGCCAGACCTTCAGTGGCTGGCCGATTAGAGGCAATTGCTCTATCATGCCTGCCGCCTGAGTCATCGCATCCTGTCGATGTGGAATTGGCCATGATGGCGCAATCAACATTTGAATCATCTCCGCGTACCACGGAGCCCCTGGGCGGTCGGGGCTATCAATATGATTGACAGCCCTCCTGTTCTCACACGGGCTAGCAGTGGAGAATGCAGGACAGCGGTGGAAAAGCGTACAGGAGAACATCTGGCCACTGGTGCGCAAAAGCGTCTATCCCTAGTGGCGGTTCCTCCTGGGCTCGTAGATTAAACCATAGGGGACATTGCGCGTTCACACGTGACGCGAACAGGACCACCTCGGCTCTCCCGAAACGTTCCCATATTTGGAGAACAACATCAGGGTGCAGTCGCCACTGCCGCCTCGGGACCCCTCGAGACATGAGATCTGCTCCGATGTTCTGACAGCCTGGAATGTGTGCTGCTGTCAACGAGCGAAGGTGCTCGTGAGCCCACAGCCACAATTTCTCCGCCAACCGGTGGAGTGCAGGAGACCTGACTCCCCCTTGGCGATTTATATAGGCTACTGTCGTTCTGTTGTCTGACCAGACCAGCACGTCGTGTCCCCGTAGGGTGGACATGAAGTGGGTCAGAACCACTTCATGTCCAATTCCAGGAGGTTGATGTGACGTCCCGTTTGGGACCACACACCTCCGACTGCCCGAGCCTGACATGTCCCTCCCCATCCAGTCAGACAGGCATCTGTGTACACTGGAATGTAGGATGACACTCTGCCTATCGGAACCCCTTGCGTCATTACGCACGGGTCTCTCCAATAGTTCAGGTCCGCTCTGAGCGAGAGGGGAACTCTCTACAACCGACGACGGTGCCTCACTGGGTCCAGTCGTAGTTGAGCAAACCATCGCTGTGTTTTGCGCATGTGCAAAATTCCCAGCGGAACCACGGAGTGGGCAGACGACATGAGACCCAAAAGTGTCATGACGGAATGCTCCGTCACCATGTGATTCGGATAAAACCTTCTTACGGCTAACAACAAGGCAGCCCGCTGAGGATCCGAAATTCGAGCCCTCATAGTCACAGTGTCTATCTGTAATCCCAGATAGACAATCTGCTGACTGGGCCAAGGCGCACTCTTTTTCCAATTCACAGCGAACCCCAGACCTGTGAGGTGAATCACTGTCTGTGTTGTGTGTGTGATCGCCAGCTCTGCTGACGGGGCCAAAACCAGTAGGTCGTCTAGGTAAGCTAATAGCCTTGTCCCTTGACGGCGCAACGGCTCCAATGCCGCCTCCACACATTTGGAAAACGTGCGAGGTGCCATGGCGTACCCGAATGGCATTCTTGCATACTCGTATGCCACCCCTTGAAAGGCGAAACGCAGAAACTTCCTGTGACGCAGAAGTACCGGCACATGAAAGTATGCGTCCTTTAGATCTATGCTTACACAAAAGTCTCTGCTGTGAATACATTCCAGTAGACGTTTTGTCGTGAGCATTCGGAACGGCCGTTTGGCTGGGAATACTAACTAACGCGTTCTGTGAGAAACGGGGGCGCCGACACTTCGGTTATACATGTAACCTTGTGGTTCCAGCCCTCCTTGAACTCAGCACGGGTCTGCGCTACACTAACTGAGGCGCCAGCCTGAATTAGTGCGCCGTCTCCCAACAGCGATTGCTTCATCGGCCCACTCGGCCCGCCGTCTCTTCTGACTGCCTCTCGGCTGCCAGGGCAACGAAATAAACGAGACCTCCTTTTCTCTCGTCGGCCTCACCGCCGCCTTCTCTGGTGCCGCCGGAGGGGCGGGGCCCGCTCTCGGTACTCCAGGTGCAGCTGCTCGACGGGCTCTCCGTCTAGCCATAGACCCGGGTCGACTGACACCGGTGGAGCGATGGAGATCATTCGTAGCTGTCTTGGACCAGCTGCTTTCTCTCCTCCTCAAGCTTCCCAAAACGCTCCGTCGCATCTGTGACGGCGGCTACAAAGAGACCGCTGTTAGAGATGGGGGCGTTCAATAGGGCGGCTTTGTCGGTCTCCTTCATAGCCGTCAAAGACAGCCAGAGGTGTTGTTCCAGTACCACCGAAGTGGCCATGGATCTCCCCGCACATACAGCCGATGCCTGTGTGAGATGGAGAATGGCGCCGGAAAACCTTGACACTTCCTCCATCTCCTCTCCCGACAGACCCTCTCTTCCCGTGGTGAGACGGGATAGAGAGGCTGTTAAGAGGGCAATATTATTAGCTGCTGCTACAGCTTGTGCACCTAGAACATAGGACTTCTCAGCCAGCTGTGCTGTGAGGCGGTCCCTAGTCGTAGGTAGTGTGGGTCTTTTGGACGACGGCCAAGAGCTCGAGCCTGGTACGAGGTACGCAGCTAGGGCGTCCTCGAGCCTAGGGATCTCTTGAGGCCGTTCCCCGTCCACTTTGGTGAATGGGATATACGCCGCCGCGCCGGGCCATCAAAGGCGTTTCCCATGCACCCTCCACATATTTAGCGAGTGAGGGCATGGTCGGTGCCAACGGCACAGCTGCCCGTCTTGGTCTGGAATGGGGGCCGCCCACCATCATATCCACCTCCGGAACGGAGGGCATGGGGGGCAGTGTAATATCCAGCCTTCTCGCAGCGCGCTCAATGAGCCCTGTAAAATCAGAGCGCAGAGAGGCCACTGCGTAGGAGGGGGCTGCTGAAATTCCAGAGCCCGTCTCTTCCTCGCATAAGGATGTGAAAATCCCCTCGCTCTCCCTGGGGAAGGGGGTCTTTTCAGCCTCGGTCGGTAGACTGGATTCTTTCGCAGAAAAACCCAGACACTTCACAAAATCCTCATCCTCTCCAGAGGCGCCGTCATCATATGACGCCTCAGAGCCTGAGGCCATCATAGATATGGCATCCTCTAGAGGGAAATCCTCACTGAAAAATGCCCACCGCTGCTTCCTCTCCTTTAGAGAAAGGAGTGAGCAGCTAGGGCATTCCGGAGGATCTGTGAGGCCGCCCCTAGCGTGCTTTGAACCTAAGCACAGAAAACATAGAAAACAGAAAACATTCGTGCGGGTCCAAAGCCGCCATAGAGGAGCAGCGACACTGAGCTCTTAAAAGAGCTTTTGGGGGTGGAAAATGCGTGCTCATTTAGGATGACGCCGACAACAGGAAATCGATGACGGGTTCGTCCTGAGACTTCTTCTCTTCTCTTCTAGGCTTCTTCAGTCCAGTCCTGTCACTGAAGATAATGGGAGGCTGATTGAGGGGAAGCGTCCCCTTATATAGGGACACCTGTACTCCTATTGGCTGCAGGTGTGTGCATCATTTTCTCTCAGGCTGTTCGCTGCCTAGGCAGCGGGGTAAACCAATAGGAGCAGAGCTCCCCTATGGGGCGGAGCTCCACGATGTAGAACCTCAAAATGGTGGCAGTGGAGAAGGCAGACATGATAAACAGCTTTGTGGAATGCACTCAGAAAACGACCAAGTTGTATAAGAAGATATCTTTTAATTTTTCCAGGATAGATTCAAAATGCAACAAGCCAATACTTCTCTGACGCAATTAGCATTGTTTGACAGAGCTAATAGAATAATGTAGCTAGCTACAATAGCACGATTGAATATAACACCATAAAGGTTATGAAATTAGTAACGTTACCTCGCGCGTCCGCAGTTATAAGGAATTTACACAAATATCTTATGCTCCATACACACAGTGAGCTACAGTAGAAACGGTATAACACAACATACAGAAACTATTATAACGTAATAAGGCACTTAATTTGATATAACCGCTGTCTGGATTTGAACATGGGTGTCTGTAGTGACGCCTCTAGCACCGAGACACTGTGCCTTAGACAGCGGCGCCACTTGGGAGTCATAAGGCCAGGGTAGCTTCAAAATACAACACATGCTAATACTTCTCTGACACAATTAGCATTGTTTTCCAGAGCTAATAGAAGAATGTAGCTAGCTACCTAAGCATTGAGTATAACACCATTGTTAGAGGTACCTAGGGGTCATGATAGGGACTGTACCAAATGTTTGATGTATTATAATAATTGATTATGCTTATGTTGTGTAGAAGGGGAGGGGTTATAAGACCCCGCCCTCCTTACATTTAAAGGGTCCTAGACTACAGATTAACAATATATATATTCATTATAGAGGTTTAGTATTGTTCCACAGTTGTTTTCTAGTTCTTTCTCTCTCTGCTTCTTATAAAGACACGGTCTGAGAAATGTGTGACTGTGAAGACAGAACTCTGCAGGGGAGTAAAAAAGATAAGAGACTAGTCAGACATACCTCTATAAATCAACTTGGGGGAGTGGACATTTACTGATAAGCTTTTAGATAACACTGAAACTCTATGTTTGTGTAGCTGTGGATGCATGGGCTTGGTCTCATGAGTAGAAGGTAATGACGTAGGCATCACTAAGGCTGGACTTCAGGTTTAATAAAACAACTTGGGACTTTTTCTATTTTGCAGAAATTACTCGGAAACATGCGTGCTATGTTCCTGATTGTCAATTTCTGTCTACAATTGCATTAATAAATGAATTAATAATTTAATTAAAGATATTGTCATAATGCTAATTTCACCAATGAGCCAATGACTGATAAGGAAACAAGGAATGAACCCTAACACCATAAAGGTTATGAAATGAGTAACGTTACCTCGCATGTCCGCGGTTATAAATAATATACACAAAAATATTATGCTAAAGTAGAAACGACATAACACGACATGCATAAACTATTATAACGCAATAAGGCACTTACTTTGATAGAAACGCAAACATTTCCTAAGTTATTATTGGTAACGAAAACAACTATTACTGCGATGCAGGCAACAGATGGAAAATGTGGAACACGTGTGTGCAGGACGGGAGATGAGCAAATGTCTGCAGACTTGAACTGCACAAACAATTGGGAAGTGTTTGGGGAATTTTGTCCGGGTCAGAAATATATTTTTTTTTAAATTGGTCCACAAAAGTAAAAATGACTACATTTATGTGAATGAATGAGGCGGAACACACCTCAATTCAAACTGTTCTTAGAAAATAAAAAACTTGTTAGAAAACTATTTGAAATTGACAAGTTGAAAAGAGCCTACAAATAAAAACAGGCTGCGTGCATTGGTTTGAGGGCAGCTCAGATTAAATGTACTGTTGCGTAACAATCACATTCCGGAATGGAAAGAATGTTCTAACATCACATGCATTAAAAAACTCACGCTGGGGCGACCATTAGAGATATTTGGAACTCACGCATGAAAGGGTTAAATCATCATCCAATGTCTCTCTGCATTCCAGTGAGGGCGATCAAACCACACTAGAAAGTCAGGACAGAGGTCCTTCAAACCCTTCAAATAAGTGTTACTTTCTCTATTAGACCAATTATCTAAAAACAGTCAAACGTCATACATTTCATATCCGAGGTCTACAGTAACTTTCTTAAGTAAATTTTTTATCAAAATAATTAATGTGATCAATTAAAACTGAAAACTCCATATGTGTGTTTTGTGTGTGTGCCCCTTTAAGATACCTTGGCATTAATCCGTATTCATAACCAGTAAATTGTGTGTGCGTGCTGGTGTGTGTGTGTGTGTGTGTGTGTGTGTGTGTGTGTGTGGTAAACCATATGGCAAAAACAAAAACTGTCCAGGCCTTATTTAATTTGGCAGTTTACGGCCTAATCCAAATACCTTTATACCTATAAAACTGCTGATTTTTACTAGCTCCTCTTCCAAGACCATAGCCCCAGGAAACGTTTCAAAGAGAGAGAACATGACTAACCCCATTCTCCTGGAAGTGAAAGTGTAAAATTATTTTAGCATTCACTATACTAATTTCATAATCAGAAACCCAAAGGTTTTAATAATAATAAGTCCATTGTACTCCCTCAAATCATTAATAATTTGTTTTAATCTACCCCAACGTTTATGTGCGCTTAATTTACCTACACTTAGACACAGCAAAATGTATCTCGCCACGAGTCTAACAATTCACTCCCATATCGTATTATATGACTGGTCTCTCTTTTCCATAACCATGTAAAATTATCCTGGTATCGTCACTAGACCAATGTCCAACAACATATGTAATAGCTGTTTCACCTTAAATCGTTCCTGTTAACCCTCTAAATGTAATATTTTTTTCTGTCGCAAATGTAGTCAATGTCTCAGCGTAAGGAATCAGTGATCCTTTAATATAATCATTTCAACCTGTTGCATTAATTTAGTAAAAATATAAACCTGTTGTTTATTAACAAATGTAGAACCTTCAAAAGTTGGTTCTGTCTTATCAGCTTAATATTCAGTAGTTATTTCATTCTACTTAATTACTGGACACTGTTCCACATAATGGAAACAGATTATAATTTTAGAATACATTAACTTCCTGCTCAAATTCGCTAGTGTTACCTAAACTATAAAACCAAGTAACAATAATCAGAAACTGTCAAAGAATGTTTCTCATACCTCTACTTCAAATGTCCCACTGCCTGCTGGCTTTCAATCGCAGCTAATCTTTTTTACAATCGCAGGGCTCAATCCCTCTACTCATCATTTAACCCTGTACCTTATATTACTAAAATATTGCATCATTAGAATGCTATAAAAAAACACTAATAACATATTACCATGCACATACTATCAACACTCATTAAGTTTACATCAAGCCTTCTTATTAATGTTACTCTTTATTTTTATACACCAATCTCTGATGGATATTCCCTTTCTGCTTCACACTCTTAAACATTATTTTAAGATTAACTTGTAATGCCCAAATGTATCAAATACATCAGTCAATCCAAACAATTCAAATTCAACATTTTTACTTTCCAATTGACTTACACTCCTTTGTTACCATCACTAGTCTACATCTCTTCCATTAAATGCAGAAAACACTCTACAATCTCTACGGTACTCTACCTGTCTTTTCGTCTAACCAGGTGAACAATAAAAAATACATATATGTTATAGTCAAAACAAACATCAGGGAGGGAACTTTAATTACTCTGTTATCTCTTCCTACCTTTCGTCAATTCAATAAATCTATTTTAGAATTAAACGAAATAAGTGTCTCAAACTACTAGGGTTTTCCGGAGTCGCATTGTTCTCGAAACCTCCAAATATGTTATCTTGTTTCACCGGTTGTACTTTACCATATAATAATTCCTTGTGACCCTGCACTACCACATAGTGTACTAATGTGCCAATGTTTGGCATGCGAGTTTCTTCGTCTTTTTACGCCAATAACAAATTCTCTACATATCTTATCAACGCAAACCCCTCAGATCTACATGCACACCGGCGTGATACAAAGTTTGACTATTCGTAAACATAATTCGTGCTCTTGCCCATATACTGCCAATTTTAATATGGTACGTAATATCCACCGTCCTTGATTCTCACAAGAATTATTCAACTCCAAAATCTGCTAAAGAGCAGGGTTGATCCAAACTCTCCGATTCAAAAAATATACTACTTTTACTGCCTCACACCCAAGCTAACTGGCTAAAGTTGGCTAGCTAACTCTACTTCCAGATACAAACAAGAAAATACATCTTCACCCTCCATTCTACTAACCTAGCAGAGCTGGTTAGGCTTTTTTCATGTTTATTCAAAACGTTGGTGACTAACTGTGCTGCTGGCAATAATTCAAATTACGGTATTTCCCTAACGTCTACTGACACCGGCCATATTCAATCGGCTTTGAGCGTTCGTAAATTCATAAATTAATCTGCGCTCTGGTACATTCCGACAGCTGCTCTGAAATCCGACCGAAATAGCTTGAGCGAATTTATCAAGTACCCCATCTAACAATGTCCATACTCTAATAGTACGGTGCGGATTTTGCACGTTTGCCCACTGACAAAGATGGTAAGTTTATTTTAATGGTAGGTTTATTTGAACAGTGAGTGACAGAATAACAACAACAAAATCCAGAAAAACGCATGTGAAAAATGTTATAAATTGATTTGCATTTTAATGAGGGAAATAAGAATTTGAACCCCTCTCAATCAGAAAGATTTCTGGCTCCCAGGTGTCTTTTATACAGGTAACGAGCTGAGATTAGGAGCACACTCTTAAAGGGGGTGCTCCTAATCTCAGTTTGTTACCTGTATAAAAGACACCTGTCCACAGAAGCAATCAATCAATCAGATTCCAAACTCTCCACCATGGCCAAGACCAAAGAGCTCTCCAAGGATGTCAGGGACAAGATTGTAGACCTACACAAGACTGGAATGGGCTACAAGACCATCGCCAAGCAGCTTGGTGAGAAGGTGACAACAGTTGGTGTGATTATTCGCAAATGGAAGAAATGCAAAAGAACTGTCAATCTCCCTCGGCCTGGGGCTCCATGCAAGATCTCACCTCGTGGAGTTGCAATGATCATGAGAACGGTGAGGAATCAGCCCAGACCTACATGGGAGGATCTTGTCAATGATCTCAAGGCAGCTGGGACCATAGTCACCAAGAAAACAATTGTTAACACACTACGCCGTGAAGGACTGAAATCCTGCAGCGGCCGCAAGGTCCCCTGCTCAAGAAAGCACATATACATGCTCGTCTGAAGTTTGCCAATGAACATCTGAATGATTCAGAGGACAACTGGGTGAAAGTGTTGTGGTCAGATGAGACCAAAATGGAGCTCTTTGGCATCAACTCAACTCGCCGTGTTTGGAGGAGGAGGAATTCTGCCTATGACCCCAAGAACACCATCCCCACCGTCAAACATGGAGGTGGAAACATTATGCTTTGGGGGTGTTTTTCTGCTAAGGGACAGGACAACTTCACCGCATCAAAGGGACGATGGACGGGGCCATGTACCGTCAAATCTTGGGTGAGAACCTCCTTCCCTCAGCCAGGCCATTGAAAATGGGTTGTGGATGGGTATTCCAGCATGACAATGACCTAAAACACACGGCCAAGGCAACAACGGAGTGGCTCCAGAAGAAGCACATTAAGGTCCTGGAGTGGCCTAGCCAGTCTCCAGACCTTAATCCCATAGAAAATCTGTGGAGGGAGCTGAAGGTTCGAGTTGCCAAACGTTAGCCTCGAAACCTTAATGACTTGGAGAAGATCTGCAAAGAGGAGTGGGACAAAATCCCTCTTGAGATGTGTGCAAACCTGGTGGCCAACTACAAGAAATGTCTGACCTCTGTGAATGCCAACAAGGGTTTTGCCACCAAGTACTAAGTCATGTTTTGCAGAGGGGTCAAATACTTATTTCCCTCATTAAAATGCAAATCAATTTATAACATTTTTCACATGCGTTTTTCTGGATTTTTTTGTTGTTATTCTGTCTCTCACTGTTCAAATAAACCTACCATTAAAATGATAGACTGATAATTTCTTTGTCAGTGGGCAAACATACAAAATCAGCAGGGGATCAAATATTTTTTTCCCTCACTGTATGTATATATATACATACTTACACACATAAACATTCATACATATACACTATTTCTTTTAGAAGATATCTTTATTATTCCCCCGCAAACCCTACCACCCCTCCCCCAAATGGAGTAAACTAATAAACAATAACACTAAGGCTCCTACCTTCAGTTTATACATATTATACACATTTTACAGACACAATCTATTTTACAATAGTTATATTTTGTTTATTTTTAGTCCTTCCTCTATTTCAAATGTCCATCCAGTGTCACGACTTTAGCAGAAGTTGGTCCCTCTCTTTGTTCGGGCGGCGTTCGGCGGTCGACGTCACCGGTCTTCTAGCCGCCACCGATCCATGATTAATTTTCTGTTTGTTTTGTCTTCTTTATTCACACCTGGTTTACATTCCCATGATTACATGTTCCTTATTTAACCCTCTGTTTCCCCCATGTTTTTGTGCGAGTGATTGTTTTCACCACTCGTATGGATTATTTTGAGTAAAATTATATGAATACTCATTTTTATTGTCCTGCGCCTGACTCTGCTTCTGACTTTACTCTGTTTCTAATGCTGTACCTACAAACTGGTGGTAATAAAGCTGTAGAACCTTTTGAGGATCTGAGGACCCATGCCAAATCTTTTCAGTCTCCTGAGGGGGAATAAGCGTTGTCGTGCCCTCTTCACGATTGTCTTGGTGTGTTTGAACCATGATAGTTTGTTGGTGATGTGGACACCAAGGAACTTGAAGCTCTCAACCTGCTCCACTACAGCACTGTCGATGAGAATGGGGGTGTGCTGGGAACCTTTTCCTGTAGTCCACGATCATCTCCTTTGTCTTGATCACGTTGAAAGAGAGTTTGTTATCCTGGAACCACACTGGTCTCTGACCTCCTCCCTATAGGCTGTCTCATCGTTGTTGGTGATCAGGCCTACCACTGTTGTGTCGTCGGCAAACTTAATGATGGTGTTGGAGTGCTTGACCATGCAGTCATGGGTGAACAGGGAGTACAGGAGGGGGCTGAACACGCACCCTTGAGAGGCCCCGTGTTGAGAATCAGTGTGGCAGATGTGTTGTTACTTACCCTTACCACCTGGGGCCGGCCCGTCAGGAAGTCCAGGATCCAGTTGCAGAGGGAAGTGTTTAGTCCCAGGGTCCTTAGCTTAGTGATGGGCTTTGAGGGCACAATGGTGTTGAACGCTGAGCTGTAGTCAGTAAATAGCATTCTCACGTAGGTGTTTCTTTTGTCCAGGTGGGAGAGGGTAGTGTGCAATACAGATTGCGTCATCTGTGGATTTGTTACACATATTTTTTATTTAACCTTTATTTAACTAGGCAAGTCAGTTAAGAACAAATTCTTATTTACAATGACTGCCTACTAAATGGCAAAAGGCCTGGTGACAAGCCAAATTTCTTCAGCCTCCTGAGGTTGAAGAGGCGCTGTTGTGCCTTCTTCACCACACTGTCTATGTGGGTGGACCATTTCAGTTTGTCCGTGATGTGTACTCCGAGGAACTTAAAACGTTCCACCTTCTCCACTACTGTCCCGTCGATGTGGATAGGGGGGTGCTCCCTCTCCTGTTTCCTGAAGTCCACGATCATCTCCTTTGTTTTGTTGACGTTGAGTGAGTGGTTATTTTCCTGACACCACACTCCGATGGCCCTCACCTCCTCCCTGTAGGCCGTCTCGTCGTTGTTGGTAATCAAGCTTACCACTGTAGTGTCGTCAGCAAACTTGATGATTGAGTTGGAATGCGTGCTTGGCCACGCAGTCATGGGTAAACAGGAAGTACAGGAGAGGGCTGAGAACACACCCTTGTGGGACCCTAGTGTTGAGGATTAGCGGGGTGGAGATGTTGTTTCCTACCCTCACCACCTGGGGCCGGCCCGTCAGGAAGTCCAGGACCCAGTTGCACAGGGCTGGGTCGAGACCTAGGGTCTCGAGCTTAATGACGAGCTTGGAGGGAACTATGGTGTTAAATGCTGAGCTGTAGTCGATGAACAGCATTCTTACATAGGTATTCCTCTTGTCAAGATGGGTTAGGGCAGTATGCAGTGTGATTGCGATTGCGTCGTCTGTGGACCTATTGGGACGGTAAGCAAATTGGAGTGGGTCCAGGGTGTCTGGCAAGATGGAGATGATATGATCCTTGACTAGTCTCTCAAAGCACTTCATGATGACGGAAGTGAGTGCTATGGGGCGATAGTCATTTAGCTCAGTTACCTTAGCTTTCTTGGGAACAGGAACAATGGTGGCCCTCGTGAAGCATGTGGGAACATCAGACTGGGATAGGGACTGATTGAATATGTCCATAAACACACCAGCCAGCTGGTCTGCGCATGCTCTGAGGACACGGCCAGGGATGCCATCTGGGCCAGCAGCCTTGCGAGGGTTAACACATTTAAATGTTTTACTCACGTTGGCTGTGGTGAAGGAGAGCCCGCAGGTTTTGGTAGCGGGCCGTGTCGGTGGCACTGTATTGTCCTCAAAGCGAGCAAAGAAGTTGTTTAGTTTGTCTGGGAGCAGGACGTCGTGGTCCGCGACAGGGCTGGTTTTCTTTTTGTAGTCCATGATTGACTGTAGACCCTGCCACATTCCTCTCGTGTCTGAGCCGTTGAACAAAAGGACTTGAGTTCCTGTATGTTGTTATGATCACACCATGTCTCGTTAATCATAAGACACACACCCCCGCCCTTCTTCTTACCAGATAGATGTTTGTTTCTGTCGGCACGATGCGTGGAGAAACCAGGTGGCTGTACCGACTCCGATAACGTGTCCTGAGTGAGCCATGTTTCCGTGAAGCAAAGAACGTTGCAGTCGCGGATGTCTCTCTGGAACGCAACTCTTGCTCGTATTTCATCCACTTTGTTGTCCAGAGACTGGACATTGGCAAGTAAAATACTCGGGAGAGGTGCACGATGTGCCCGTCTACGTAGCTTGACCAAAAGACCGCCGCGTTTCCCCCTTCTCCTGCGCCGCCGTTGTTTTGAGTTGCCGGCTGGGATCCAGTCTATAGTCCTCGTCGGTGGACCAAACAGAGTATCCGCTTCGGGAAAGTCGTAATGTTGGTAAGTTGACGTTGCGCTTATATCCAATAGTTCCTCCCGGTTGTATGTAATAAAACGTAATATTTCCTGGGGTAACAATGTAAGAAGTAATACATAAAAAAACAAAATACTGCATAGTTTCCTGAGAACGCGAAGCGAGGCGGCCATCTCTGTCGGCGCCGGAAGTAAAAGAATACTCCGGCCCCGGGGGAACCTGAGGGCTATCCAGGAGCCGACCAAACGCCATCTCCGCAGGGGTGCGGATCTCTCTCCCCAGCATGAGGAGGGCAGGCGTGCAGGAGGTGGATTCTTGGACAGTGGAGCGGCATGCCATGAGGACCATAGGCAGGTGCTTGTCCCAGTCACGCTGGTGTTTGGCAGAGACGATGGCCAGCTGCTGTCCAAGCGTTTTGTTGAAGCGCTCCACAAGGCCATCACTTTGAGGATGGAGAGGAGTAGTGTGGGTCTTGTGCATACCCAGCCTCTCACACATGGTGGCGAAAACACAGGACTTAAAGTTTCTGCCTTGGTCGCTGTAGATGGACTCCGCAGCTCCAAACCTGCTGAACATCCCCGCTGTCAGGGCGTCGACGAAATAGTGAAATAGTCCATGGCCGTGAGCACCCAGCGGTTTCCACTATCTGTGGTGGGGAACGGCCCAACTACATTCCCTCCCACCCTCTCCATGGGAGCCCCCAATGGGAACTGTTGGAGCTGAGCATGAGAGCGGCCTGGGGGGCCCTTTCTCGCTGTGCAGTTGTCACAGCGGCGGCAAAAGTCCTCCACATCCCTCTTATGCTGCCCCCAATAAAAGCGTGTTTTTGTGACCCCAAAGTGTCCAGTCCCCACCCCCCCATGAGTACTCTGGAGCACAGCCTCCCGCAGTGCTTTTGGGACCACCACCTGCCACCTCTCCTCTCACGTAGCTGACTCCTTCCATGCCCGCTGTAGCACGCCATCAGCCAGCTGCAGTCTCTCAAACTTTGACCACAACCCTTTGGTCGCGTGTGAGAGCGCTGTCACCTCTTCCCACGGCAGCCTCACCTGCGCCTCTACCCACTGTAGCACTGGCTGTAGGTCTGTATCCCGTCCCTGCTGCTGCCCCCATTCAGCCACGTCGACACTCTGCAGCTCACAGCAGACAGACCCGCTCGCCCTACACACTGTGGCACAGACCCCCTCCTCTGCACACAGCTCTCTCTCACGTCCCTCTCTCCGCTCACAGTGGCGGCAGCCGTCTGTAGTACAGGGCTGACGGGACATGGCGTTGGAGTGGCGTGCCCCTGCCCTGTGCACCACTGTAAAGTCATACGGCTGAAGCTCCTCCAACCAGCGTGCCCCCTCTGGCTCTCTGAAAGACTTGAGCCACTGGAGAGCAGAGTGGTCAGTCCTTACCGTAAAGGGCATGCCACCCAGGTAGTACTTGAAGTGTTTGACGGAAGCCACAACAGCAAGGAGCTCCCGCCGGGTCACACAGTAGCGGCGCTCATGTTTGTCAAATGTTTTGCTGAAGTACGCCACCACTCTCTCCCCCTCTGGCCCCACCTGGGCCAGCACCCCACCCATGCCCACATTGCTCGCGTCTGTGTCCAGGATAAAGGGCAAGGTGAGGTCAGGAGGGGCGAGCACGGGGGCCTCGATCAGTGCACGTTTGAGGGTGTTGAAGGCCTCCTCACACTCCACTGTCCAAGTGAAGGCCTTGCTCTTCGGCAGCAGGCAGTTCAGGGGAGCAGCGACGCTTGAGAAGCCCCGTACAAACCTCCTGTAGTACGAGGCCAGGCCCAGGAAGCTTTTCAGCTGACGCTGGTTGGTGGGGTCTCGGATGGCCCCCACCTTGTCCTCCATGGTGCTGATCCCCTCCTTCCCCACTCTGTGGCCCAAGAAGGACACCTCTCTCCTCATGAAGTGGCACTTCTCGGGGTGGAGCTTCAGACCTGCGGCAGCCACACGCTCCAGCACACGCCGTAGCGCCACCAGGGCTGACTGGAAGGAGCTGCCATGGGCCAGGATGTCATCGAAGTATACCAGACACTGCTGTCTGGGGATGCCATCCAGCACCCTGTCCATCAAACGCTCCAAAGTAGCTGGAGTGTTGCCCAGGCCGAAGCACAGGACCTTGAACTGCCAGTGGCCTCTGTTAGTTGAGAACGCAGTTTTGGCTCTGGCCTCTGGGGAGAGGGGCACCTGCCAGTAGCCACTGCAGAGGTCTAGTGAGGAGAATCAGGAGGACCCCCTAACCAGGTCCAGCGACTCATCGATACGTGGTATGGGGTATGAGTCCTTCCTGGTTACCTCATTCAGTCGCCTGTAGTCCGCACAGAACCTCAGCTTGCCCCCCTTCTTAGGAACCATGACAACTGGCGCCGCCCAGGGGCTGTCTGAGGGCTCGATGAAGTCTGCCCGCTGCATCTCCAACACAGCCTTGTCTGCCGCCTCCTGGCGTGTCAGCGGGATACGGCGGGGACGCATCTTGATGGGTCGAGTATCACCTGTATCTATCTCATGCTGCACCAGATGAGTCTGACCCACCTCTTCCTCACTCAGCGCAAAGCTGTCTCTGAATTCAAACAGCAACTGCCACAACCGTTCCTGCTGCTCGGGGTCAAGACCAACACAGTTCCTTCCCCATATCTCCCTCACTGCAGACAGTGTCCTCTCCCATCTGGGGTAGCTGGGCTGGGGGGGGCGTGGCCCGTGCTCACGGAGGGATGTGTCGTGGAGGTAGCTGGGGGAATGTAACACACAGCCGTAGGTGACAGAGGGGCTGGGGAAAAGTCACACACCGATGTGGGGGAGGGGGGGAAGCCATGAGTCTCTGCTGCTTTAACTGTTGGAGTAAAGGGTTTGTTGGGTTGAGTGAATGTGACATTAGGGGGGGCCATGGTGACTGCCGGCCGTCCCTGGAAGCTCAGTGTGCCTCCATTTAGGTCTAACTGGCAGCCTGTGCTCCTAAGAAAGTCCAACCCCAGGATACAAGGGTCTTGAACAGCTGCCACCCACACAGGATGACGCACAGACCTGCCCCCTACTGTCAGAGTCATTATTCCTTTCCCTTTCATGGGTGCCAGCTCACCTGTGACTGTGCGGAGCTGCACAGTTGTGGGCTCACACCGAGTCCAACCTGGCACAATATCCGGCCTCACCAGGGTTACTGTGAACCCAGTGTCCACCAGGGCAGAGCAGGGCACCCCCTCCACAGTGAGACGGACATGACAGAAGTCCCCGACACAGGTCCGGCCCACCACAACGACAGGCTCCATCCACTTGCCCCCGTCTGCTTCTGGGGGAAGTGGAGCCTTGCTTCCCCGTCTGTGCCGGTGTGCTCCTCCTGAAGACAATGGTGGTTGGGAAAGAAAGCGAGGGGCCTGCACTACACGGTCTATGCAGACCCTGAGCCGTTTCCCTGAGCTCTGGTGGACATGGGGCAATACCGGCACAGATGGCCTGGCTGGCCACAACCCCAGCAGACCCTGGGACCAGGGCGTGTGTTTCGTGCCACCTGTAGCGACACAGCATGAATGAGTTCAGTCATTTCAGCCACCCACGCAGGCTTTTCCAGCTCTGGGCTGCTCTGCCCCCCAGTCCACACAGTGGGTCTGTCTCCCTGCACCCCCACCAAAGCCCCAGCTGAAGCCCCAGCCCACAATAGCTCCCTCTCCAAAGCCATCTCCAAGGCTATCTGCAATGACTCAGGATGAGCCAGCTGTGTCTGTATGCGCAGCTCCGTAGGAGAGAACGCCTGTATGAACTGGTCCCGTGCTAGCTCGCTCTGCACGGAGGGGGGCATGTGAGCATATGCCTGCCGAGAGAGGCTCTCAATGTCATTAGCTAGGACCCTTAGCGGCTCTCCAGGCTACCTGCGTCTATTTCTCAGTTCGGAGTGCAGCAGCCCGGGCTGTACACACTGTCCATAGCGCCTCCTCAGTGCTCCCACTAAAGCACCATAATCACGTCTGTCCTCGGGGATAATCAATATCAAACAGGCCAGAGCATCATCCGTGAGACATAAAGCCAACTGCAGTGCCCTATCTTCATTCAACCACCCCATAAAATGAGCTAACAGTTCAAACTGAGCATGAAAAGCCTCCCAATCCTCCTTACTGGAATACTTTGGGGTCTTAACAGATACGGACGCAACCGGGCACCGGGCGCCGCCATGTTTGTTTACATGAGCCACAGATTCCTCGTCTCGCCGCGTCGACGTCACCCCTTCGGTCTGCCCACCAGAATCCGCGCGAAACACAGTCGACGAAGCACTCATGCCCGCTTCAGCCGCCATCACTCTAACGTCCTCCCTCAAGCGGCCTCTGGGCTCCGATGCCCTGGCGATCTCCTCAGCCAGATCCTCCGACGTCCATGCACACGCACCTCCTTGGCCATAATCGTCCCCTACCTCCACCTTCACTTTCGGATTCCCTCGAAGCATTTTCAACCCCCGTTCTCACCTCCGGTAGCTAGCCACAGAAGTCAGCTAGCTAGCTGGCTAACTTTAATCAACGGTTTTACTTCTGACACCAATGTAATGACCTGACTAGATCATAAAGGAACAATTGTCTAGACAGAGGTTTGAGTCACGAATTTACGGTTTATTAACCCAACTTCAACACAAGCTACTGTTTGGCCGTAGCCCACGCCAAACAAATTAAAGATACCCCACAAACCAACTGTGACCTTCTCTTGTTAAGGCCAGACGTAAGAGAGAGAACAATGGCTAAACCTGGTCTTAACTTCCAATGCTCCATCCCCCTGCCCAACCCGCCTCCACGCCACTCCGCCAACCACCAGGATGCCCAGCATCAGAACATTGCAGGCATTCCCGTGATTGGCAGAAAGCAGGTTGATTGGCATGTCGGACTCCGCGAACACTGGGTACTGGTAAGTACAACACAACCAACTAATAGCCTAACACATAACACACAGCTATCTGTGCGGGTCGCTACAATACTATATACTCAATCCACCTCACATGTACGGTTAGTGTTGGTAGTATGAGTATTCAAACATAGCTCTGGTGTGTCAGAGATCAAGCAAACAAGACTTTGGGTGATGCCCTGCAATAAAACATTTATTTGTGTCTGATGTACAGCACAACGCTAACAGAGACAAGATAAAAGTAGAAAAGGTAAACACATTATGCTTTTACCAGTGTTCAGTTCTAACGGCAGGGTAGCCTAGTGGTTAGTAACCAGAAGGTTGCAAGATCAAATCCCCGAGCTGACAAGATAAACATCTGTCGTTCTGCCCCTGAACAAGGCAGTTAACCCACTGTTCCAAGGCAGTCATTGAAAATAAGAAATTGTTCTTAACTGACTTTCCTAGATAAATAAAGGTTAAAAAAAAATAACTCATTGGAATATCTGTCTAAATACGTTAGTAATTAATGTTTTTAACTAAAAAAAATAAGCAACACTTGCTGTGTTTAAATGAAGTGAGAGCTGTGGAATAAGAGCTGTGAAAGAAAGTAATGAATTTTTTTCAGTCCCGCCCAAATAAACAGAGCTGTCAAATAAGTTGCTCTTCCCTTGTCTTGAGCACTGTACGTTTCGTTTGGTAGAAAACGAGAGTTATGTATTAGGGAGTGGAGGTAAGAGAACATTTAATCAGAGTGATTCTATAGGAGGGGGACTAAAGAAGAAGGATTCATATAAACTGCCCTCTTTGATCAGGTAAACACACATAACAATAACAGGCTGTTGCACAGAAATGGGTAAACATACACTGTTACACCAAATCATAATCCTGTCACAAACTAAAAGTACAGCTAGCATGCTTGTTAAATTATATTGTTAAAAAGAACATGAATAGATTGCTTTTTATAAAGATTTTTTTGTTATATTTAACAAACAAAAATGCTGTTATTGAGGTCATGTCCTAAGTAGGTGATGTTAGAGTTTAGCATGTCGGAGAAATCGGAGATCAGGGATGATAGACGAAATTCCCACATTGAATCTTTGGCCTACTAGGTCTCCACAAGGCATAACAACTAAACCATAACAAGCTAAATAGCCAAGACTTTGGGTGACGCCCTGTAATAAAAACACAACCTGATATTTCAAACACCCTTTGCACAGGAAGACAGGCTAGCATCATCTGCAGCAGTAAGCAAAACAATTTCAGAGAAGTCTACACTTACAGAGCTCCCATACATAACACAGTGTTATTTAAAAAGGCACAATGGCCACATCCCATGATTTATCAATGATCAAGTCATTATCAAGTCATTATCAAGTCATTATCAAGTCATCACCTATACACAAATATACACCTCTTTACAGCAAATAGGCTCACTGAAGGAACATTGCACAATAAAACTACCATTGTGTAACTATGTGCGCTGAGAGTCAGGAAGCAAGTTCAGGGAGTGAGTGATTTAATCAATAAACGAAACATAATAAGAAACATAAACAACGCACAGACAAGAAACTGAAACAGAAACAATGACGACTGGGGAAGGAACCAAAGGGAGTGACATATATAGGGCAGGTAATCAAGGAGGTGATGGAGTCCAGGTGTCATAATGCACTGATGCGCGAAACGTTGGTGACAGGTGTGTGCCATAACGAGTGGCCTAGAGGCCGGAGAGAGAGCACACGTGACGATTGTCAACTTAAGTCTTCCAAAAAAATCAACACAAGAATTCCTCCCTTGCTTTGCCAAGTATTTTGTGCCCAACACATCAAATCAAATTGTATTTGTCACATGCACCGAATACAACAGGTGTAGACCTTACAGTGAAATGCTTACTTACAAGCCCTTAACCAACAATGCAGTTTTAAGAAAAATAAGTGTTAGGTAAGAAATAGATAAATAAAAAATAAAGGTAACAAATAATTAATAGCAGCAGTAAAATAACAATAGTGAGGCTATATACAGGGGGTACCGGTACAGTCAATATAATATGGCCTATTTATTGCCTTACCTCCTCACGCCATTTGCACACACTGTATATAGACTTTATTTTTTTCTATTGTGTTATTGACTGTACGCTTGTTTATTCCATGTGTAACACTGTGTTGTTGTTTGTGTCGCACTGCTTAGCTTTATCTTGGCCAGGTCGCAGTTGTAAATGAGAACTTGTTCTCAACTAGCCTACCTGGTAAAATAAAGGTGAAATAAATATATACATTTATATATACACCGGTTATTCATTTATATATACACAGATTATTCAAGGTAATATGTACAATACTTAAATACCTAAAAATACTTGACATTAGTAGAGATTCCAGTGAAAATAAAATATTATCTCTGTACTACACAGTACGGCCTACACTAGTTCATTTCCACACTGGCTTCTTGATGCTTTGGGGACCTTGAGGAAGGATACATTCTGAGCCTGGTTTGGGCTGCTGCTCCCCCTGTCGGCGGCTCCCAGGCAATGCAGGCCTGGTCGTCACCAGCACAGGACAGAGCCAGAGCGTCTGCAGTGGCTCTGTGGCCTTGGGCACGGGGAGTGTGTGTGTAATTGGTTTAATGCCAAAGACCTGCTACCTCTAAATACATAAGTAATTCATGTTTTCAACTCACCTCAAAAAAATAAGTAACACTTTATCACTGTGTTTTAAATGCATTGTAGGCCAAGAACAAAACAGTCCTGCCAAAATCACAGAGTTGTCAAAGAAGTTGCCCTTCCCTTGTCTGAGCATTGTACGTTTTGTTTGGTAGAAAACGGAAGTTATGCATTAGGGAGTGGAGGTAAGAGAACATTTAATCAGAGTGCTTCTATATGAGGGGGAGAAAAGAAGAACAATTAATTTAAACATCCATCTTTAATCAGGTAAACACACATAAGAGGCTGTTGCACAGAGAAGGGTATGCATACACTGTTACACCAAATTATAATTCTGTCACTCCTTCCCTCCAGCCATGAATCGTACATCATAAAAGTACTGTTGCTCTATTTAGCTGGAAAGACCCCCATACCTTGTTTCTCATGGCTCGGAGAAGATCTCTGACGGACCCATCTTTATACGACCAGAATTTACATGGATCTGGCAAGAGAAAATATATGCAATGAGTAATCCACACAGTACAATATAATTTATTCTAAAACCAGCAAAACAAACCAATTCCCTAGTCAAGTCTCAATGCAGCAAGATTGAAATACCTCACAATGTCCTGGTTTAAAGTTAGATAACCTATAAATATAGTCTACCTGTCAGGAAATCTTCAGCCGACTAGTTCTCCACAAGGCATGAAAACTAAAACATAACAACAAGCTAAATAGGCAAATTACTATATAGTGCAAATAAAAAAAATTGTGACTGCATCTGACTGCATATAACGCACAAAATCATGTCATTGAGAACTACCATATCCACAATGGTGGATATATACCATACATTTTATTATTGCCAATAAAGATAAGCCTAAAGAGGACATGAGAGAGAAATGATAAAATACAACACCTGGCTGAAAATGTCCTGTAGATCTCCCTGAAGAAGATGCTCCCATGTTAAAACCATCTCCTAAAGCTCCAACAGGGCCATCTAGGGGGAGAGAGAGTGAGAGAGACACATAGAGACAGAGACAGAGATGGTAGATAAAAAAACATTATAGTAGAACATATGGTAGATTAAGTTGATTCAAAGCAAGTGACTGTAAATACAACTCTTGAAAAGTTTACTTTGAGATAATCTTTCTAATTCTACTGGATAAATAATGATATTTCATAAATTTCCTAAAAAGAGGTGGCAGGTAGCCTAGTTAAGAGTGGTAGGCCAGTAATTAAGCAAAACTGTATGTCTCATCACCCTTATATATATTGTTTAACGTTTCAGCTAGTTGGTTCTGGTTCATCTTCCTCAGGATCTCCAGTGTAATCTTCACAGCTTCCTCAGGTTGGTAGGTCCCAACCATCTTATTGATAGTGTCCTCTCTGCCAGCGTACTCCAGCTGGCTCACTGGGATGCATTGAGGGAAACCTTCCACGCCTTGACGAAGGTACCATATAAATGTTTTCAGCTCTGCTTTACCCAAATCATTCAGAGTGGCCAGCAGCACCTCAGGAACGACAGCCATTGTGGGTCACTGAGGATAAGACATGGAGGCTGTTAGCCCTGGGCTACGTGCACTGTGAATGCAGCTGTGTGGATCACTGAGGATAAGACATGGAGGCTGTTAGCCCTGGGCTACGTGCACTGTGAATGCAGCTGTGTGGATCACTGAGGATAAGACATGGAGGCTGTTAGCCCTGGGCTACGTGCACTGTGAATGCAGCTGTGTGGATCACTGAGGATAAGACATGGAGGCTGTTAGCCCTGGGCTACGTGCACTGTGAATGCAGCTGTGTGGATCATTGAGGATAAGACATGAGGCAGCTATTTCTAATAGACTTTAGATACACCCCAGCAAACATGCCCACCAACTTGTTACTGTCAGACATTGTTTTTTTTACAAGTTTCTCATATGTCACATACACTTATTTAAGTATTTTTCTAAACTTCATTATTGACAGTGTACAAGATCAAATTGTTTTAGGGCATCACACAGCAGAAAAGGCTGTTGGTAGACTGGCCCGTGTTGGGCTGACGTGGGCTTGCTGTGTGCTTTTTGAAGCTTTGCTAGGAAGCATGGACTTGATGTTTCACTTTCACTCTTTCCAGAGCTGTATTCATATTTACTGTTTATTGACTATAATAGTTTGTTGTACTCCCTATAAAGATAATGTACTTATTTATTTCAATCACCAGAAAACAATGTTCACACTGAAAATAATACAATGCTCAAAAACACAATGTAACTCCAAGTCAATCACACTTCTGTGAAATCAAACTGTCCACTTAGGAAGCAACACTGATTGACAATAAATTTCACATGCTGTTGTGCAAATGGAATAGACAACAGGTGGAAATTATAGGCAATTAGCAAGACACCCCCAATAAAGGAGTGGTTCTGAAGGTGGTGACCACAGACCACTTCTCAGTTCCTATGCTTCCTGGCTGATGTTTTGGTCACTTTTGAATGCTGGCGGTGCTTTCACTCTAGTGGTAGCATGAGACGGAGTCTACAACCCACACAAGTGGCTCAGGTAGTGCAGCTCATCCAGGATGACACATCAATGCGAGCTGTGGCAAGAAGGTTTGCTGTGTCTGTCAGCGTAGTGTCCAGAGCATGGAGGCGCTACCAGGAGACAGGCCAATACATCAGGAGACGTGGAGGAGGCCGAGAGGGCAACAACCCAGCAGCAGGACCACTACCTCCGCCTTTGTGCAAGGAGGAGCACTGCCAGAGCCCTGCAAAATGACCTCCAGCAGGCCACAAATGTGCATGTGTCTGCTCAAACGGTCAGAAACAGACTCCATGAGGGTGGTATGAGGGCCCAACGTCCACAGGTGGGGGTTGTGCTTACAGCCCAACACCGTGCAGGACGTTTGGCATTTGCCAGAGAACACCAAGATTGGCAAATTCGCCACTGGCGCCCTGTGCTCTTCACAGATGAAAGCAGGTTCACACTGAGCACGTGACAGACGTGACAGAGTCTGGAGACGCCGTGGAGAACGTTCTGCTGCCTGCAACATCCTCCAGCATGACCGGTTTGGCGGTGGGTCAGTCATGGTGTGGGGTGGCATTTCTTTGGGGGCCGCACAGCCCTCCATGTGCTCGCCAGAGGTAGCCTGACTGCCATTAGGTACCGAGATGAGATCCTCAGACCCCTTGTGAGACCATATGCTGGTGCGGTTGGCCCTGGGTTCCTCCTAATGCAAGACAATGCTAGACCTCATGTGGCTGGAGTGTGTCAGCAGTTCCTGCAAGAGGAAGGCATTGATGCTAAGGACTGGCCCGCCTGCTCCCAGACCTGAATCCAATTGAGCACATCTGGGACATCATGTCTCGCTCCATCCACCAACGCCACGTTGCACCACAGACTGTCCAGGAGTTGGCGGATGCTTTAGTCCAGGTCTGGGAGGAGATCCCTCAGGAGACCATCCGCCACCTCATCAGGAGCATGCCCAGGCGTTGTAGGGAGGTCATTCAGGCACGTGGAGGCCACACACACTACTGAGCCTCATTTTGACTTGTTTTAAGGACATTACATCAAAGTTGGATCAGGCTGTAGTGTGGTTTTCCACTTTAATTTTGAGTGTGACTCCAAATCCAGACCTCCATGGGTTGATAAATTAGATTTCCATTGATAATTTTTGTGTGATTTTGTTGTCAGCACATTCAACTATGTAAAGAAAAAAGTATTTAATAAGATTATTTCATTTATTCAGATCTATGATGTGTTATTTTAGTGTTCCCTTTATTTTTTTGAGCAGTGTACAATGCATTAAACTTCACAAGCACAACTGATAAGGAAGTCTACGATACACTAACCAAACTTCTTTCATCCTCTCACTAAACTACTTTCATCAATGTCTACATTTTTCAACCACATATATATTTTGGGTTCATTTTATTAGCTCTCATGAGGTTTTCTGCTCAAAACTACTCATTACCTGACTACACCTATGAAACATCAAGTTGAATCCTGTCCTAAGAGTGGTTTTCTCATCATTTCATATCGTTATTTGATTACACACAACATATCCCATACTACTTACGGGAAAGACATACTACTACTTACGGGATCGGATAGTCTAATGCTCTTGCTGATGTTGAGTCAGCTTATACCTAAGTGGCATGGGTTAGAGGCGTGTCTGATAACTTCAGGTCTACCAGTGCCACTAACAAAGCAGGGTGTGATTTACTGTTGTAGGGAATGTAGAATGTAGATAAGGAAGGTAGAAACACAGTATGAGAGACAAAACAGATGTACACTACAGATGTACAGTGTGCTGTAGAGTAGCTACTGTACATAAAACAGCAGACAATAAGGCCCTATTCAATGAAAATCGATAACCCAGAATAAGTCAACAAGTTTCTATAGACATTGAGAAAAGCATGTTTGAAATGATTATACAATTTAGTTTCGTTATTTCACTCAACAGGCCTGAGGTTTGTATTGTTGCATGAATAACATGAGTCCAAACCTGTATTCCTGAAGGACCAGAAGATTGATGATGATTTTGACTTATCCCACAAAACTGATATCTGGGTTTCATTGAGAAGAGGCCAACTGTCTCTAGTCCACTACTATGCTGATGAATAGTCATTTCAGCAACCCATTCATGAAAACATATCTAAGGGTTCAGAGAGTACTAGACATTACTCACTACAGTGCTGCCCTGGATCACTGCCTGTCCTGAATCGACATCTGCTGGCCTTATGAGGATGATTCTACTGTATACTGCCAAGAGATGAGTCCTACTTTGCTGTACATGGCCTTGAGGTCAGAGACGGAAGAGGAAGCTAGACATCTCATCCATTCTTTTTTTTCTGGTTCATATACAGTCAATAAACTAAGCAGACCAGACCCAGCTGCTAATTCATTGTTCCCTATGGGAGAGACACCCTTTAAGAAGATCAGAACTGTGACAATTATTTTCAATGGTAAACGGCCTGAGTGGGAGATCTTCATTCATCCATCATCTTTCCTTGAGGTCTCTAGGGTTGGAATGATCTGAACATGGTAGACATGTCTTGTATAGAATTGGCATCATTCCCCATTCTACATGACAGAGAACCATGTCTGTTCTACATAATATCCAGTATTTCTATCCAGTATTAAATATGTTGGGTATTAATTATACCCTACCGCAACATCCTCCCTCATTACAGCAAGTTGGTGGTATAATAAAAACCCATTTTGAGGAAGGTCTTCCACTTCCTCTGGTGGAATCATAGACTTATACGGGTTGGAAGCAGCAGTTAGAAGTCTTTCTCCATAACAAAGGTCCCCGAAATGCTGGCCAAATAGGAACACTGCGCTTCACTATGTAGTGATCTGTGACTGTTACTGCACATCCTGACAACAATGCAGTGGATTGTGAAATACAGTTGACTCCTGTTGTGAGAGTGACTAAGCATGCCATTATCATGTGCAATTACAGTAAAATAACATAGGACAAGAACTGTATCATACTTTTGAGCCGTGTGCATCTTATCTGAAGTGTGCTGAGTGATGAAATTAGATATGGTGTTAATTTACCACAATGATTGGCCATAAGTCTACTATATATATTATCTGCATGCCTCATATTGAGGAAAATATCTGACTACTGGTATGAGGCAAAAGATGCAGTCTTGCTGTATAGTGAAGTTTAATAACAGAATGAATAGATTACTTTTATTATGTGGTACTACATATTCACAGGCCAACTATTAATAGCTGTATGTGTTTTGCATTGTTCACTTATGATACCTGATTTTGTTATAGGAAACACTCACACCATAACCATTCAAAACAAACCAATAAAGTTATGGAAACTTTAATAGATGTGCATTTTAATAACACAATGAAAACAAACTCCATCTTTGCACTAGTCACTCGTCATACAAAAAAGGCAACATAATATTGAAACTGTTAGGAGAAAATATATAAAAATTCATAAGAATTTGAAAATGTTATAGGAGGGGGCCATTTCACAGGGTAAATTATCAAATAATATTACACAGGCTTGATGAATAAGATAAGTTATAATATAAAGATATACAATGTTCTTTAAGAATGAAACAAAAAACAACATCTCATATCTGCATAAGTTCACAACAAATTCCTTTAATAATGTCGGTCCAACTAGACTTCACTTGCTACAACTTATTCATATATACAATAGCCTTGTATGTAGGCTACATTCTGTGATCGGAAGCATTAGTCAGTCTGACACACTGAAAACACATTTTCAACAACCAAAACCATAAAATATATTTGTGTTGTAAAAGTTTTATACATACATTTAGCATTGGTCTAACTGGCCTCTCTACCTTCTATTGCGACCTTACTTTTTCACAGTGATGTTGTACGCAACAGGTCCTCTGAATGTGAAGCCCAAGTAGAATGTGACATTTTCATTGCCATAGGGAACTGACGCTGCATACAGTGGATGGACAGTGAACTTCTTTTTAGGACCCACAAGGTAGACGGTTCCATCTTCTGTCCAGCCAGAGACACGCTTAAACAGCTTTGTGATCACTGGTGTTGTCCACATTTCCCCACGAAACCACTTCATTCTTTTCACTGACACAGAGAGGAGCTTTGTGGTCATTTCAACTTTGCTTTTGTGGACAATCTTCTCCCATCCAGTTCCATTCCCCAGGAAAAAATGAGTGAAAATCCTCCTCTTTCGCTGTGGAACATCCTTCATTTTGGTCCAGTAGCTTCTTTTCAGGAATTCAACAGCTGACTGTACAATGTCATATTTGCTCTCTTTGTCTTGATCAGTGTCATGCTCTTCTGGCCAAAACAGCAACGTGAGTAAGAAAAGAGCACTTGAAAGACATTTCTGTTTCTCTTTAGGAAATTGCTGACTGAGTTTCTGAAGATCTTTGAGAGTAGCCAGTTTGGGAGACAGAGTAGAAAGGCAGCTTAGGGCAATGTGAGATGCTATGTAATTGACCAGATCCATCTGGTCCATCCTCACCCTCAGAGGGTTGGTAGGATACAGAACTATTATATCCTCCAGCACTTTCACTTGGTCTTTATCCTTCTGGTCAGTCAGGAGGGATAAGATTGTGGTTATATTTCCACCACCAAGGCGATAGATTATCATGCGTTTCGTGAAAGGAGTTTGGACTAGGTTGGACTCTGATGTTTTTTGGGCAGTGCTGAGTGAAAAGTCACTGAAGTACTTCCCATATTCAGAGGACTGTCTCACTAACCACTTCATGGGATTGAATATCTTCATCTCAGAACTTTCAATAGTCTCCTCCTCATCTGCGCCAATGTCAGCTTGAAAGTAACTCAGATCTTCTGAGATCCAATCAAGGGATTCGTGCAGAGTAGTTTGCAGGTTCTTCAGTTTGCTGTGAAAACATTCCCAGGGTTTCTTGACTTCTTCAGGAACATAGTCTGTGAGCAAGTACTTCAAACTTTCTGAATGACCATGTGCCTTATTTGAAAACACACGCAGTGAGGAAATGAGCTTTAACAAGCTAAATCCGACTTCAACAGCTGCAAAAAAGCCTGAATTGTTCATGGAGTTATGGTCTGCGATTGCTGCTTGCTCACATTCTTGGAAGCATTCCATAGCTTTCAGTGCAGTTTCTACTGCATCAGCTGTGTTTTCTACGGTCTTTGGGATGTTTTCTATTGCTTTACACTTGGCATTGAACCAGCTCCTGTAGACCTGACCTTTGGTGTTCAGGATGTAGGAGTTGTTAGGCATCTTTTTGCCTGCTATTTCTGCCCACTGTTCTGCCTCTTCAAATTTGTTGTGTCTGTAGTTCAGACGGGCAAGCTGCTGAGCAAAGAATGGATCTTTGTTGAAACGTTTATATGCCTCTCTGAGAAGCTCAATTGCTTTTTCAGGGCCCTCATTTTTACTCACATGCTCAATGAGTGGAGAAAAAAAGCTGTCAGATTCATCACCTTTGCTTATTCTGCAACGCTTCATGAACAGGTCTCTCAGAAACTTCAAGTAATCCTCTTTTCCAAACCTGTGTTCGAAAAGCACATTCTCATGAAGAAGATCCATTGCTAATCTGCTCTGAGTCCCTTGACCTTGCCGGTGGTCACCCAAAAGCTGCTGGAGAATTTCCTTCGCTACAAATGGATGAATGATTCGGATTGATTCAATATATGTCCTGTCATCTCTCAGGTGTATGAAGACGAGTTTGGCCGGCTCACTCAGTGATCTCTCAAACGTATGCTGGCGAAACCTATCCATGTGGATAGTTAGAGCTAGCAGAGTTTCACAGTGGGACTGGGAAATGAAGGAGTTCTGAACATATGTGTTCAGCAATGCCACATACCGAATGAGGCGAGTGACAACAGATCCATGGTCAATGCCTTGCAGCAGATGTTTCACAAATTGTTCAACATACTTGACAATCTTCTTGTGCTCAAATTCTTCACTCATCAAGACGAATGTCAAGATGAATTCTGGTTGGTACTGTTCTTCAAGCTTCTGTCGTTTCCCAGCAAACTGTCTCTTCTCTTCTTTTGATAGTTTGTGAGTTACAGCTACATTCTGCAATGGCAAGTCCTTGCACATCTTCTCTGGGTTATGGGATCGTCTGCAGCTCAACAGAATGAAACACAGTGTTCCTTGCACTATTTTTTTAGTGTAGCTTGCAACCTCTAATTCATGCTTCAAATCATCCAGATGTTCTTTGTCACAGTCCTCAACCAACAGGAGTACTGGGAGGCATTTCTGGGAATCTTTTTCTTCGTACTCTCTAAGTTGAACAGCATGCTCAGAGACTATGGTAGCAGAGTATGACGGTTTCACAACAGCACATCTTAGGTCTTTTCTATTGTTCCACAGCACCTGCCTTGCCACAGTGCTTCCACCGCTTCCTGGGTGATGGTAGATGTTGATACTGTTCACAGCTAATTGGTCTATACTCCACTTCTGAGTGTCACTGAGAAGTTTTGAGACGTCCCAGTAGGCATCCCGTTGAATGACATCCCCCACAAACTTCTTCTCTGCAAGCCAAAAATTCATCCAGCTCACTCTGCCCCCGTGGTAAAACTGTCTTTCAATGTTTTCTTTCTCTGCCTCGATAAAGTCATCACTAGTTTCATCACAATGGTAAACACTGAAAATCTCTAGAGAATACATCCTTTCCTCGTCACGGGTCTCAAAAGGGCACTGTCCTTTAACATGGGTAGACAGATGTTTGGTTGCTCTAGTGGTGACATGTTGAATACGTTGAAGTGTGGCATTCACATGGCTCATTTTCATCCCAACAACGCTGGAGCGGTTCACAGTTTCTGTTCCACATGAGAGCTCAGCAAAGTGTTGCCATTTCTGATAGTTGTCTTCAGATTCTGAGATACAGATAATGTCATCATGACCCTCCATGTCAGTGAAGAATACATTGAAGGTGTGCAAGAGTGGTTTCTCGACTGGGGAGGTGAGAAGAAAGACCACAGTGAATGTGCCTTTAGGCAAAATCTGTTTGCAGATCAGTGACACGGATTCCCTGAGGAGTGTCATTTTTGTTTTGATCCATGTCATTTCATCGGAGGGACTTTCATTTCCTTGATAGTCATTCCGTCCATTGCAAAAGATCCAGCTGGTTTGCTCAAACAAATGCAGGTGACTCACAAAGTCTCCAATGCTCATGCCATCTGGGATTTTGTAGTTCTGCATGAAATGCATATTTGCAGCATGGTGCTGAATGTATTTACTGCAGAATCCTGACACTTTGGAATCAGGGTCAAAATCGAACACACAGAAAATGTTCATGTTGAGCAAGAAGTCAATGCTGCTCAAGTCATCTGGTTGGAACTGGTTAGTGACAAGAATGTACCATTTCTCCTTTTCAATGAATTTCTTGCCACTGGTTACCAGCATGGTGAGTTTCCTTCCAAGGTCTTGGCAGATGTCTGGGGTATTAACATATCGGCAATGCTCAGCCTCTTCTCTTTGGGAATCTCTGTCTCTGACTCGCTGGTAGAAGTCATTTTGATCACTCACTGGCTCGGTTTTAGATCCTACCCTGCGATAGATTGTTTCCTTTTCATGCTCAATCTTGTTAGAGGACTCTTTGAAGTTCGGCAGGCGAACAGAGTACACTCGGTTCTTAACAATGCTTATGGAGGGAACAATATCAACCTCCACCACATACCTTTTTTCTATGCCCATAACCTCAATAAACTGAGGAGGGCGTATGCACTGTCGCACATGCTCGCTGTCAGAGTGAGAGAAACTCCTCTCAATGTGGTCCAATGCATCAACATATATATCTTTCTCAAAAACCGGAACACCGATTATCTCACCATGAACATAGCCTGTATCATCCCTACTGTCCATCACACCAAAGTGTATTGTGCCATTTGATCTGATATTCATGCAGCCAGTTCCGAATTTGAGAACCTCTTTAGCAAATTTTGCCTGTAGTCTTGTGCGGTCCAATTTGGCAGCATTGTCAAGTGACTTGTACTCATGACAGGGAGATATCAGATCAAATACACCAGATTCAGGTTGCAGAACACTATGTTTGACATATGTGAAATCAATGCCTTCTTTGCCAAATGGCCGTGGCTTGCAGTCTCTCTTTGTGGTTAACACATTGTCCTCGACAGATTGTCCTTGATGAGTTTGTTTCTCTTCCTCTGAAAGGCCTTGATCGGTCTCTGGAATCTGGGGAGCTGATCCCTGCTTCTTTGTTTTACTATTGTTGCTACTTTGAGGCTTTTCCTTGCCCTGAGTTCTCGGTTTGGTGTCTACAAGCTCACTTCTCTTTCTGATGATTAACAGAGCTGGACCTGATTTCATTCCAATCTCTTTTCTCAGATAGTCCTCAGTCAGTACAAGGAGAATTCTCCCATCTACCTCTTCCTCATAAAGTTTCTTGATGTATTGCTCCTTTACTCCAATAGTTCTTAACCAGGAGCTCACGTTGGAGTCAGTCCATTTTTCAACAGGCAGTTCATCAAGTTCCTCTGCTGTAGAACAAAAAATAGAAACATCAAATAACAGTGATTTATTACCTATATTAAGTATTATTACCTATATTAAGTACCATATCTCCAAAACAGGTTCTTACCCATTATTGCGCTTCAGTCTACGAGCTCACTGCCGAGTAGGGTCTTGCATAATCAGTCTGAGGAAAATAGTAAGATTGTAAAATAAAAAGATTTATGATGACAAACGATCAATCAACTACATGATCTTAAAATGGCACTTTTTGTTTTTCTACAGTGTGTTGCTCCAGTGAAACATATTTGCCATTAACAAACTACAAAAGAAGTACAGCATTTAATAGGCCGTGAATATAAAAAGTTTCTTCTTTCTTGGTAGCCAGTGAGAAAATGACCTTGTATTTGCCGTTGGAGCCAAGTTAATTTTCAGATGTAAGTGAAAGTTGAAAAGACATCTTTCACGGACGTTATAAAGATGTCTTTTTACGGATGTTGAAATTGTGTATGACATTAATTAAAGCCATGTTCATCTTCAGTTCAAAATACGTATTTTTATGGATTTTGAAAAGACATCTCTGCCAGATGTTGAAAATACATATTCAGACCCCTTGACTTTTTCCACATTGTTACGTAACAGCCTTATTCTAAAATGGATTAAATTAATTGTTTTCCTCAATTTACACACAATACCCCATAATAACTCAAAATTGAGCTCAGGTGCATCCTGTTTACATTTATCATCCTCAAGATGTTTCTATAACTTGATTGGAGTACACCTGTGGTTAATTTAAATGATTGGACATGATTTGGAAAGGCACACACACCTGTCTATATAAAAAGTACCACAGTTGACAGTGCATGTTAGAGAAAAAGCCAAGCCATGAGGTCAAAGGAATTTTCCGTTGAGCTCCGAGACAGGATTGTGTCGAGACAGATCTGGGGAAGGGTACCAAAACATTTCTGCAGCAGAGAGAGTCCAAGAACATAGTGGCTTCCATCATTCTTAAATGGAAAAATTATGGAACCAGCAAGACTCTAGCTAGAGCTGGCCGCCCAGCCAAACTGAGCAATCGGGGGAGAAGGGCCTTGGTCAGGGAGGAGACCAAGTACCCGATGGGTTCCTCTGTGGAGATGAGAGAACCTTCCAGAAGGACAACCATCTCTGCAGCACATCACCAAATCAGGTCTTTATGATAGAGTGGCCAGGCAGAAGCCACTCCTCAGTAAAAAGGCACATGACAGCCCACTTGGAGTTTGCCAAAAGCCCAATTGGAGTTTGCCAAAAGGCACCTAAAGGACTCTCAGACCATGAGAAACAAGATTCTCTGGTCTGATGAAACCAAGATTGAACTCTTTGGCTTGAATGCCAAGCGTCACATCTGGAGGAAACCTGGCACCATCCCTACGGTGAAGCATGGTGGCAGCATCATGCTGTGGAGTTGTTTTTCAGCGGCAGGGACTGAGAGACTAGTCAGGATCAAAGGAAACATTTACGGAGCAAAGTAGAGAGAGATCTTTGATGAAAACCTGCTCCAGAGCAGTCAGGACCTCAGACTGGAGCGAAGGTTCCCCTTCTAACAGGAAAATGACCCTAGGCACACAGCCAAGACAACGCAGGAGTGGCTATGGGACAAGTTTCTGAATGTCCTTGAGTGGCCCAGCCAGAGCCCGGACTTGAACCCGATCGAACATCTCTGGAGAGACCTGAAAGTAGCTGTGCAGCAACGCTCCCCATACAACCTGACAGGGCTCGAGAGGATCTGCAGAGAAGAATGGGAGAAACTCTCCAAATACAGGTGTGCAAAGCTTGTGGCGTCTTAACCATGAAGACTTGAGGCTGTAATCGCTGCCAAAGGTGCTTCAACAAAGTACTGAGTAAAGGGTCTGAACACTTATGTGATATTTCAGTTTTATTTTTTATAAACTTGCAAAAATGTGTTATTACGGGGTATTGTGTGTAAATTGAAGAAACATTTTTGAATAAGGCTGTATTGCAACAAAATGTGGAAAAAGTGAATGGGTCTGAATACTTTTAATGCTCTCTACATGTCAATGATGAAAGCACTATGTATCATTCAAAAAATATTTTGTTCTGATTGAAAGAGCAATATTTTAATTGTTTATCATTGCTCCCATCTGTCACTTGCACTCATTTCAAAAGCAGAAGAACTGGCAGTGACCATGTTCAAAGATTAGACTCAACCAACAGAACAATAACTGCAACAATATTCTCAGTAACGGTTACAGAAACATTTTACTCAGTATGACTGACACACTGCACGGCCAAAGGTCTGTGGACTGCTCTTCGAACATCTCAGTCCAAAATCATTGCTACAGCATATGACATTATAGACAATTCTGTGCCTCCGACTTTGTGGCATGACAATGCTCCCATGCACAAAGCGAGGTCCATACAGAAATGGTTTGTCGAGATCGGTGTGGAAGAACTTGATTGGCCTGCACAGAAACCTGACCTCAACCCCAATGCGCACCTTTAAGAAGAACTGGAACGCAGACTGCGAGCCAGGCTTAATCGAACAACATCAGTGCCCGACATCACTTACAGTGGGGAGAACAAGTATTTGATAACCTGCAAAATCGGCAGTGTTTCCCACTTACAAAGCATGTAGAAGTCTGTAATTTTTTAATCATAGGTACTCTAACTATGAGTGACGGAATCTAAAACAAAAATCCAGAAAATCACATTGTATGATTTTTAAGTAATTAATTTGCATTTTATTGTATGACATAAGTATTTGATACATCAGAAAATCAGAACTTAATATTTGGTACAGAAACCTTTGTTTGCAATTACAGAGATCATACATTTCCTGTAGTTCTTGACCAGGTTTGCACACACTGCAGCAGGGATTTTGGCCCACTACTCCATACAGACCTTTTCCAGATCCTTCAGGTTTCCGGGGCTGTCGCTGGGAAATACGACCTTTCAGCTCGCTCCAAAGATTTTCTATTGGGTTCAGGTCTGGAGACTGGCTAGGCCACTCCAGGACCTTGAGATGCTTCTTACGGAGCCACTCCTTAGTTGCCCTGGCTGTGTGTTTCAGGTCGTTGTCATGCTGGAAGACCCAGCCACGACCCATCTTCAATGCTCTTACTGAGGGAAGGAGGTTGTTGGCCAAGATCTTGCGATACATGGCCCCATCCATCCTCCCCTCAATACGGTGCAGTCGTCCTGTTCCCCTTTGCAGAAAAGCATCCACCAAAGAATGATGTTTCCACCGCCAACAGTTGTTGCCTTCTCACCAAGCTGCTTGCCTATTGTCCTGTAGACAATCCCAGCCTTGTGCAGGTCCACAATTTTATCCCTGATGTCCTTACACAGCTCTCTGGTCTTGGCCATTGTGGAGAGGTTGGAGTCTGTTTGATTGAGTGTGTGGACAGGTGTCTTTTATACAGGTAACGAGTTCAAACTGGTGCAGTTAATACAGGTAATGAGTGGAGAACAGGAGGGCTTCTTGAAGAAAAACTAACAGGTCTGTGAGAGTCGGAATTCTTACTGGTTGGTAGGTGATCAAATACTTATGTCATGCAATAAAATGCAAATTAATTATTTAAAAAAATCATACAATGTGATTTTCTGGATTTTTGTTTTAGATTCCGTCTCTCACAGTTGAAGTGTACCTATGATCAAAATTACAGACCTCTACATGCTTTGTAAGTAGAAAAACCTGCAAAATCGGCAGTGTATCAAATACTTGTTCTCCCCACTGTATGCTCTTGTGGCTGAATGGAAGCAAGTCCCTGCAGAAATGTTACAACATCTAATGGAATGCCTTCCCAGAAGAGTGGAGGCTGTTCTAGTAGCAAAGGGGGGACAAACTCCATACGAATTCCCAAGATTTTGGAATGAGATGTTCGACATACTTTAGGCCATGTAGTGTATCATTCACAAGTGATAGGCTAATAAGGTCACCCATAAGACGGTGGCTTTTTTTAAATCTTGTCTTTACATATACTAAAAATAAACTCAGCAAAAAAGAAATGGCCCTTTTTCAGGACCCTGTCTTTCAAAGATAATTTGTAAAAATCCAAATAACTTCACAGATCTTCATTGTAAAGGGTATAAACACTGTTTCCCATGCTTGTTTAATTAACCATAAACAATTAATGAACATGCACCTGCGGTCATTAAGACACTAACAGCTTAAAGACAGTAGGCAATTAAGGTCACAGTTATGAGACTTGTAGGCCGTACAGTTTAACTGTGGCAATGAACACCACAAAATCCACATTAACACACACACAGGGCATCTTTTGACTGGCAGCAAACATTTACTGCAGGCTGTGATGTATATTCACTAGAATCACTTGTTTTCTCAATTATTTTAAACCTCCGCATATGAGAATCGATTGACCACTAACTTTTGCCACTACAATCTCCTTCACCATTATGAGGCACTCCAGGACCTCGGAATCACGATCCCCACAACAATTGCAACACTGTCGTCCTTCTGCACACTGTTCTTCAATATACTCTGTCTGTCTATACATTAATACATTTCATCTGTAGTCTCCATGCAAAGCAAATATTGGACTTACCAATGGGGCTGGTGAAGATAAAACAGACGTGGCGGGGATATTTTCCTCTGCAAAACAAATATACTCCAGTTTGAGATTGTAGAGATAAACAGACGTCAAGAGGTTTGAAACAATGTTAGGTATTTATGCCTCTTTTTTCCCAAAGCAGATCAATTCAAAAGTTTCACCTGACAGAAATAAAGGGATAGGAATATGTTTTGCTCTGTTGCAGCACTCTCGATAAGCGTAGCCTTCAGGGTATAGTTCTCCTCACCTTGTTAAATTGTTCCAGAATAGTTTTCCTAACCTCGTGAAATTGTACAATTGCATACATAAATATGTTTAGCTCTTAATACGCCTCACATCGTTTTTTGTTTTGTTTTTTTAGAAAACTCGGTATGATAGAAAGATAGGGGCGGCGGGTAATTTAGCGGTTAAGGGCGTTGGGCCAGTACGAATCCCCGAGCTGACTAGGTGAAACATCTGTCGATGTGCACATGAACAAACTTGTTAACTTAACCCTAACTGTAACATTGGATATGAGCTAAAATCTAAATGACCAAAATCTATAGAAGGCTCTTTCCCAGCTGGTAGATTTCTGTCTGCTGCTGTACTAGAGATGGGTGGTGTCGAATGCTAGAACGCTCAGTCCCTTCCTGAAAAGCAAGGAGCCGAACTGTCTCGCGTCACAGGAACGACGCCATTAAGGGGCAGGTTTTTATCGGTAAGTTTCGTTTAGGAGAAAATGAGAGTTTCGTTTAGGAGAAAATGAGAGTTATCCGTGCAAGCAAGGCAGCCACTGGGAAGGTGTCATCGACCCCTCTGGGTTGCAGCGGAAGTCAGTAACATATCAAGCAATACTTGCATTGTTTGTTTTGTCCCAAGAACTGAAAAATGTAAAGTTCAAAGTCCCAAATATAATGCTGATTTATTTGTCATTTTCACTCAAACAGGGATATTTTGTTGGCACTGCAAAATTAGAAAATTGTGAAACAGTGGCTCTCTATTCTTGCATAATCAGGGTGGTATGTTTAGTTTTTTAGACATTGAATAATTAAGCAATAAGGCCGAAGGGGGTGTGGTATATGTCCAATATACTGTACTATGGCTAACGCTTAGATCACACCTACAGCGTCCTTGCATTTTGGTACCACAGAATTACATTCATTGCGCAATTACCCTGTCTGTGTGTTCGACAGCAATCTTGCGCAAAATAACACACAGCATCATCCGGATATGTATGCAACAAAAGTTCAACATTCACCTTCTGCTACCATTTCTGTCAAGCCGTCTATGCATACAGTTTGACGCTTAGGTTCGATAAATCCAACATATGCACCACACCGAACGCACTGCAACACAATGCTGCAAGGCAAATGCACAATGCAAGTGCCTGGACACAGCCCTTAGCTGTGGTATATTGGCCATATACCACAAAGCCCCAAGGTGCATTATTGCTATTATAAGCTGGTTACCAACTTATAGCAGTAAAAATAAATGTTTTGCCATACAAATGGTATATGGTCTGATATACTGTACCACGGCTTTCAGCCAATCAGCATTCAGGGCTCGGACCACCCAGTTTATAATCCAAATTATAAACTGGGGGGTTTGAAACTGGGTGGTCCGAGCCCTGAATGCTGATTGGCTGGCAGTCGTGGTATATCAGACCGTATACCAGGGGGTTAATTAGGCAATAAGGCACGAGGGGATGTGGTATATGGCCAATATACCACAGCTAATGGCTGTGTCCAGGCACTCCGCGATGCATCGTGCATAAGAACAGCCCTTAGCTGTGGTATATTGACCATATACCACATCCCATCGTGCCTTATTGCTTAATTAACCCATTAACCAAATCATTCATTTTGACTTTGGCTTAAAACCCTAATTTGACAAAAAATGCACAAGTACACTTTTTTGGGATGTATACTAAACAAAAATATAAACGCAACATGCAGCAATTTTATTTTACTGAGTTAAAGTTCATATAAGGAAATTAGTCCATTAAAATAAATAAATGAGGCCCTAATAGATGGACTTCATGACTGGGCATAGCACTTGGCATCCAGGCCCATCCACTGGGGAGCCAGGCCCAGCCAATCAGAATGAGTTTTTGCCCCACAAGAGGGCTTTATTCCCCCCCCAGTCCTAAACCTCCGTCTGTCCGTCCCGTCCCATCCCGTCCCCCCATCCCCCCTGGGTGGCTGGTCTCAGACGATCCCGCAAGTGAAGAAGCTGGATGTAGAGGTTCTAGGCTGCCATGGTTACATGTGGTCTGCGGTTGTGAGGCCGGTTGGAGGTACTGATAAATTCTCTAAAACGACATTGGAGACAGCTTGTGGTAGAGAAATGAACATTACATTCTCTGGCAACAGCTCTGGTGGACATTCCTGTAGTCAGCATGTCAATTGCATGCTCCCTCAAAATTTTAGACATCTGTGGCGTTGTGTTGTGTGACAAAACTGCACATTTTAAAGTGGCGTTTTATTGTCCCCAGCACAAGGTTCACCTGTATAATGATCATATGGTTTCATCAGCTTCTTGATATGCCACACCTGTCAAGTGGATAGATTATCATGGCAAAGGAGAAATTGGAAAGGGATGGAAAACAATGTGTGCACAAAATATAAGAGAAATATGCTTTTTGTGCGTATGGAACATTTGAGATTTTCTCTTTTCTTCGGGTCATGAAACATGGAACCAACACTTTACATGTTGCATTTATATTTTTGTTCCGTGTAGTATGAACATTGCAAAATACCCACCTGAAGTAAAGGAATTACACTTACAAACTAAATCAAATATTAACACAAACTATTACAGTTGATAAATGTAATAAATTAAAGACCTATTCATCTGTCATTAACTGACAATTGATATGATTGAATAAAACATGTTGCATTAAAGAATATAGTATGAGAAAAAATATAGATAATTTCTCCATCAAAGAATGGACCAAAAAACAAAAGCCCCTAACCCGGAATGTAAAGTGGATACGTTTTGTAACTATCCTATCATGACTTGTAGCCAAATTGGCTTTAGTAAAGGTCTAGTGTGTCAGAGATCAAGCAATCAAGACTTTGGGTGACGCCCTGCAATAAAAACACAATCAGATCACATTTCCTTGTTCCTGATGTACAGCACAACGCTATCAGAGCCAAGATAAAGTATAAAAGATAAACACATTATGCTTTTACCAGTGTTCAGTTTAAACAACCTTTGGACTATCTGTCCTCGCCTGTGGATCATTGAGGATAAGACATGGAGGAAGTTATCTGTAATAGACTTTAGATAAACCGCAGCAAACATGCCCACCAACTTGTTACTATCATACATATTTTTTACAAGAAAAAGTGTTACATTTCTCATATGTCAAAGGCAATTATTTAAGTATTTATTTTGGCAGTGTACAAGATCAAATTGTTTTCGGACTCAGGTCTCTCGATTGAAGTGATGCAGGACAAGGCTGTAGTGAACGCCATTTCTTCAGCCGGTTAGAGGGGTTTTGAGGTCCACACCGTTTGGTCAAATTATTCTCCCCATGCATTTAGATACCATCTCCATCATAACCTTGAGAAAGTACAAATCAGAACAACAATTCAGTTCATTTCTGATTCAGGAAATCCAGACAAGCATTCAAGAAATCCAAACAAATTATCTACTGTATGACAAATTATTACAGCTACCAATATTCTTAATGCAAATCTTTAAAGCACATGTCAAAGAACAAACAACGCAACAATACACTCCTATACATCATTCAATACATACCTTCATATCACTCACGGTGTGTAAACTTCAATCCCGAAAAACTGGTAATTCCCCCATTTTGACACATAATTCACCATAGTGACTAATGTGTAAAAACAACAACACTACAAGTCAAATTTGAATTATTACCCTTAACTCAATAAAGAAGAAATTGTACCGATAACTTCATAGTTAAAATAGACTAGAGACAGGTCTATCCTTCTTGTGGTCCTATTAGTTATAAAAATTCTCCGTAATTATCAGCATTACAAATTATCTTCAAATCAGTATTAAATATGACCTTTAATCTACCCCTACATTTATGTGTGCCTAATTTACCTACCCTTAGACACAGCAAAATGTATCTCGCCACCGAGTCTAACAATTCACTCCCATATCGTATTATATAACTGGTCTCTCTTTTCCATAACCATGTAAAATTATCCTGGTATCGTTACTAGACCAATGTCCAACAACATATGTAATAGCTGTTTCACCTTAAATCGTTCCTGTTAACCCTCTAAATGTAATATTTTTTTCTGTCGCAAATGTAGTCAATGTCTCAGCGTAAGGAATCAGTGATCCTTTAATATAATAATTTCAACCTGTTGCATTAATTTAGTAAAAATATAAACTTGTTGTTTATTAACAAATGTAGAACCTTCAAAAGTTGGTTCTGTCTTCTCAGCCCAATATTCAGTAGTTATTTCATTCTACTTAATTACTGGACACTGTTCCACGTAATGGAAACAGATTATAATTTTAGAGTACATTAACTTCCTGCTCAAATTCACTAGTGTTACCTAAACTATAAAAACCAAGTAACAATAATCAGAAACTGTCAAAGAATGTTTCTCATTCCTCTACTTCAAATGTCCCACTGCCTGCTGGCTTTCAATCACAGCTAATCTTTTTTACAATCTCAAGGTTCAATCCCTCTACTCATCATTTAACCCTGTACCATGTATTACTAAAATATTTCATCATTAGAGTGCTATAAAAAAAACACACTAATAACATACTATCAACACAGGCAACCCACCTGCGACAACTTCCTGAAAAATGCAGAGCGCCAAATTCAAATGACAAAAGTAGTAATATAAAACATTCATGAAAATACAAGTGTTGCACACTGTTCAAAAGCTTAGAATCACAGCTTTGTCAGATTTCAAAAAGGCTTTACGGCGAAAGCATAACATTTGATTGTCTGAGGACAGCGCCCCACATATTTCCTGCATTAGCATAATAACATAACCAGCATGGGTGTCACAAAACTCAGAAAAAGCGATAAAATAAATCGCTTACCTTTGAAGATCTTCTTCTGATGGCAATCCGAAGGGTCCCAGCAACAGAATAAATGTTCCTTTTGTTCGAAAAAGTCCCTCTTTATATCCATAAAGCTCAGTTTGGTTGGCGCGGTTTTTCAGAAATCCACTGTCCCACTCGTCCAATATAGAAGACATAGAAACGGTTAAAAACATACCTATAAACTTTGTCCAAACAACTCAAACAACGTTTTTAATCGATCCTTAGGTACACTAATATGTATTTAATCGATAATATTTCACACGGATAATATCCTGGGCGATAGAAAAGGAAAAAACCGAGGCGCACGCTCACGGCCCCGAGCATAAAAGAGAAAAGTCACTTCCTCACTCCACTTGACAAAACTTGTCTTACTCCTCGATTTTTCAAGATAAACACATGAAACCTTGTCTAAAGACTGTTGACATCTAGTGGAAGCCATAGGTACTGCAACCTGGGAGCGGGATTTCCCTCCTTTCTATACCAAGTCAATGGGAAAAGAGGCACCTCACAGAATCACATTTTTCCGTATAGATTTTTCTCGGGTTTTTGCCTGCCAAATCAGTTCTGTTATACTCACAGACATTATTCTAACAGTTTTAGAAACTTCAGAGTGTTTGCTATCCAATACTACTAATTATGTGCATATCCTAGTTTCTGGGCTTGAGTACCAGGCATTTTACTTTGGGCACGCCAGACTCTCCAAAACTCTGAACACTGCCGCCGCTCCCTAATAGGTTTTAAGTTTACATCGATGTTACTCTATATTTTTAATACCAACCCCTGATGGATATTCCCTTTCTGCTTCACACTCATTAAATGTCTGTTATTTTAAGATTAACTTGTAATGCCCAAATGGATAAAATACATTAGCCAATTCTTAATCAATCCAAACAATTCAAATTCGAAATTCTTACTTTCCAATTGACTTACTCTCCTGTTACCTTCACTAGTCTACATCTCTTCCATTCAACTCAGAAAGCCTTCTACAATCTCTACTGTACTCTATCTCTGTCTTTCCGTCTAACCAGGTGAACAATAAAAAACAATATATATAGTCAAAACAAACATCAGGGATGCAACTTTAATTACTATGTTATCGCTTCCTACCTTTCGTCAATTCAATAAATCTATTTTAGAATAAAACTAAATAAAGTGTCTCAAACTACTAGGGTTTTCCGGAGTCGCATTGTTCTCGAAACCTCCAAATATGTTATCTTGTTTCACCGGTTGTACTTTACCATATAATAATTCCTTGTGACCCTGCACTACCACATAGTGTACTAATGTGCCAATGTTTGGCATGCGAGTTTCTTCGTCTTTTTACGCCGAATAATAAATTCACTACATATTGTATCAACACAGATCTACACGCTCACTGGCGTGATACAAGTTTGACTATTAGTAAACATCATTCGTGCTCTTGCCCATATACTGCCAATTTGAATATGGTACGTAATACCCACTGTCCTTGATTCTCACAAGGATTATTCAACCCCAAAATCTGCTAAAAAGCAGGGTTGATCCAAACTCTCCGATTCATAAAATATACTACTTTTCTTGCCTCACACCCAAGCTAACTGGCTAAAGTTGGCTAGCTAACGCTACTTCCAGATACAAACAAGAAAATACATCTTCACTCTCCATTCTACTAAGCTAGCAGAGCTGGTTAGGCTTTTTTCATGTTTATTCAAAACGTTGGTGACTAACTGTGCTGCTGGCAATAATTCAAATTACTGTAGCGACCCGCACAGACAGCAGTGTGTTATGTGTTAGGCTATTAGTTGGTTGTGTTGTACTTACCAGTACCCAGTGTTCGCAGTGTCCGACATGCCAATCAACCTGCTATCTGCCAATCACGGGAATGCCTGGAATGTTCTGATGCCGGGCATCCTGGTGGTTGGCGGAGTGGCGTGGAGGCGGGTTGGGCAGGGGGATGGAGCATTGGAAGTTAAGACCAGGTTTAGCCACTGTTCTCTCTCTTACGTCTGGCCTTAACAAGAGAAGGTCACAGTTGGTTTGTGGGGTATCTTTAATTTGTTTGGCGTGGGCTACGGCCAAACAGTAGCCTGTGTTGAAGTTGGGTTAATAAACCGTAAATTCGTAACTCAAACCTCTGTCTAGACAATTGTTCCTTTTATGATCTAGTCAGGTCATTACATTACGTTATATCCCTAACGTCTACTGACACCGGCCATATTCAATCGGCATTGAGTGTTCGTAAATTCATAAATTAATCTGCGCTCTTGTACATTCCGACAGTCTCTCTGAAATCCGAACAAAATAGCTTGAGCGAATTTAAGAAGTACCCCATCTAACAATGTCCATACTCTAATAGTACGGTTAGTGCGATTATGCTGATAGAATGCTAATATCAATACGCTGGTGTATTGAGCTAATGATTGTTCTTTTATATCCTTGTGCCAAGTCACAATTGCATCTCTGAATTTTCTTGTCAGCAGGGAAATTTTGCCGAATTTTATCCATGATTAGATTTTTTTCTCCCATATTCGAGCCAAATTGGTAGAATGATCGGGCTCTTCTATTAGTATCTTTATGGCTTTGCTTTAGTACCTCAATTTATTTCCGCTCCTCTCTCCTCGCAGTTTTAATATATTGATGAAAAACCATAAGTTACGCTTTGTACTACTATATAAGTTACGTCGAAATTCCACCTTATTTCGCTCGAACTTCATGGGGAAAGGATTCATTCAATAAATATAGCAACTCATCTCTTACTGCGAAAACACATTTTAAGGTGCCATTTTCTCTAAATGTATTACCCTGACGGAAAAAATCACATTATGTTTAGACAGTCATATAATGCTTTTAATAAATCTTCTTCAGGCTAGGGTCTATTTTTCTCCACTTCCTGTCTGACTGACGTGCCCAAAGTAAACTGCCTGTTACTCAGGCCCAGAAGCCAGGATATGCATATAATTGGTACCATTGGATAGAAAACTCTTTGAAGTTTGTAGAAATAAATAATGTATGAGACTTTAACACAATTGATATGGCAGGAGAAAATCCAAAGAAAAACCAACCAGATTTCTTTTATTTTGAGAGCCCATGCTCTTACAATGGAAAGTTTTGGGTCATATGCAATTCCAGCTCCCAGATTGCAATTCCTATGGCTTCCACTAGATGTCAACATTCTTTGTTCAAGGTTTCCGGCTTGTTTCTTCCCAAACGAGGAACATTTTTGACTTGTTTTAACAAAGATTAGCGGTAGCTTTTTGGATTTCTTTCTCTACATGTTGAACGAGTGGATTGCTCAAATCGATGGCGCCAACTAAACTGACTTTTTGGGATATAAAGAATGATTTTATCTAACAAAACGACCATGCATGTTGTAGCTGGGACCATTTGGATTACAAATCTGAGGAAGATTTTCAAAAAGTAAGTGAATATCGCTATTTGTGATGTTACGAAGCCTGTGCTGGTTGAAAAATACTTTGATGTGGGGCACTGTCCTCAAACAATCGCATGGCATGCTTTCGCTGTAAAGCCTATTTTAAGTCGGACAATGCAGTAGATTAACAAGAATTTAAGCTTTTAACTGATATAAGACACTTGTATGTAACTAGATGTTTAATATCCATCATTTTTATGATTATTTATTTGAATTGCGCGCCCTCCAATTTCACCGGAAGTTGTCGACAGGTGTCCCGCTGGCGGGACGCGTAGCCCTAAGAAGCCCTTATCTCTAACAAATTATCCATAAAAAGACCCTACGTACATCTAAGTTACATCTTATTATATTCCCATTATTTACTCTATCAAATATCTAGTAATCGATAAAACACACATACAATTTCTCCTTCATTTTTTTGTCATGTCTTCACAGAATCAATATATAACGTAGGAAATCGTAGATACTCACATTAATTAATCACTCCATGTGCGTTTCCAACAACTCCTCATACACTCCCAGGGGAACCCAAAAATGTTAGTTTCTCGGACGCTGCCCTATGGGGATAATTCTCAACGGTTCTGTAGTCTTCCAGAAATTATAGAATAACATCTAGCACTTAATAATACCACTCCGTGATACTCTATGATGGACAGTGTTGAACGGAACCCATATCTTATTATCCAAATGTTAGATTAACACTTGTTTCTAGACTCACAAAACTCTCATTCACATTCACACAGTACTGTTCCCAAAACATACTTCCCTCACACACTATCGTATCACATTAACAGAAAACACGAACAAAAAGGGGAATGACGGTTAGCGCTGTTTTTAGATTTGTCTATATAAACAGGGAAACCCATACTATTATCAAAATATTGCCTAATTAGTGGTCCCACAACGGGGTGTTGTATCCACATTGGGATATTGCCTACTGTGATTACTATGGTGTAGATTATTTTACATCTATCCAAATGTGCAAAACTACCAACAGAGTACCCGTGTCTTCTATCTAATTGCCTAACACGTTCTCAAGTATCAGGAATAACAAAATACTTACAATAACACCTAACAATAGTACCCAAGGGCATACCTGTTTACCTCATTTATCAAAAATGTTATCAATTACATACACATTATAATTTGAACTTAACCGAAGTCAGATGCCCTCAGAAGGGCGTCACCTGCATTATAGTCCCTCGCTCTAAACATAAACCTCTCCAGTCCTACTGTGATCAAACCAGTTTCACGGATCTGGACTTTTGGTTTGCCCGCAACTGGCTAATTAACAATCATGCTCAAGGACACCATACTTAAGAACACTCTTATCAACTAAACTCCTTGCATAATTTTTCTATCACACTTATCCCACAAAACCCATATCTGGGTTTCATTGAGAAGAGGCCAACTGTCTCTAGTCCACTATGCTGATGAATAGTCATTTCAGCAACCCCTTCATGAAAGGATATCTAAGGGTTCAGATAGTACTAGAGATTACTCACTACAGTGCTGCCCTGGATCACTGCCTGTCCTGAATCGACATCTGCTGGCCTTATGAGGATGATTCTACTGTATACTGCCAAGAGATGAGTCCTACTTTGCTGTACATGGCCTTGAGGTCAGAGACGGAAGAGGAAGCGAGACATCTCACTCGCTCCTTTTTTTTCTGGTTCATATACAGTCAATAAACTAAGCAGACCAGACCCAGCTGCTAATGGATTGTTGCTTATGGAAGAGCCACCCCTTTAAGAAGACCGGAACTGTGACAATTATTTTCAATGGTAAACGGCCTGAGTGGGAGATCTTCATTCATGCATCTTCTTTGCTTGAAGTCTCTAGGGCCTCTCAGGAGAGTGGAATGATCTGAACGTTGTAGATAGACATGTTTTGTGTAGAGCTGGCATCATTCCCCATTCTACACTGAACAAAACTATATAAACGCAACATGCAACAATTTCAAAGATTTTACTGAGTTAATGTTCATGTTCAATAAATTAGGCCCTAATCATTTCACTGGGCCATGGGTGAGCCTGGGATAGGCCCACCCACTTGGGAGCAAGTCAGTCCGAATTAGTTTTTCCCCACAAAAGGGCTTTAGTACAGACAGAAATACTCCTCAGTTTCATCACCTTCCTGGGTGGCTGGTCTCAGACGATCCCGCAGGTGAAGAAGCCGGATGTGGAGGTCCTTGGCTGGTGTGGTTCCACACGGTCTGCGGTTGTGAGGCCAGTCGGATATTGTTATGGACATTTTGTTCTTAATGTTCACAAACTGAACTTTAATTGACCTACTCTGTCTGTAACCCAAAAGTCGTAAAGCTTTTGTTAAGATGAAACAGACAGAGACCCAGCTGCAGAGATCATTATGTCAAATGTTTATTCACCGAGAATTCTCAAATCACAATAAGAACACAGTCCTTTATATATACATACAATTTATCTCCCCCCCACTTTAGATGGGCTGTGTTTTACAACTTACATCTTATCACTTCTAACAGCTTTCTGACCGTTTCTCTCCCCCCCCCCGGGTGAAGAAACCGTTTCCTGTTATAGGGTCCCGTTATAAATCGTCTGTCGACAGTTTTCCTGTTATCTCAACTCCATCCTGCTTAGGTTGCAAAATAGTAACACGATGTCTTAAGTCTTTTAAAAAGTTCTAGACCTATTCCTCTAACACCTATTACATATATTTTCAGGAAAATAATATTCTTAGTAATTACTTAAACATATTATTTTAAACATATAATAATTTAGTCATTAAACATAAATCATATGAATTTATTCCTAACAGATATACTGCCAAATTCTCTCAAACAACGTTGGAGGTGGCTTATGGTAGAACATTTTACATTTTAATTATCTGTCAACAGCTCTGGTTAACATTCCTGCAGTCAGCATCCTCCCTCAACTTGAGACATCTGTGGCATTGTGTTGTGTGACAAAACTGCACATTTTAGAGTGGCCTTTTATTGCCCCCAGCACAGGGTGCACCTGTATAATAATCATGCTCTTTAATCAGCTTCTTGATATGCCACACCAGTCAGGTAGATGTATTATATTTGCAAAGGAGAAATGCTCACTAACAGTGTAAGTGTAATTGATATCCAACCATGAGGAAGGCCTTCCACTTCCTCTAGGGAATCATATACTTATAAGAGTTGGAAGCAGCTGTTGAAGTCTTTCTCCATAACAAAGGTCCCCGAAATGCTGAAGGTCAAAGGTGAACACCGCTTCACTATGTAGTGATCTGTGACTGTTACTGCACATCCTGACAACAATGCAGTGGATTGTGAATGTTAGCATTGGTCATATCCATTGTGAAATACAGTTGACTCCTGACAACATTTTAATTGTTTTCAACTGCATGCCGTTTTATTATTTTATTTAAACAGGGAGTCACTGTCACGATCTTCGGGATAGACAGACCAAGGTGCAGCGAGGCATCCAGTATACATGTTTTATTTTGAAAAAACGAAACACACGTAACTGGGCAAAATATACAAAACCAAACGAACATCGCAACGTAGAACATAACAATACCAACAAAACTATGCTATGATCAAACAATAACCCACAAAACCTAAATGAAAACCCCAAACATATATGGTTCCCAATTAGAGACAACGACACACAGCTGCCTCTAATTGGGAACCATTACCCCAACATAGACATACAACACCTAGAACAAAAAAAAAACCTACACCAAAAACGGTAAAACTAAACACGTCAGCCTATAACTATCAGGCCTGAACGTGACAGTACCCCCCCCCCCCAAAGGCGCGGACTCCGACCGCGCCACCAAAAAGTCCATGGGGGGGTCTTCGGGTGGGTTTCTTTGTCCCAGGTGGCGGCTCCGGTACTGAGCTCGTGACGCGCACTCTGGTGCGGGGAGCAGGAACCGGCCGTACTGAGCTCGTGACGCGCACTCTGGTGCGGGGAGCAGGAACCGGCCGTACTGGGCTCGTGACGCGCACTCTGGTGCGGGGAGCAGGAACCGGCCGTACTGGGCTCGTGACGCGCACTCTGGTGCGGGGAGCAGGAACCGGCCGTACTGGGCTCGTGACGCGCACTCTGGTGCGGGGAGCAGGAACCGGCCGTACTGGGCTCGTGACGCACAATCTGGTGCGGGGAGCAGGAACAGGACGTGCTGGGTTCCCGACAGGTACAGGGATCCTGGAGCGTGGAGCATGGACAGGACGTGCTGGATTCTCTAAGCGCACAGGGGGCCTGGTGCGCGGAGCCGGATGTCCTGGATCCACTACACGCACAGGAGACCTGATGCGTATAGCCGACACCCCTCTCCCAGGTTGTTCACTCATCCTGGCTTCACCGATGAGGGGAGCTGGAATGTCGTGCACCGGGCTGTGCACGCGGACAGGAGACACCGCATGCAGAGCCGGCGCAGGATATTTCGGTCCCATCAGGCGCACTGGAGACCTTGCGCGCAGAGCCTGCACCACCCTTCCAGGCTGCACACTCACCCTAGCCCGACAGATGAGTGGCGCTGGAATTTTGCGCACCAGCCTATGCATGCGCACTGGAGACACCGTGCGCACAACTGCATAGCACGGTGTCTGCTCAGTGCGACGCACCCTCCAACGCTCCCTCCAGAGAGCACGAGGAGTTAGCTCAGGAGTCCCTCCTGAACCGGCCAAACTCCCCGTGGCGAGCCAGGCGAGGTCTAACAAACTCTCCTCTATCCGGATCCCATGCTCCATATAGATCCTCGTACCTGCGCCACTCCGCCGCCGCTGCTTCCAGTTCCTCTCTAGGACGGCGATACTCTCCAGGCTGGGTCCAAGCACCTCCAATAAATAATTCCTCCTCCCAAGTCCTTAACTCCCGGGTCTCTCGCTGCTTGGTCTTCTTGTGGTGGGTTATTCTGTCACGATCTTCTGTATAGACAGACCAAGGTGCAGCGAGGCATCCAGTATACATGTTTTATTTTGAAAAAACGAAACACACGTAACTGGGCAAAATATACAAAACCAAACGAAGATCGCAACGTAGAACATAACAATACCAACAAAACTATGCTATGATCAAACAATAACCCACAAAACCTAAATGAAAACCCCAAACATATATATGGTTCCCAATTAGAGACAACGACACACAGCTGCCTCTAATTGGGAACCATTACCCCAACATAGACATACAACACCTAGAACAAAAAAAAAACTACACCAAAACGAAACTAAACACGTCAGCCTATAACTATCAGGCCTGAACGTGACAGTCACATTGAGATTAAAATCTATTTTACAAGAGAGCCCTGTACACATTACAATAAAAACAGATTAAAACAACATACGTGTATAAAACAAAATCCAGCACAATACACAAAAAATAAAAACATTTAATAAAAGCAATCCTCATTCAATTACACAGAGATCCTCAATCAATGCAATTGTGCAATTACAGTAAATTAATGTAGGACAAAAACACGGTCACACTTTTGTGCCGAGTGATGAAATTAACAAAGATGTGCTGTTAATAATCCACAACAGCGATTGGTCATACATCTACTATATATGAACTGCATGCCTCATATTGAGGACAATTTTTGACTACTATTGAATACACTTGAGGTTGCAACAGGGTAAAATATCCAGCTATGCTTCTATGACGAGATGCTCACTTATGGGTTGTTGATGTCATGGATACACCTTGGCTTCCTGCCAAGAGAAGGAATGGGACATCTAATTGATGTTTACCACTGAAGTTATGTTGACAAACCAGAGTTCATAACAGTAGACTTTACACAATGGACACTGTCCATCACAGTTCTAAGTGTTAGAAGCATTGCACTTAGGACTACATACCTGCTTGTGGGTAGTTTGAACTCAACTGTTTTTATTATGTGGTCCTATGGATTCATGGGTTTACCATTAAAATGTTTATTTTGTATGTTTTCTACGTGTGAATTTAATGTTACTATTTTAGCATTGTTCACACACTTGCTAAAATAAACAGTCGCACAATAACCATTCAAAACAAACAAAAAGTTTTGGCAACTTTATTAGGTGTAACTCCATTATTGCACTAGTAATTCTTTATACAAAAAGACAATATTAAAACTGGTTAGCAAAAAATACCTAGAAATTAAAATGTGAAAATCCTATAGTTTTTCCAGTGAGATGTCCCCTTCTATCAATAAAATGGATGACAGAAGTACAAAGTTGTTTGGTCATCAAATACCACATTACATATATATTACACAGGCTTTCTGCATAAGACTATTTCATATTAAACAATATACAATATTCTTCAAGAATGAAACAAAAACAACGGATAACTGCATAACTTGACAACACATTCCGTAATATTTTCAGTCCACATAATGGTTGAAAACTTGCAACAAAGCATTCAACTTTACACTTACGGTATGCAAAATATCCATACAACTGCCTTGGTAACTTCTTTTTACAGGCAGAATTAAATTCAGTCTTTTGACAAAACAAAACATGCTAATTCATTGGTATGTTGGTCCAGAATGTTCAGGAGATATTCCATAAGACTTATTTTCTGGCAGCATCTGTCTAACTGGCGACCCTACTTTTTCACAGTGACGTTGTATGCAACAGGTCCTCTAAATGTGAACCCCAAGTAGAATGTGATGTTTTCATTGCCATAGGGCACGGAGGCTGCTTTCAAATGAGGAATAGTGAACTTCTTCTCTTTTGGGCCCTCGAGATAGACTATCCCATCTTCTGTCCACCCAGACACAGTCCTGAGCAGTTTTGCCATCTCTGGCATTTTCCACACCTCCCCACTGAACCACTTCATTCTCTTTTCTGAGATGGAGAGGACCTTTGTAATCGTTTCAACTTTGCTCTTGTGGACAATCTTGTCCCACCCACTTCCATTACTTAGGAAAAAGTGGGTGTAAATCCTTTTCTTCCTTTGTGGTATATCCTTCATTTTGGTCCAGTAGCTCCTTTTGAGGTACTCAACAGCTGATAGAACAATGTTGTATTTCGTCTCTTTTTCAGGGTCTGTGTCTTGATTTTCTGGCCAGAAGAGCAAGATGAGCAGGAACAGAGCGCTGGACAGGCACTTACGCTTCTCTGTTGGGAACTGCTGACTGAGTTTCTGAAGGTCTTTCAGAGCACCCAACTTTGGAGATTGTGTTGTAAGGCAACTCAGAGCAATATGAGCTGCTATGTAATTGACGAGATCCATTTGATCCAGCCTGGCCATTAGAGGGTTGCTGGGGTAGAGAGATATGATATTCTCTAGGACTTTGACTTGGTCTCTTTCTTTCTGGTCAGTCAGAAGAGAGAAGATTGAAGTTATATTCCCCCCACCAAGCCGGTAAATGATCATGCGTTTCATGAAAGGAGTTAAACTGCCGGGGTTCGACTGGCACAGCTTTGGGGCAATGTTGAGAGAGGCATCACTGAAATATTTACCATACTCAGAGGATTTTCTTACCAACCATGTCATTGGATGGTTTATTTTCATCTCAGAGCTTTCAATCGTCTCCTCTTCATCTGCACTGATGTCTGTCTGGAAATAACTCAGGTCTTCCGAGATCCACTCCAGGGCTTCATGCAGTGTCATTTGAAGGCCTTTCAAATTGCTGTGAAAATTCTCCCAGGGGTTCTTCACTTCCTCAGGAATGTAATCGGTGAGCAGGTACTTCATACATTCTGAGTGGCCATACGTTTTGCTTGAGAAAACACGCAATGAGAATATGAGCTTTAACAGACTGCAGCCAACTTCTACTGCAGCAAAAAAGCCACTGTTGTTCATGTTTTCAAGGTCCGAGATAGCAGATTTCTCACATTCTCTGAAACACTCCATTGCTTTCAGCGCAGTTTCAATAGCGTCTGCTGTATTTTCTGCCGTTTTTGGTACTTTCTCAATTGCTTTACACTTGGCGTTGAACCATCTTCTGTATACCTGGCCTTTTGTGTCAAGAATGTAAGAGTTGTTAGGCATTTGTTTTGCTGCTATCTCTGCCCAATCTTTTGCCTCTTCAAACTTCTCATGGGAGTAATTCAGGCGAGCAAGTTGCTGAGCAAAGAATGCATCTTTGTTGAAGCGTTTGTATGCCTCCTTGAGGAGCTCGATTGCCTTGTCAGGGGTTTCCTTTTCACGCACATGTTCAATGAGAGGAGAGAAAAAGCTGTTTGATTCATCACCTTTACTTACTCTGCAACGTCTCATGAACAGAGCTCGCAAAAACTTAGCATAATCTTCTTTTTCCAAATCTGTGCTCAAAAGCACATCCTCGTGGAGAAGATCCATGGCCAACCCACTTTGCTGCTTTTGGTCACCAAGGAGCTGCTGAAGGATTTCCTTTGCAACAAGTGGATGAATGATTCTAATTGATTCAATGTGTGTTTTGTCATCTCTCAGATGTATAAAGACAAGTTTGGCCTGCTCACTCAGTGATCTCTCAAAAGCATGCTGGCGGAATCGATCCATATGAATGGTGAATACTAGCAGAACTTCGCAATGGGACTGGGAAATGAATGAGTTTTGAACATAAGTGTTGAGCAATGCCACATACCGAATGAGCCGAGTGACAACTGCTTCATGATCAATGCCTTGGAGCAAATGTTTCACAAATTGCGCAACATACTCAACAATCTTCTGGTGTTCAAATTCTTCACTCATCAAGACGAATGTCAAAATGAATTCTGGCTGGTACTGTTCTTCAAGCTTCTGTCGTTTCCCAGCAAACTGTCTCTTCTCTTCTTTTGATAGTTTGTGAGTGACAGCTACATTCTGCAATGGCGAGTCCTTGCACATCTTCTCTGGGTTATGTGATCGTCTGCAGCTCAACAGAATGAAGCACGGTGTTCCTTGTTTGATTTTCTTAGTGTTGATGGCAAACTCCAATTCATTCCTCAGCTCATCAAGGTATTCTTTGTCACAGTCCTCAATCAGCAGGAGCACTGGGAGACATTTCTCAGGATCTTTTTCCTCATACTCTCGGAGTTGAACAGCATGTTCAGATACAGTGGCTGCTGAGTATGACGGCTTCACAACAGCACATCTTAGGTCTTTCCTCTTGTTCCACAGCACCTGCCTTCCCACTGTGCTTCCACCACTTCCTGGGTGATGGTAGATGTTGATACTGTTCACAGGTCTGTCTACACCCAATTTCATAATGTCAGTGAGAAGTTCAGAGACATCCCTGTATGCATCCCTTTGAATCACTTCTCCAACAAACTTCTTCTCTGCAAGCCAGAAATTCAACCAGGTCACTCTTCCCCCGTGGTAAAACTGTCTTTCAATGTTTTCTTTTTCTACTTTGATGTAATCGTCGCTTGTTTCATCACAATGATTGACACTCAGGATTTCCAAGGAATACATCCTTTCCTCCTCACGAGTTTCAAGAAGGCACTGTCCTTTCAGGTAGATAGGCAAGTGTTTGGTGTCTCGAGATGTTACAGGTTGGATTCGCTGCAGTGTCGCATCAACATGGCTCATTTTCATCCCCACAACACTGGAACGGTTCACAGCTTCTGTTCCACATGAACCCTCTGCAAAACTTTGCCATTTCTGATAGTTGTCCTCAGATTCTGAGATGCAGATGATGTCTTCATGACCTTCCATATCTGTGAAGAACTCATAGAACGTGTGCAAAAGTGGTTTCTCAACTGGGGACGTGAGAAGGAAGAGCACCAGGAATGCTCCTTTAGGCAAGATCTGTTTGCAGATCAGTGACACAGATTCCCTCAGAAGTGTAATTTTTGTTTTGATCCATGTCATCTCATCACAGGGGTTTTCATTCCCTTTGTAATCACTTCGTCCATTGCAAAATATCCAGCTGGTTTGCTCAAACAAATGCAAATGGCTCACAAATTCCCCAATGCTCATACCACTTGGTATTTTGTAGTTCTGCATGAAATGCATATTTGCAGCATGGTGCTGAATATATTTACTGCACAGTCCTGACAGCTTGGAATCTGTGTCAAAGTCAAACACACAGAAAATGTTCATGTTGAGCAAGAAGTCAATGCTGCTCAAGTCATCTGGTTTGAACTTGTTAGTGACAAGAATGTACCATTTCTCCTTTTCAATGAATTTCTTGCCACTGGTTACCAGCATGGTGAGTTTCCTTCCAAGGTCTTGGCAGATGTCTGGGGTATTAACATATCGACAATGCTCAGCCTCTTCTCTTTGGGAATCTCTGTCTCTGACTCGCTGGTAGAAGTCATTTTGATCACTCACTGGCTCGGTTTTTGATCCTACCCTGCGGTAGATTGTTTCCTTTTCATGCTCAATCTTGTTAGAGGACTCTTTGAAGTTCGGCAGGCGAACAGAGTACACTCGGTTCTTAACAATGCTTATGGAGGGAACAATATCAACCTCCACCACGTATCTTTGTTCTGTGCTACTTATGTCCATGACCTCTATAAACTGAGGTGGGCGAATACACTGTCGCACATGCTCTCTGTCGGAGAGAGAGAAACTCCTCTCAATGTGATCCAATGCATCAACATATATATCTTTCTCAAAAACCGGAACACCGATTATCTCACCATGAACATAGCCTGTATCATCCCTACTGTCCATCACACCAAAGTGTATTGTGCCATTTGATCTGATATTCATGCAGCCAGTTCCGAATTTGAGAACCTCTTTAGCAACTTTTGCCTGTAGTCTTGTGCGGTCCAATTTGGCAGCATTGTCAAGTGACTTGTACTCATGACAGGGAGATATCAGATCGAATACACCAGATTCAGGTTGCAGAACACTATGTTTGACATATGTGAAATCAATGCCTTCTTTGCCAAATGGCCGTGGCTTGCAGTCTCTCTTTGTGGTTAACACATTGTCCTCAACAGATTGTCCTTGATGAGTTTGTTTCTCTTCCTCTGAAAGGCCTTGATCTGTCTCTGGAATCTGGGGAGCTGATCCCTGCTTCTTTGTTTTACTATTGTTGCTACTTTGAGGCTTTTCCTTGCCCTGAGTTCTCGGTTTGGTGTCTACAAGCTCATTTCTCTTTCTGATGATTAACAGACCTGGACCTGATTTCATTCCAATCTCTTTTCTCAGATAGTCCTCAGTCAGTACAAGGAGAATTCTCCCATCTACCTCTTCCTCATAAAGTTTCTTGATGTATTGCTCCTTTACTCCAATAGTTCTTAACCAGGAGCTCACGTTGGAGTCAGTCCATTTTTCAACAGGCAGTTCATCAAGTTCCTCTGCTGTAGAACAAAAAATAGAAACATCAAATAACAGTGTTTATTACCTATATAAAGTATTAGTAGAATATAAAACCATCATTACACCAATATCTCCAAAACTGTTTCTTACCCATTATTGCACTTCAGTCTACGAGCTCACTGCTGAGTAGGGTCTTGCATAATCAGTCTGAGGAAAATAGTAACTATTAATCAACCAACCACATGATCTAAAATAGCACTGCTTGTTTTTCTACTGTGTGTTGCTCAGTGAAACATATTTGAAATTAACAAACTTACAAAAGTACATCATTTAGTAGGCTGTAAATATAAAAAACGTTTCTTCTCTCTTGGTAGCCCAGTGAGCAAAATGACCTTGAAAAGACATTGAAAAAACATATTTGACACCATGGAACCATGTTAATTTTCAGTTCTAAGTGAAAGATAAAAACACGTATTTTTACGGATGTTGAAAAGACGGCTCTGCAAGACGTTGAAAATCTGTATTTGTTGTTGTTATGGTTTCATAGGGACAAATTTTAACCATAAACAATTTAACTGACATCTACATGTCAATGATTAAAGAATGATGTCTCATTCCCCAAAATATTTGGTTCTGATTGAAAACAAAATGTAGATTTATTGCTCCCTGTCACTTGCGCCTTAATTAGCCATTTCAAAAGCTGAAGAACTGGCAGTGATCATGTTCAAAGTTCACAGACACAACCAACCGAACACTAACTACAACAATATTCTCAGTAACGGTTATAGAAACTGTTCACGCGCTATGACTGTGATTATTTATCTACTTAACATTTTAAAATATACAATTGAAAATAACACTGGGTATTATTCTAATGAGGTCCACCCCTAAACAGGGCGAAATTTGGTTGTTCCGTCGCCGTTAAATCGCATCTTCATTTTCTTCACCGCACGGATCCTTTTATGCGCAAGTGTTTCCGCACGGAAGCTTTTAAGCATAGAACACAACACGGAACACAGCTATAGTCAATGCTTGTGCCTATACGTCGCTGATGACTCTAGCCAAAATCATGTAAATGTTTTGCCCAATATTACCGGAGCTATGTTTTTCTTTCTGTCACTGCTTTTAATTTTTTTTAATGGGCAAAACTTTCTCTAGGGCCACATTTTTGCAAATTCAAATGTTTTCTATAATCACAATTAACTAAAGCAATTAAATTAATTATTTTAACCGTTTGACAGCCCTAAAGAATAGAAAAAGACCTTTAGCCGTGTTAGGGTTAAAATAAAAAAGGCCTTTAGCCGCTAGCTAGGGTTCACCTATTTGTCTAAACCACCTTAGCCGAAGACAACTGCGTGAATATTGTTGTTTCTCCGGTCTTGATGCTCATATGACCATAGCATCGTGAGGTGTAGGTGTACAAAACGAGAGAAGCAAGCTGGCTAGTAGTTAGCTGGCTTTTCAGCATTGCTGTGAATTAGCCTTCACAGGTGTGATGGCAACACTACCTGAGCAGGTAGGGAACTCCATGTTATCTAGCCATGTGTATGCCACTATGTGCATGTAGGACTGCTAGTGTGGCTAGCTTGCTAGTTAGAAGCCTCACAGCTAATGCTAGCTAGGGTTAGCACAGTGAATGCCACGGCCATGAAGCTAGTAATGCATTATATAGCTAGCAACTGCCTAATGGCTAAGGTAACTAGCATATTGCTGGTCTGAGTGTGGGCAGTTCACAAACGAGTAAACGTAGGTTTGAACCAAACAAGAGAATGGCTCAGTAGGAAGCTAGTCATGCTGAGGAGAGCTTTAGTGGATGCAGTCACATCCACAAGGAAGAGAAGCGAAAATGACCAGGGCTGTGTTCGGTATGTTTTTATTTTCCAGAATTTTCAATTGCTTTACTGACTGACCAGTTAAACTGAACAAACCTCAGTTTACAGGCGAGTGGCTCCCTTTATAGATCCCCACAGTGGACATGTCATAATACCCATAAAACCTAGCGGTCAAACAGGGAAATGGTTGAAATTATTTTATTTTTCCACCATTAATTTTTCCCATAGGGGATTTTAGAAACTGTGTTTTGTGTAGGCTTACCCTGGCATGACGTTTTGATAACCGTGTAGATCTCTCTCGGACAAGGTGACTTAAATCAATACATTCAGCTCTATTTACTCTCAGATTCTAAAATGCTAATTAGCATCAAAGTAGACATCACGCAAGACTACAAATCCATGCACATCATCTCTAGCTGGCCTTAACTTCATGTTGGTTTGCAATTATAATATTGACAAAGTTCAAGTGAAACTTTGCTTTTCATCGGCAGGTTCTCTTGTCATGGTCCATAATTTATAGCCATAATTTTTCTCCACAAAGATATTATATATGGAATAATCGGGATATATTGTATAAAGAAAAAAACTTTATTTTTAGAACATTGGTTCCGAAATAATATCCTATTGGTGAGCCAACTTGTAAATGCTGAGGGTTTTTTACTTAGTTATAAGGAATTCGTATCACTTTACAAGGTCCCTGTAACACCAAAAGATTTTGCAATTGTTTTAGATGCCATTCCCTCAGGTGTTACCTTTATTATTCAGGAACGTGTCAAGACCTGACCCTCAGAGCCTACCTTCCTTTACCCCTGTTAACTCATCAGTAGGAAAGATTTGTTTCAACAACAGAGCGATACGAACCGTGTTTCAGCAGGATGTTGTATCTATACCTTATGTCATGCCTTATTGGAACGGATTTATTGATAATATCTGTTGGAAAAAAGTTTGGATGTTGCCACACACATACCTACTTGTTAACAAAATGAAGGAAGTTTCCTTAAAAAAATAGCATAAATATTATCCTGCCAACCACTATTTGAAGAAAAACGAACTCAAATTGTACCTTTTGTAATGACCACTCAGAAACGGTGTTGCATCTTTTTTGGCATTGTATTCATGTAAGGAAACTGTGGCAAAACATCAGTAGATTTATAATTGAACACATTTATGAAGATTTTACACTACTGTGGAGAGATGTACTGCTTGGATTCTTTACCTATGATAGAAATAAGCTGAAACAATTTGATGTAATTCATTTCATTATTCTTTTGGCCAAATTTCACAAATGTCAATTTACAAACAAAACACCACATTTTCTTACCTTACAAAAAGAAATTGAACTATATTTTAAGACAAATACTCTACTAACAAAAAAGCTGTTGGTATTATAAGTGTATGTATGTCCCTTAAGGTCCTTGTGTAATGTGATATTTTACCCCCTAGCCCAATTGTCCTTTATATATTATTTATATATACACACTTGTGTTCCCACATGTATTTCATGTATTGATTTGTTGTTAATAAAAAATTATAATACAAAACATTTTGAAAAAAAAAGAGGCTCACCTCATTCACCACTTCACCTTTGTCTCCAACAATGATGTGTGATTGGTTACTTTGAAAGATTGTTGCCATGCCCAGGCGTATCCCATAGTGAGACATTGAAACAAATATTTGAAATAGAACCTATTTCAAGACAATGAAGCTGCTAAAATGTTTAGTTGATTACAAAATCACAAGGGAATGAATGCAGGTCTAGACACGGTTCCAAATAAAATGGCTCAAGCCTGTTAGCTACAGTTAAATAGATAATATTTTTTAAATGTTCTAGAAACTAAGTAGCTACATAAATCCACTCCCGACACTACCCGGTGAAATGTAAGGCGCCAAATAAAAAATCAAAAAGTTGAAATATTAAACATTAATCAATATACAAGTGTTGCATAGTCATCAAAAGCTCTGCTTTTTGGCAATATCACAGCGTTGATTTCAAAAAAGGCTTTACGGCGAAAGCACAACATTTGATTGTTTGAGGATAGCACTTACAATAATGATCCATTAGCATAAATTCATAACCCAACGCGGGTCTCACAAAACGCATAAAATCGCTTACCTTTGAACTTCTGCTGAGGGCTTCCCAACGAAGACAATCCATGCTTCTTTTGTTAGAAAAAGTAATTTATTATATCCATAAATCTCAGTTTGGTTGGCGCGTTATGATCATAAAATCCACTGTTGAGTCGCCCATTGAACCGTGAAGAGGACGTTCAAATTATACCTATCATATTTCTACAAACAAATTAAACATCATTTTTAATGTTTCCTTAGGTATCATTTTATATATATTTACTATAATATTTCAACCGGATTGTAGCCTGAACAATAAGAAAGGAAAATAAAGTGGAGCGAGCACTCCGGTTGCGCGCCTGCAAAATCTTGTTGACATCTGAGCTCCCTTGACCATATTGTCTTCCTATCCGTTCTGGTCAGGGCTACCGTTTCCTGGCTTTGTATAGAGACTGTTGACATCTAGTGGAAGCCATAGGTACTGAAATCTCGGAGCTGGTTGCCTTTGAAATCAATAGGGAGACTGTCAAACAGAGCAAAGGTCACAAAAAACTGTAATTCCGGATGGATTTTCCTCGGGTTTTCGCCTGGTCTATCCGTCAGGTTTTCGCCTGCTCTATCCGTCACCTCGGGAGCCGCTCCCTAAGAAGTTAACTACTTAGGGAGTGCTCTGGGTCATTAGACACCATTAGACCTGGTTACACCTCTTGGGTTTTTTCCAGAACAGGGGTGTCCCTTTCAGAGGTGTCAGCAGGAGGACATGTACTGGTTATTCCTGTATAACCTGTAGAGTGCCAAGGTCTGTTGCTATGGTCCTACATGCATGCAACTAGTTCTGTGAGACTCTACAGGTTGCATGTCCTAATATGAAGGAAATATGATAATTGTGGCTAAATGCCAGAGGTGATAAGTCATTAAGAGGAGTTACTATGAGTATGACATAAGGAGGACAAATGTATAAGTAGTTTGTGCCAATACTGGAAGGGAGTTACTTTATGAATTAGCTAGGCTTTTGTTATATTGATGAATAAAAATCTATTTTAATGCACATGCTCCAGTATTTGAGAATTATTATTGACTGAATAATTCCACGACAGTCTTCAAGAAAAGCAAATATTGGGCTTACCAATGAGCCGGTGAAGATGAACCAGACGTTGGCGGGGATGCTTTCCTCCCTGTAAAAAAATAGACTCGTTTTAGATTGCAGAGATAAAATACTTCAATATAGTTTTTTTCCCCCTACAGCAGATAAACTGAAGAAGTTTTCTCACCACAGAAATAAAGGGCTAGGAATGTGTTTTGCTTTGTTGGAGAGCACTCTCGACAAGCGTAGCCTATAATTTATATAGTTCTCCTCACCTCGTCAAAATGTTCCAGTATAGTTCTCCTCACCTCTGGAAATTGTTCCATTACCTATAGAAATATGTATCACGTCGTTCATGCTTTAGAAGACTACTCTTTCCAGCTGGTATTTTTCTGCTCTTGCACTAGATGGGTGGTGTAGAACGCGAGAACGCTCAGTCACTCCCCTGAAAACCATGGACCCGAACTACGTCAGATCAGACGAACAACGTCATGAGGGGGCTTGTTTTTATCCGTAAGTTTCGTTTAGGAGAAAAGGAGAGTTATGAGGGCCAGCAAGGCAGCCAATGGCAACTTGGCATCGACCCACTCAGGCTTGCAGTGGAAGTCCGTTACATAACATGCAATAATGAATGTATTATGTTTGCTTAGTCCGAAGAATAACTGACAAAAATATAAAGTTCAAAGGCACAAATATAACGCTGATTTGGCTTTTTCACTTAAACAGCTGCATATTCGTTGGCAATGCAAAAGAAGAAAATTGTGAAACATTGGCTCTCTATTCTTGCATTATAAAGATGGTATGTTTACTTTTTTAGACATTGAATAATACAAATTAACCCATTAACCAAATCCTTATTTTTCCTTTAGCTTATAACCTTAAATTGACAAAACGCACAAGTGAAAATTTTGGGAATGTATACTGAACAAAAATATCAACTCAGCATGCAACAATTTCCAAAATTGTACAACGACCCAGAGCATCCCACACATGCTCAATGGGTGACATGTCTGGTGAGTATGCAGACCATAGAAGAACTGAAACATTTTCAGCTTCCAGGAATTGTGTACAGATCCTTGTGACATGGGGCCGTGCATTATCATGCTGAAACATGAGGTGATGGCAGCGGATGAATGGCAAGACAATGGGCCTCAGGATCTCATCACGGTATCTCTGCGCATTCAAATTGCCATCGATACATTTTAATTGTGTTCGTTGTCCGTAGCTTCTACCTGCCCATACCATAACCCCACCACCACCATGGAGCACTCTGTTCACAACATTGACATCAACAAACCACTCTCTCACAATACCACACACACGTGGACTGCGGTTGAGGCCAGTTGGACATACTGACAAATTATCGAAAACGACATTGGAGGCGGCTTATAATAGGCAAATGAACATTAAATGGTGGACATTCCTGCAGTCAGCATGCCAATTGCACATTCCCTCAAAACATCTGTGGCATTGTGTAGACTGACAAAACTTCACATTTTAGAGTGGGCTTTTATTATCCCCAGCACAAGGTGCACCTGTGTAATGATCATCAGTTATTTGATATGCCACACCTGTCAGGTGGATGGATTATCTTGGCAAAGGAGAAATGCTCCCTAACAGGGGTGTAAACACATTTATGCACAAAATGTGAGTAAAAATGTTTTTGTGCATATGGAACATTTCTGGGATATTTAATTTCAACTCATGAAACACTTTACATGTTGCGAATATATTTTTGTTCAGTGTAGTATGGACAGTACAAAATACCCACCTTACAAAATAGATAAAATGTTAAACTATTAGTTAATAAATGTAATACCTATTAATCTGTCATTCATTGACAATGGATATGATTGAATAAAACATTTTGCATTGGATCATCATTAAGGAATATAGGATGAGAGAAAATATAATTCCTACATCGAACGGTAAAACACAAAAACTAAAGCCCATAACGTAAGGTAAATACTTTCTGTAATCATCCTATCATGACTAGTTGCTGAGCTAGTTTTAGTAAAGGCCCAGTGTGTCAGAGATCAAGCAAACAAGACTTTGGGTGACACCCTGCATAAATAAAAAACAATATTTCTTTGTGCCCAATGTACAGGACAACGATAACAGAGATAAGATAAAAGTAGAAAAGATAAACACATTGCTTTTACCCATGTTCAGTTCAAACACCCTGTGGAATATCTCTCCTCGACTGCACAGGAAGACAGGTACTGAAATAGTATTGATTCAACAGAGAAAAGCTGTCACTAGCAGCATCTGCAGCAGCAAGCAAAACAATTTCAGAGACATCTACCCTTACAGAGCTCACATACATAGCAGTGTTATTTAAAAAAGTCGCAATGGCCACATCACATGATTATCAATGATCAAGTCATTACATATACAAAAATATACACCTCTTTACAGCGAAAAGGCTCACTGAGGGAACGTTGTGATTGACAGTGACTGTATGGGTGTAGACTGTAGTCTGATACGGTCACTGACTATTGGTTCTGTGGATGGAATTGTGCGCGACACCATCACAGGCTATGAGGGTACTGTGTTTGACGTTCCTCTGGCTGCGACGTGTGTGTGCTGCAGCTCTGTGGCCTTGGGCCCGGGGTGTGTGTAGGGAGTTTGCATCCAGGTGAGCTGCTCTGAGCTGGAGTAGTAGGAAGAAAAGCCTCCTGTGCACAGTTGTGCATGGCCAAGTAGGTGTGGCGCGGGAGGTGAAGTAGGAAACAAAGTCATCAGGGATGGAGCCCAGAGTCTCCTGGACCTCTGCTGGTAACTCCCTGCAATGGTGCTTCTATAGGAGGGACAAAAGAAGAACGATTCATATAAACAGACATCTAAATCAGGTAAACATGCATAGGAGGCTGTTGATTGGAAAAGGCTCTGCATACATTCTTACACCAAAATCATAATTCTGTCATAAACTAAAAGTACAGCTATCATGGTTAACAAATGAACATTAAACATTAGATTGCTTTTTATGAATGTTTTGCTACATTTCACTGTCAAATGCTGTTATTGAAGTCACTTCCTTAATATCATGTGGGAGAAGTTAGGGATGATAGAGTTTCCCACTAGTAATTACAAGTTGGAGGGGCGTTCAAGTGGATTTCCCACGTAAACTAGGCAAAAAAAAAAAAAAAGTCCTCACTGTCAACTGCGTTTATTTTCAGCAAACTTAACATGTGTAAATATTTGAATGAACATGGTGTTACAAACCTCTTTTGCCCAGCAGTCTAGGGTGGAGGGAAACGAGACCCATAACATATCTCATGCAAGTTATAACAGTGAAAAGGAACAGTGAGAACTAAAAGAAATCCACAGACAACTTAAACTTACCGTCAAACACTTTAGGTGTATTGTCCAAACACACGGTAATGGGGTGTGGGAAAAAAGGGCTGAGCTGGACCCCAGGAAAGAACTAATAAATATCCAAAAACCCCTAAGCTAGTCTTACTGGTTAAAGAACAGCTAGCTAACTAACTAACCAATAAAATACAGTGGGCGGTCCACCCAGTTCTAACTAGGGTATTTAGACAGTTTTCCTATGAGTAATGTATGCCCAAGGGCGACTTGGCTTGTTATCCCCTTTTCCCACCAACAAACAAACTATAATACACCACAGCAGTACATACTCACATGATAACAGACAATGTAGGCACCAAAAACAACTAAACTGTGGTGTATGAAAGAATGTATGGTCTTCAGCAAATCCAAAAAGAAAGAGAGTACTGAATGGGTTTTTAAACCAAGGGAAAGGGGATGTGATTGGGTCAGATTGATGCGACTGATGACTGCCACCTGTTACTAGGGCAGAAGGAGAGAAAACAAATACACCCAGGCTCTCCTTTATTTTATTTTTTATGAACATAAGATTCAACAACTGAGACATAAACTGAACAAGTTCCACAGACATGTGACTAACATGTGACTAACAGAAATTGAATAATGTGTCCTTGAACAAAGGGAGGGGGGGTCAAAATCAAAAGTAACAGTCAGTATCTAGTGTGGCCACCAGCTGCATTAAGTACTGCAGTGCATCTCCTCCTCGTGGACTGCACCAGATTTGCCAGTTCTTGCTGTGGGATGTTACCCCACTCTTCCACCAAGGCACCTGCAAGTTCCCGGACATTTCTGGACTAGTAACTGAAAGGTTGCAAGATTGAATCCCGAGCTGACAAGGTAAAAATCTGTCGTTCTGCCCGTGAACAAGGCAGTTAACCCACTGTTCCTAGGCCATCATTGAAAATAAGAATTTGCTCTTAACTGACTTGCCTAGTTAAATAAAAAAAATAAAAAAATGCTGGAGGGTCATGTCAGGATGACCCTGCAGGAAGGGTACCACATGAGGGAGGATGTCCTCCCTGTAACGCACAGCGTTGAGATTGCCTGCAATGACAACAAGCTCAGTCTGATGATGCTGTGACACACTGCCCCAGACCATGACGGACCCTCCACCTTCAAATCGATCCCGCTCCAGAGTACAGGCCTCAGTGTAATGCTCATTCCTTTGACGATAAACGCAACTCGTCAGTGAAGACCACTTTTTGCCAGTCCTGTCTGGTCCAGCGACAGTGGGTCTGTGCCCATAGGCGACGTTGTTGCCAGTGATGTCTGGTGAGGACCCGCCTTACAACAGGTCTACAAGCCCTCAGTCCAACCTCTCTCAGCCTATTGTGGACAGTCTGAGCACTGATGGAGGGATTGTGCGTTCCTGGCGTTCCTTGTTGTTGCCATCCTGTACCTGTCCCGCAGGTGTGATGTTCGGATGTACCGATCCTGTGCAGGTGTTGTTACACGTGGTCTGCCACTGCGAGGACGATCAGCTGTCTGTCCTGTAGCGCTGTCTTAGGCATCTCACATTACAGACATTGCAATTTATTGCCCTGGCCACATCTGCAGTCCTCATGCCTCCTTGCAGCATGCCTAAGGCATTAAATGATTATCACGCAGATGAGCAGGGACCCTGGGCATCTTTCTTTTTGGTGTTTTTCAGAGTCAGTAGTAAGGCCTCTTTAATGTCTTTTAAGATTTCATAACTGTGACTAATTGCCTACCGTCTGTAAGCTGTTAGTGTCTTAACGACCGTTCCACAGGTACAGGTTCATTAATTGTTTATGGTTCATTGAACAAGCATGGGAAACAGTGTTTAAAGTTATTTGGATTTTTTTTTTATCTTTGAAAGACAGGGTCTTAAAAAAGGGACATTTATTTTTTTTGCTGAGTTTGTGGTAAATACCACCTTCCCACTTTATGAACGCAGCATTTGTTCCACAAGCTCAAAATATCTTCAAACACAGTAACAGATTTTAATGCTGATTTAATTTGGCATTTTCACTCCAACAATGGCAGACATGTTGGCAAAAGGAGTAAATTGCGAAACTGAAAATGTAATATCATAAAACAAACTATTCTTGCATTCAGGAAGGCATGTTAGAAATTAAATCTTCACAGTAAAAGGCATCGTCAGACAGGACTGTTCACTTTTGCACAAAACCCTCTTCACTTAAACAGCTTGAATTAGACAAAATACAGTAACTTCTTGGGGTTTTTGATGTACAATGAACAGTACAAAATAAACCTGAAGGAAATGTATTCCACTTAAGAAAATATTAACAAACATTTAATTCATGTAATAAATGAAGACCTATTAACTGCCAATCATTATACAGACAATATGACTGAATAAAACATGTTGCATCGGATCATCATTCATCAAAGCTAGGATGAGAGAAAACACGTCATTCCTCTGACAGCAAAAAACAGAATGTGAAGTGAATACTTTCTGTAATCATCGTAGCTGAACCAGTTTTAGTAAAGGCCTAGTGTGTCAGAAAACAAGCAAACAAGACTTTGGGTGACGCACTGCAATAAAAACACAATCAGATCACATATTGCCTTGTACCCGATGTACAGCCCAACGCTATCAGAGGCAAGATAAAAGTAGAAAAGAAACACATTATGCTTTTACCAGTGTTCAGTTCAAACACCCGTTGGACTATTTGCCCTCGCCCTCACTGAAATAGTATTGATTCAACAGAGAAAAGCTGTCACTTGCAGCATCTGCAGCAGCAAGCAAAACTATTTCAGAGAAGTCTACCCTCACAGAGCTCACATACATAGCACAGTGTTATTTAAAAAGGCACAATGGCCACATTAAATGATTATCAATGATAGTCATTATCAAGTCATCACCTATACAAAAATATACACCTCTTTACAGTGAATAGGCTCATTAAGAGAAATAACAAGATTCCACAGTAAAACTACCATTGTCGACTTGTCTTCCAACAACATCAACAGAAGAATTCCTCCCTTGCTTTGCCAAGTATTCTGTGCCCAACAATACCTCACAATACTTGACATTAGGAGGGACTCCATTGCAAATAAAACAGATTCTCTTTACTACACAGTATGGCCCCCACTAGTTCATTTCCACCCTGGCTTCTTGATGTGTCGAGGGACCTTGGGACGGTTCAGAGGCATTTTGTCTCAGTCGAGCAGGAAAGGCACTTGGTTTGGGCTGCTGCTCCCCCCTGTCGGCAGCTCCCAGGCACTGCAGGCCTGGTCCTCACCAGCACAGAACAGAACAACAGAGCCCCAGTATGTGTCCACTCGTAAGGCAACGCTCCTCTGTGCCGCACTCATCCACCACCCCTCGTCGGCTCTCAGGCAGGCTCCGTGTCCGGTGTGGCTGGATGTGGCACTGGCAGTATGTGTGGTTCAGGTGGGATGGGATCTGTAAGGGGGGTTTCTGACGGTGTGGGGGGTTCTGAGGGCAACACTGTCTGTTGGGGCAGGTCTGGCAGTGTGGACGAGGGTGATGTAGGCAGTACTGGTTGGACTGGTAATGATGTGGATGATACTGGCTCTACTGGTAATGTGGTTGGCACTGACTGTGGGGGTGTTGTGATTAACAGTGACTGTATGGGTGTGGAGTCTGATACGGTCACTGACTGTATGGGTGCTGTGGATGGGATTGTGCTTGACACCATCTCAGGCTGTGAGGGTACTGTGTTTGACGGTGTGGGTTCCTCCGGCTGCGACGTGTGTGTCTGCAGCGGGGGTGTGGCCTTGGGTGCGAGGTGTGTGTAGGGAGTCCGTATCCAGGAGAGCTGCTCTGAGCTGGAGTAGTAGGGAAGGAAGGACCTCTCGTGGGCACAGGTGCGCATGGCCAGGTAGGTGTGGATCAGCAGGTGGGGGAAGCGGGAAGTGAAGTAGGAGACAAAGTCATCAGGGATGGAGCCCAGGGTCTCCTGGACCTCTGCTGGTAACTCCCTGTAATGGTGCTTCTATAGGAGGGACAAAAGAAGGATTCATATACACGGACATCTAAATCAGGTAAACGCGCATAATTTAGCTGGAAAGACCCCCATACCTTGTTTCTCATGGCACGGAGAAGATCTCTGACAGACCCTCCTTTATACGACCGGAATTTGCGTAGGTCTGCCAATAGAGAAAATACATGCAATGAGTAATCCACACACTACATTCTAATAATTTATCCTAAAACGTGTAAGACACACCAATCCCCTAGTCAAGTCTCATAATGCAGCAAGATTGAAATACCTCAATGTCCTGGTTTAAAGTTAGATATCCTATAAATATAGTCTACCTGTCAGGAAATCTTCAGCCGACTAGTTCTCCACAAGGCATGAAAACTAAAACATAACAACAAGCTAAATAGACAAATGACTAACATGCAAATTAAAAACTCATGAATGCAACAGTCACAGCAAACCTTCTCTTACCATTTCCTTCACATACAGTAGCATATTAAGATAGGGTTGTTCTATGAAACAGCCCTATAAAGATGAACACTGTCAGCATGAAGCAACGCAGACTTTCAGGTTTAGACTGCAGCTAAATGCTGCAGTCTGGATTGACAGGAAATGCTAACCACATCCACAGTCACTGCATTTTATATCAGTGACTACTCACATCTCTTCTGCACTTGAGAAACATTACCCCTAACTGGGCAACTTTTAATCAGGATTCAGTACGAAACTGTAGTAGGTCATATAATGTCTTACTCATTAAATATATAACCTTTAATTTATTAAAAGGCACTAGCATAGTAGTAGTGTTAAAACTGACAAAGTCTTGTAAGACAGGTATGTGGTTGTAGCTATAACTGATCTCAGGCCAGTCTCTTACCGGTCTGCAGAGGCACTGTGATGTGTTCCCTCCAGTCCAGCTTCACCACGGCCCGACCCCCTCGCTCCAGCTGCCTTACGATTGGTCCGTCCAGCGGCTCCTTCTCTATCCTGTCACTCAAGTCCTACAGGGAAAACAAGATTAAATATGGGTTTTTATTTCAAATGGAAAATGCCGTTATTGGATAATGTTGCTTTCACAGTTGCATCTCTAGTGCTATACTGATTTATGTGGAACAGCTTTAATAGAAAAGGATTGGATTTGATTGTGACCTGGAAGAACTGCAGCTGTTTCTCCAGGCTCCAGAAGAAGGGGTGTTTGAGCACGCTCTCAGCAGAAGGCCTCCTCTGGGGCTCCATACTCAGCATCTGTTCTATCAGGTCTGTGGCCACGATGTCCTCTGGGAAAGACAAGACCAAACACTCAGTCACTATGGGGCGGTGTTGTGGCAGCATTGGGGTGAGCTATTGTCACTTCTCAAGGGTTATGTTATTGTTCTGTGTTGGACTGTGATGTTATGCATTTCATAACTCCGGTTATGTCTGCACCCTAAAACAAGGCCATTGTGTTCTAGAACTGTTGCTTGTATAAATAACTGTTGTGTAACAATATAATCGTATTATTACCTTCCACTATATAAGGGACATGTAGCCATTTACTCTTGGAGCTCCTTCCCTGACTGCGATCACAGAGGGATCTACCTAGCAGCTTCTCGTTTGTATTAAAGATTCACTATTATAAATTAGTCTCTGATCTTTGGATTGAATTTTCCACAACAGCGGTCTCTGATGTGAAACAACTGATTGTCAATGTTTGGGTTTGCATTAAACAAAATTGCAATAACATCAGGACCCTGTCTCTATAATAACTCTAATACTGCCTTTACCAAAACTGTCCAATGTAAACGTATTGCTCTCTTCTTTATACTTTCAAAGGCTGAACTGATGCGCTCTAGCAAGAAACTACCGTGTCAACATCCTGGTTTAAATCAAATCACTTTCAAAACAATCCTACACCAACTTCCCTCACCGCCTTCCTGTGGGTCTGAGAACAGGAAGTGATGTCCTCACCATGTTTGTGGGGCTGTAGCTGGTCCAGGCTGTAGGCTCCCAGCAGTATGTTAGCTTGCCTCTGCAGGGACTTGCCAAAGGGATGACATCCCCGGGACACTACATAGTAGAATACACAGCCTGCAGAGAAGATGTCCACCGTGCACGTCTACAGAGGAAGAGAGAGAGAGGTTAGGAGTTCAATGATGGCGTTCTGTTGATGGTTAGCAATCAATGTCTTTGATAAAGGCAAGATAAGTATGTAACAGTGAATTGCATTCAAACCAATTTAAATTAGTATCAGACAGTGACAGTCACATAGGCCTGTGTTTCATGACAGCTGCTATCTGTAAAATCAGGACCAGTCATGTCTCCAGTAGAGAGAGGGACCACTCACAGGGTTGTCCTTGCAGTCCTCGCTGAGGACCTCTGGGGCAATCCACCCCTCGGTGCCGGGCACCCCGGACCTCCTGCTGAAGCTGTGTCGGCCCACCGCCAGCTTCTTACACAGACCAAAGTCGGAGATCATGGCCCGCACCCGGCCGTGGGCGTTGGGCATGGACACCAGGATGTTGTGGGGCTTCAGGTCTCTGTGCACTGGGGACGGGAAGAGTGGAGAAGATCAGATCAGGCTGGAAGAATAACCTGTGATCTTAGATGTTTACTGTACCTAGTCCAGCTGCAGTAGTCTTGTAATTCTTATTGAAAATATTACTGTATGGTTTGCCCTAACTGTAACTTGTATAGAAACATTTGAGTATAACCTTTTTGTTCTTCATGAAAACCTATATTAAAACCTAGTGGAGGTGCACATCTTGTGATTATTACCTATACTGAGAGAGTGCAGGTGTGCCAGTCCTGACATGGTCTGCTGCAGCAGCATCACAGGCTCCAGTCCATGCCGATCAAAATCCTGTCTCTCCACATACTGAAAGAGGAAACACAAAGAGTCCACATCCAGTGAGTAAGTAAAAGTAACAAGAAACAAGTTTAAAAGGATGAACTAATGAATATATAAATGAATGAGAACGTAAGCTGAAAGGTCAGGAAGAGTGTGTTGTATGGCTTAAGACAACTTTGGAGGGCAAGATACATTTGGCTTGTGGGCCACATTTGGCTCGTGGACCGGGTGTTGCAGGGTTTGGTGGTCAGTGAGGCTGCAGTACCTCTTGCAGTGAGGCGGCACACAGCTCTATAGCGATGTACTGGAACTGGCGGTCCCTCTCTGTGCAGAAGTAGCGGATGACATTGGGGTGCTCATCCGACTCGCGCAGCAGGTCCACCTCACGGTCAGCAAAGCTGAAGCATTCTGGGAGGATCCTCTTGACTGCCACGGCACGGTTGTCAAACTGACCCCTGGGGGACAGAGCACGGAAAGGTTAGTAGAACATTCCTAAACAGACACTACAAAGAAAGGTTGAGATATTGTCTGCATGTTTGTAAAACTAAACATTTATCCAAATAAATAAAAAAACTAAGGTTGTGTCCCAGTTCTCTACCCACTTGCACAGAAATAATGAGGATGCAGCCAAAGACTCTCCAGAGAGTCTATATGACGAGTAGAGATGATTGAACAACTGACTGAGCAGCCTCAATAAGACACTTTACTTGACTTTCATTTCACTTTGTTACAAAACGTAGATACATTAGCTTGGGTTGAGACTTACTTATACACAATGGTTCCCTCTGCACCGTGTCCCAAAACATTTTTGGGCCGGAACGTTATCTTTCCAACTCTGACCATGTTGGAGTCCTCATCTGATGAATCATAAAAAAAAAAAAAAAAAAAATCAGATATTGGAATCAGAAGAATCTTTCTCTAATTTTCAAAACAATTGCCAGGCATCAAGATGAATAGAACAGTGCTAGACCTACTGTAAGTGTTTGAGTGAGTGAGTATGTGTGTGTACAGTATGTGTGAGTAATTGTGTGCATCAATGCATGTGTCTTTATCAATGTGTGTGCATCCACTTGTGTCCTCCATACCTCCGTCCTCGTGCTCATTGGCGGAGCTGCCCAGCTCGGGCACAGACAGGTTGGAGTGGTTGGATGCACGGGGGGTGATGTTGGGAGTGCCGTTGGGGCTGCTGTGGTCTGAGTCAGCGTCCGGGGCCAGCAGGGGCAGGTTGGTCCCCGGGGGAGAGAACGGCTGTCTCCTCAGGAGATCCAGCCTCTCATCCAACTGCCTCTGGAACTGTTCATGCTGCAGCTGCTGCTGTTTATGAACACTCTGGGAGAGGAGAGATGGGTATGAGAAGGTGTGTGTGTATATATATATATATATATATATATAAACCAGAAAACAAGGTACATGTATAAGTGAGTTATAGAGTGTTCATGTGACATTACGTATGTGTTATATCTATAACTCAACATTTCAACTAAACTGTGGCCTTACATTTAACACAGAGCCCACCATCAAACTGGAACTAAACTGTGGCTTTACTTCAGACATCTGTCACTCATGTTCAGCTTGTTGACTGACTAATCTGTACAGCCAGGTAGTAACAGCCACAGCCATACACCAGATCACCACTAGGTGTCAGTGCTCCCTCACCTTGGGGTAGATGATGATGAAGGCTACCCAGCCGGCCAGGAGGAAGGTGCTGAAGATGATGGTGGCCATGTCTTTAAGAATAGAGTCCACAGGGGCCTCCACCCTCACCGGTGTGGTCCTCCCCGGCTGCTCCTGGATGGAGGTGACCGCCGGGGGGCTGGGGCCCACAGTTGGGCCGTCTCCCATGTCACTCTCATTCACCTTCTAGGCGAGGATGAGGGAGAAGATATTTTTTATACCCCAACAAAATCAATCAAAGAGGAGAGGTTAGTTGGCATGCTGAAGGACTGAAACACACACCTCCTCTAGGGTCTTCTCTGTGGTGGGGGGGATGACATTGCCCTGCTGGCGTGGGATACTGTCAGGGAACTTCTCCAGAAACTTGTTATGAGCATCAGGAGGCGTCTCATGATGGCCTGGGAGAGAAACACATCCAACCATCATCAACTGACGCGGCAACAGTGTCTCCCGACCCCTCCTGTCTCAGCCCCCAGTATTTATGCTGCAGTAGTTTGTGTGTCGGGGGGCTAGGGTCAGTCTGTTATATCTGGAGTATTTCTCCTCTCTTATCCGGTGTCCTGTGTGAATTTAAGTATGCTCTCTCTAATTATCTCTCTCTCTTTCTCCCGCTCTCTTGGAGGACCTGAGCATTAGGACCATTCCTCAAGGCCTACCTGGCCTGATGACTCCTTGATGTCCCCAGTCCACCTGGCCGTGCTGCTTCTCCAGTTTCAACTGTTCTGCCTGTTTTATGAATATTTTAAAATCTTGTCCATGTTCTGTTATAATCTGCACCCGGCACAGCCAGAAAAGGACTGGCCACCCCTCACAGCCTGGTTCCTCTCTAGGTTTCTTCCTAGGTTTTGGCCTTTCTAGGGAGTTTTTCCTAGCCACCATGCTTTTACACCTGCATTGCTTGCTGTTTGGGGTTTTAGGCTGGGTTTCTGTACAGCACTCTGCGACATCAGCTGATGTAAGAAGGGCTTTATAAATACATTTGATTTGATGATCATCACTATGAGGAGGAGGTAGGCATAGACACTGGGGGTGTAGGTGTAGACACTGGGGGGTAGACACTGTGGGAAGGTAGATGCATGATAGGAGTGTTTTCTACCTATGAGGAGCAGGTGGTTCCTCATGAAGTTGATGCGGTTGCGTTCCCTCAGGGCAGCGTTGAATTTGACGCTGGTCCTGGAGGTGATCACACACTCCTCCTCCATTGTTACCTCCTGGCTGTTAGGACCCTCCAGCATGGGGAAGGTGCTACCGCGGGGCTACAGGAGACACACAAACCACTAGATTATTATGGATCCTTTATTTAACTAGGGAAGTCACCTTGTGATTGACATCCTTTTCAAGTACTAAGTAGTTCAATATTAATATACACTACATGGACAAAAGTATGTGGACATTTGCTCGTCGAACATCTCATTCCAAAAATATGGGCATCAAAATGGCGATTAGGCACTGATGTTGGGCGATTAGGCACTGATGCTCGCAGCCTGCATTCCAATTCATCCTAAAGGTGTTCGATGGGGTGGAGGTCAGGGCTTTGTGCAGCCCAGTTAAGATCTTCCACACTGATCTCGACAAATAATTTCTGTATCACTGCTCCAGAGTCCAATGGCGGCTAGCTTTACACCACTCCAGTCGACGCTTGGCATTGCACATGGTGACCTTAGGCTTGTGTGCAGCTGCTCGGCCATTTCATGGAGCTCCTGACGAACAGTTCTTGTGCTGATGTTGGTTCCAGAGGAAGTTTGGAACTCGGTAGTGTTTTTAGCGATTTTTATGCGCTATGCGCTTCAGCACTAAAATAGCCCGAATCCACTAATTTGAAGGAGTGTCCACATACTTAGTGTAGTTTAAAGTTGTTAAATGTTGACAGAATTGAATACATACTTTACTACTTAGAAGGAAACTGAAATAAGTAGGATGTCAAGAACAAATGGATTATGTTAAATTAATCTCAACATTTTATTGTAAATAGATACAAATTCCTAGGTACATTTAAGGAGTCTTGCTGATACTATCCCATGTTCCTCTGTGCTGCAGGGACCCAGGCCTGAGAGGGGATTGTGACCTGGGTTATGGTCAGGTAAACAACCAAACCAACACTAGCGCAGGGTCCCTGTGACTCTTAACTCACATCTTTGATCTTGGGCTAAGAGATCAGCTCCCAGAAGCTTCCAGTTGTTTGCTGATGTTCTAGACGGAATGTCACATTTTGTTCTAATACAGAAGAGCCTAGCGTCACTCACCACGACTGTGACCCCGTCATGCACCAGGGAAGGCGATGCGTACAGGCTGGTGGAGTACTTGCCTACGTAGAGTGTGGCCCTGTGAAGACAACAGAACAGGATAGTCTTAATGTTAGCTTTAAAACAAGGAAGAGAAGCCTAAGTCTACCTTAACCAGGACATATAGAATAGGGAGATTCTCTATTATACTGTAGACAGCTTTGACTTGAGTCAGAAAACTGCACTAATGGTTACAAACAGACAATTTCACACAAACACTACAAGATCACCCACTGAAACTCTTATTTCTCCTTTCTTCTGAAAGCAGGCATAAATAGAAGTACAGAACTGTATTGTGAAACCACGACTGAAAGAGTCCATCTGTGTTGGTTAGATGTGCATTATTTGTTCATGAAGTGATACATCTCTACAAGTCCTGACTACACCACCACTGGCTCGTGCAATCATCAAACATAGATATAAAACAGATCTTCAATACACCCCATCAATGTTTCAGAGCCCTGGAATGCATATCAAAGCTCTAACAACTGGTAGAGTTGGGGCCAACCCCTGTTCTCAGGATGGGCAGATCAAATACCGTAACACGTGTTGCTTGCAAAATCAACTTACTCGACCCATCTTAAATTACTTGTGAGACATCAAGAGTTCAGCTAAAGAATTTTCAAAGGGGCCCCTGTTAACAAAAGAAATGCCTTGAAGGAAAACAGAGATTCAGAGTAAATTATTTAATGAATCATAAAAAGAGAGAAGGTGCTAAATAAGCGTGATAAACTAATTCAATAGAAGTCAAAGGAGAATGGCCTTGGCAGAAATGCTGTGGCAAATGCTAAAGGGGAGAGGCTCTGCTTGGAGTCTTGCTGAACATAGAAACCAATCAACATCGTTTATAAAAAAGGGGTGGGGCTTCTATTCCTAACCCATCAGGACAGAATCCTCACCCCAGATATGCAAATATATACAGTACCAGTCAAACGTTTGGAAACACCTGTTCATTCAAGGGGTTTTCTTTATTTTTTACATTGCAGAATATATGTGTATGCACATTCAATGCTCATGGCTATGGGAAGATCAGCTCTACACTCTAAAATACCCACCCCTGGGAGTATTTACTCTAGAAAAATAATGACAAGAGGGTAAAATGGAGACTCTTCCCTGTCGAAAAGTGACAATGAAAAAGTAATCACATTGTGTTTTTCTATGAAAGCATAAGCCACATTCAAAGTCATATCCTACCTCAGGGTTTTGCGGCCTCCATAGCTGAGTATCTAAAGGGGAGCCACTGTCGATCACACAGTCTACTTACATGAGCTTGTTCTTGGGCTTCTTCTCCTTCGGGAAGGGATACTTCCACTGCGTGATGCGGCCCACCTCGCCTGACATGAAGGTGAGGTAGCGCAGCGTTTCCACGGCGACGTTGGTGAGCGGCACCTTGCGCAGGCCCTCGCGCTGCCATATGTACATGGCCACCACAGGGGAGTTGTAACTCTGGATCCACTGGACGTCACCCGACTCACTGTCCACTGTCACCACCAGCCCGTCACCATTGGAGACAAAGTGGGCCATCTCTATAAGGGCGGGCGGAGAGGAGGGGGGTTACGTAAACTGGGTGTATGTATTGCATCAGTGCAACTATGTGAAAGATGACATGAGGTGGATAATACACATATATAGAAAGAGAGGTAGAGAGGGAAAGAGATGGAGATGTGAGGAGAGAGAGAGAAAAAAAACGTGAGGAGAATCATATTTAATATTAGTTTCCTTGATATTGGATGATGTTCAATAGTGATATGTTGTGAGGATAATGACAGTAGAAAATCATCTCCCTGGATCTATGTCCTATGAGACATGCTTTCAACCAGAGAGCAGGGCCGGGACGATATCAGTAACACAATACTCGTTAGTATCAGGGCAAGGAAACAAAACACGAAGCGGATTTAACTTCTTCAGAAAAACAGTAACAATATGTTACATCCAGCAGGTTCTTATAGGACCAAAGTCTGCTTCGTATTGTCACTCTTGCCATGGAAAATATATTGTGATACTGGCATCATCACAGCCCTACCAGACAGCATATCTCAAACAACTCAGTCTCTCACATACATAGCCTACAGGGAGGGAAAAAAAGTATTTGATCCCCTGCTGATTTTGTACATTTGCCCACTGACAAAGAAATGATCAGTCTATAATTTTAATGGTAGGTTTATTTGAACAGTGAGAGACAGAATAACAACAAATAAAACCAGAAAAACGCATGTGAAAAATGTTATTAATTGATTTGTATTTTAATGAGGGAAATAAGTATTTGACCCCTCTGCAAAACATGATGGCAAGACCCTTGTTGGCAATCACAGAGGTGAGATGTTTCTAGTAGTTGGCCACCAGGTTTGCACACATCTCAGGATGGATTTTGTCCCACTCCTCTTTGCAGATCTTCTCCAAGTCATTAAGGTTGAGGCTGACGTTTGGCAACTCGAACCTTCAGCTCCCTCCACAGATTTTCTATGGGATTAAGGTCTGGGAGACTGGCTAGGCCACTCCAGGACCTTAATGTGCTTCTTCTTGAGCCACTCCTTTGTTGCCTTGGCTGTGTGTTTGGGGTCATTGTCATGCTGGAATACCCATCCACGACCCATTTTCAATGCCCTGGCCGAGGGAAGGAGGTTCTCACCCAAGATTTGACGGTACATGGCCCTGTCCATCGTCCCTTTGATGCGGGTGAAGTTGTCCTGTCCCCTTAGCAGAAAAACACCCCCAAAGCATAATGTTTCCACCTCCATGTTTGACGGTGGGGATGGTGTTGCATAATGTTTCCACCTCCATGTTTGACGGTGGGGATGGTGTTCTTGGGGTCATAGGCAGCATTCCTCCTCCTCCAAACATGGCGAGTTGAGTTGATGCCAAAGAGCTCCATTTTGGTCTCATTTGACCACAACACTTTCACCCAGATGTCCTCTGAATAATTCAGATGTTCATTGGCAAACTTCAGATGGGCATGTATATGTGCTTTCTTGAGCAGGGGGACCTTGCGGGCGCTGCAGGATTTCTGTCCTTCACGGCGTAGTGTGTTACAAATTGTTTTCTTGGTGACTATGGTCCCAGCTGCCTTGAGATCATTGACAAGATCCTCCCGTGTAGTTCTGGGCTGATTCCTCACCATTCTCATGACCATTGTATGGAGCCCCAGGCCGAGGGAGATTGACAGTTATTTTGTTTCAACCATTTGCGAATAATCGCACCAACTGTTGTCACCTTCTCACCAAGCTGCTTGGCGATGGTCTTGTAGCCCATTCCAGCCTTGTGTAGGTCTACAATCTTGTCCCTGAAATCCTTGGGGAGCTCTTTGGTCTTGGCCATGGTGGAGAGTTTGGAATCTGATTGATTGATTGCTTCTGTGGACAGGTGTCTTTTATACAGGTTACAAACTGAGATTAGGAGCACTCCCTTTAAGAGTGTGCTCCTAATCTCAGCTCGTTACCTGTATAAAAGACACCTGGGAGCCAGAAATCTTTCAGATTGAGAGGGGGTCAAATACTTATTTCCCTCATTAAAATGCAAATCAATTTATAACATTTTTCACGTGTTTTTCTGGATTTTTCTGTTGTTATTCTGTCTCTCACTGTTCAAATAAACCTACCATTAAAATTATAGACTGATCATTTCTTTGTCAGTGGGCAAACGTACAAAATCAGCAGGGGATCAAATACTTTTTTCCCCTCACTGTAGGCTATGTATGTGAGAGACAGTTGTTTGAGATATGCTGTCTGGTAGGGCTGTGACTGTACATTCACTGTCGCTATTGAGAAATATAAAAGCATGTCTTACTGTATTTGGTGTCGTCGTCAGGCAGCGTGGAGGCGTAGTCAAAGTAGGTAGCATTCCAGCGGAGCTCTCTACTCTTGGTGTCGTACATGGTGATTGTGTACTCTGGGGAAGGGACAACATGATATATTGTACCCTATAACATGTAGGATATGCCAGAGTAGTGAAACTAAACTCAGCAGGACTCAAGCCATGGTGATTTTGTGCTTTGGGAAGAAATGGTGAGAGCGCTCATTATAACTATACAGCCATGCTAGCTATGGTGACAACACTGGCCAACACTGGATAACATGACAGAAGTCCAAATTCATGTTCCCCTGACAGAGGTATCCCACATCTCCATGTCTCAAAGCATTTATAGGCTACTCCTTGGACTGCTGCCCTGGCAGCCTGACCTTTACAACCGCCATAAATATCTACAACCAGCCACACAAGTAATCTAAAGTGGCACATCAAAATTAAGCGGATAAAATAGGACACAGTGTATGACAGATCACCGCAGTAATAACTGGGAGTACAAATGGGCATGGAAGTAGAGTAGCATTTCCAAGTTGCCCCTAATCGCTGATCTTGGGTCAGATTCACATTTTCCCCTCTAATGGTTAATGTTAGGATTGGGGGAAGGGAGCTGATCCCAGATCTGTAAAGGGGGTGTGAATGATGATGTGGAGAATTAAACCCAGTACAACAAGATCCTGGTTAAACTGTCAGAGGGAGATAAATGTCACTTGCTTTGGCAATGTAAACATATATGTTTCCCATGCCAATAAAGCCCCTTAAATTGAAATTTAATTGAAAAGACGTCTGACTTTTACATAAGTGCCATTAGCAGGGAGGGTTGAGGCGTCTGCATGCTTCCCAGCTGAAACAGTTCGGAAGAGTTTGTGCATATATAATGACAACATTTTGTCACGTTTTTGTTTGTTTTGGACTTCAGTGTGGGCTTTTGAGTTTTCGGGCACACACATTTGTTTTCTGGACGCAAGATGAAGTCGGTAGCCAAAGTCTACACCCCTTCGTCTGAGATTGGTCAACAGTAGGAATTCTTCAATAAAGTCTTGTCTTTCGACGAGAGACAACTCATTTTCATGCACATTTTTTTTATAGAGAAATAATGCACCAAACATCTTAGTTAAATGCAAAATTGCGCAAAACAAAGATCTTGGCAAAAAACGTAAAATATTAATGACAAATTCCTTGAGTTAGATTAATTTGTACTATTTTGAGGAAGTGTATAGTCACTACGGTGTCTCAAAATGGACGAATAGTACTACAGTCGCTTTTTTCTCGTCTTTCAAGTGAATGTCTTTTAAGGGAGTATGAGAACACAATCGTTCGGTTCGCCTAGCTGACTTCGCCTAGCTGACTTCGCCTAGCTGAACTGAAGCATGCTGACACCTTTAGACAGTACAAACAAATGAGCTGGGATAGGCTGGAGGTAAGATCCCTATGGAGAATAAGTAAGCAGATTTGGGACTGTGGGGGAAGCATAGGAAGGGCTGACCAGGTGAAGCCAGGAAGAGGCAGGGATGTAGAGGGGACAGGGGGTTGGGGGCAAACAGGTCTATCCATAGAAACGAATAGACAGAACAAATCTCTATGAGCCTGGGCCTAACTGAACCTCATAGGTATTGCCCAAAGGCTTAAGGGAGAGAAGTGAATAACGAATATCCCATGGAGATGCTATTCTTATTATATTTATCCGTTATTTTACCCATTATGTTTAGACCCCAAGCCAGCTAGGTGGGTGTGGTGTGGGCTACAGGTGCCTACCGGTGCGTCCCAGGTAGAGCAGGGAGGAGGAGGGACACAGCATCTCAGCAAAGGAGGAAGTGAGGGTCTGCTGCTTCTCCCCTGTCAACATGTCCACCACGTACCACAGGTCCTGCTTCTTACCTGCGCATACACACAAGGTGATACAAAAAAAAACATAAGGACATCCTGAGGACACAAACACAATAGGGCTGGGTGATGTATATTGAATTCATTTGTTTTTATGGGCGTTTATGTCCACTTCTCATGTCTTTTTGGTCTCGTCTCCTTTTCATGCTCAGATTTCAACATCTGAACCAAATGGACAGGCTAGCATGCTGTTCAAACAGTTGGAGACGGACAGAGGGGTGTGTTCATAACAATCCAACTGTTCTACCTTGTTAACTAGCAAATAGATCCAAGTTGGCCAAACTTGAAATATAAAGATTAGCTGGCTACTCGTGGGCTTGTGCTTGAGAGATTGTGTATGAGACCTGTGTTAATGTTCTATAATGCCTGCTACAAGAAGTGAGTCCTTATTAGAGAATGTGCATTATGCATGGTTCTTTTTGGCCATGTCGCCCAGCCCTAGGAAACACAGAACAGTCAGCCTAATAACATTGTAAAAACCTACTTGTCTCTGGTCTGAAAGCAGAGCCATACATGCAGTTGAACCACATTCAACCGGAGTTGTTGATTATCCTTATTATACTTTGAGTGAATGGGTGGTACAGAGGGCAGGCAACCTCAGTTAAGTAAAGGTGGGCTAGACAAGCACCCAGCATTCTCCCAGAGGGTATTGGGTGTTAACCTACCTATAGTCTGTTATTAAAAACACCCCCGTGCCCTACTAGTGCACTGTCTCCCTATTGTGTTGGTGAAGGGAGTGACACTAATCATTATTCTGTCTGGACTGTAATAACTACGCCTGATGGATTACAAAACAGTGTCCCATCTGTAGTGCTGGTGGCCCCACCCGTGAGTAGGATGTTGTTGGCTGAGCTGCTCCTCAAACTGACTGCAGGACGGCTTTAGACTGAAGATTACGGTTGTTGTCTTGCACAGTGTGAGGTGAAAATTGCCATTGGCCAACAGGTTTGACAATGAACACAGAAGATTCTCCCTTTGTGCTCGCAGTGGCTTCAGGGAATGGGTGTGAAAACGTCTACAGGACTGAGAAGAAACGTGACATCCATTTTCTCCGCTGAACAATGGCACAGTAGATAGGTTAGATTACGGTCCCGCCTTCATACCGCAGTATATTCAAAGGAGCAGGGGTTATGATGACCGTGAGGTGAAAGGAATGGAAATGTACTGTAACGTCTTTTAGTTCTAACATGATTATACTCATTTCATTAGAAGTCAGCCTGACCGGGACTTGAACGGTAGCCCCGCTTGGTAGAGTAGATAACCATGACAATGTAGTCCAAACTGTTCCTGGTCTGTTCTAAAAGTCTACATGTCATGTCAGTGTGTGTGTCGTCATATACTCCAGGTCTGAGAGGTGGAAGACTTACCCATGTAGATGATCCCGTCAGAGCTGCGGCAGGGCGACGCCTGGACCAGCTCAGGTATGGTGAAAGGCAGTTTCTGTGGAAAACAGGGAAATGTCCGTTGGCCCACTCATAAGCATGTTTACTGTGAGTGTATCAATATCAAGGGGTCAATGTTGAGCAATGCTATTTCATCACAAACCACACACACAGACACTGCTACTACAACCACGCCAAACAGAAACATGATGTGCGCACACACACACACACACCAATGTGCACTACATGTTTTGCATGATTTGCTTATCTCCTGTGGTTGGCAGATCTGCAGTGGCCTTCTAGAAAAAGAGGAATCTGTCAGTTTCTCTCTAGTGATGGTGACCCTGTTAGTCTAATAGGGGGGTTCAGTGGTTCCTCTCTAGTGATGGTGACCCTGTTAGTCTAATAAGGGGGTTCAGTGGTTCCTCTCTAGTGATGGTGACCCTGTTAGTCTAATAAGGGGGTTCAGTGGTTCCTCTCTAGTGGTAGGTGACCCTGTTAGTCTAATAAGGGGGTTCAGTGGTTCCTCTTACCGTCAGTCCCTCGTTGTTCTTCCCTCCTAGAGAGTACAGGCTGCCATCGTTGGGGTCAGGCAGAAAAGCTGGCCTACGGCGAGAGAGACAGATGGGGTAGAGAATGTTAACACTACGACAGATCATACATAATTCAAGGTGAAGTGTGTTGTGACACCTGTGCACTACAGGCCTAAATAAAGTTGGATTTGATTGTTGGATAGGGCTTACACATTGTAAGATCAGTCATCAATGAACCCTGTTCTATTTTGAATGGAAGAGTCTTATTGCTCAAGCAGAACAGGACAAGCACAGTTATGCATGCTCAGCACATTGTGTTAATTTCCTGTTGCACTCAATACACTATGACACCCAAACTGACACACATAAACTGACACACACACACACTCGAGGATACTTACTCTGCCACATGCGTTGGGACCTGCAGAACAGGATCTGTCCACATAAGGGAAGAAAATGTCCCTTTCAGTCATCAGCGCCTTGAATAGTACACTTCAATACAAATGATGTACCGGTTGATCAAGAACCAGCAGCATGTATACAGTACACAATATGGGCCACTACACTGCTGTCTCTCCTGTTTCAATAGAAACCCCATAGTTCTTCAGTTCATAAAAGATTACTCCCATACACAGAATTAACTCCAAAGGATTACTGAAAACTTTTCGGTCAAGGACCTTTCACTCTCTGGTCTTGAGAAAAGAAAAATTAAAGGATCCTAGCTTTAAAGTCTCAAATAGTTTTAATTGTGCTCCTAAATATAAATTTGCATGCGCCTATATTTTTCAACTTACGCCACACGTGCTCCTTGTAAAAATGGTCAGCATAGACCCATGCATTGTTCATCTCATGTTAAGCGGCTCCTTAAACCACACTTGTCCTAACTGATAAGAGGCCAACGCCCCTTATAGCCTAAATAAACAGTGGCCAGTAGCCCACAGGGGACATATTAATACTCACTGTAAATACCCTGGTCGTATTCTGAACTTCGCAGATAGAAATGTATTGTATAGAGCGGACATGATTCCCTATTCTACATGATAGAGAAGCAGGTCTGTTCTACATCATTTATTACTATCTGAATGTCCTGTAATGGTGCACCCCACTAAACGCGATACAGCATCCAGGCCACCCTGCCAAACGGGCACACACAGGGACCAGGGCTTGATGACCTTACTACTAGACAAACACACAGAGGCAGCTCGAGTCCACAAGGTCAGCCAGATGGAACCTCTGCTCTGACCGGCAGGGGTCTGTGCTGGGTGGTTTACTTGGAACTGCGTTTACACAGGTAGCCCAATTGTGATCTTTAAAAAAAAAAACAGTCAGATCAGCTTTGAAAAAGTTCTGATGTGGGAAGATCTGATTGGGCAAAAGACCAATTAGTGGGGGGTATCTGAATTGGGCTGTATATGGATGGCTGTATTACCAAGGAATATTCAGTAGGGATCATAGATGGAACAACAAAGCCCACCCATGGAAATATTAGGGTATACAAATGATTACAATCATGACTGGTGGTGATGAAGACATCTTTTACGGACGACCATGCTGGAGATGTATATATTTTTTAGTAGAACGTTTTCTCCATTTGTAATGATAGAGAGCCATGTTCTGACCTCAATGTTCTTTCCCTTCACTGAATATGCACCTCACCTGATAGCGTAACTGTTTGGGAGGACACACTGACTATTAATGTGTGTTGTCGTATGAAAGAGTATATATTTGGCCGGTGTGTCATATATGTCACTGGTAGGTGCAGTAGGGTCAAGACAGTGATGCGTCGTTTTATCCACGCCTAGCATTTAACCTAGCAACAGTCAAAGCCGCGCTGATTGGTCAGAGTTCAGTTGTTCTTGCGTTTTAAAAGAACAAACGCTACAGACAGAATCACCACTAAAACAAAAACAGTGCCATCCATACTTTGTACTTCCCCTGGAATTTGGATATGAAGTTGCATTTAACTATGTAGCTTTTTAGTTAGTGACTGCAACCACCCTGATTGACCAGATGGATAGCATTGACATCATGGATAGTTTAAGTAAACTGAATTATATCAAGTGTTATCGCTAGCTTACATCGCCGATTGGGCTGAAGCTGTCTAGTGACCACACTAAGAGTTCTAAGTGTTTACAAAATGACTAATGAGATAGTTAGCTACATGACATTTGTGCTAGTAGGCAACTAAAAGAGATGCTAGGTCTAGCTGATTGGGCAAAGCTATATCTATTCATTCTCCATTACTGACAATAATGTAATGTTAGCCATCTAGTCACTTGCCTGTCGTTTAGCTTATTTCAAAACGAGGCCGCGAAACTGCGCATCTCCCGCGGTTCGTGGCATGACATGCACGAGCAAACTACGAACTCCCAGTGCGCGGGGACTCCTCTTTAGCGTTCTTCCACGCATTTACGTCATCAGTATGTCCGAACTCTGACCAATCAGCACGGCTTTGAACGTTGCTAGGTTACTCGTGGGCGTGGTTTTGCCCCATAAATATGGACACACCAGGGATGGAACTCATGCCAACCCTGGGTTGGGTCCTACCTGCTGGGCCCAAGTGACAGGTTCCTCCCTCCCTCCCTCCTGGCATTAGTCAGTTAGGCTTCAAGGAAGACCTGCCTACCTCCTGGATGTGGGCTTTAGTTAGTTAGACCTCAGGGAAGACCTGCCTACCTCCTGGATGTGGGCTTTAGTTAGTTAGGCCTCAGGGAAGACCTGCCTACCTCCTGGATGTGGGCTTTAGTTAGTTAGGCCTCAGGGAAGACCTGCCTACCTCCTGGATGTGGGCTTTAGTTAGTTAGACCTCAGGGAAGACCTGCCTACCTCCTGGATGTGGGCTTTAGTTAGTTAGGCCTCAGGGAAGACAGCAGGTGTTTGAGAAAGGCGACCTGGTGCTTTCCCGGTTCATATTATTAAAGGGCATTTCGAGGAAACACAGGGCTCAGGAGGGACCGATTCCATATTCTCATGTTTATTAATGATGTTATACAGTATCAGGTGTGACTCGCTGGTTTGACACGAAAGGTCAACCATTTGTGATCCACCGTTTCCCTGTTATTCAGCCATCTGATACAGTTTGCATTTGTTGTTCACCTTGAATCCAAAATGATGCTTCAGTAACGTTGCTAGCCTAACTACATGACTTCTAGTAAATGGACCCTGCATTAGTATGCTAATCATACCAACGATCATTCTGACCATGTAACCTCAGACAGGATGTTTAGATATTAGTGGGGGGGGGTTTTATTGTCATGTGCACAAACCAGTACAGTGAAACACCTTTCTTGCAAGCTCTTTTCCAACAATGCAGTAATCATTATCAGTAGTACTATAAAATAAAAGTTGAACAAAAACAAGAGAAATATAAATACAGTAGAGCAGTTCACCCCTGCCTATTATGGCTGACCACGATTAAAGGCTATATCTGTCCCACTCTCTCCAGGTTAATGATTACCAGGTTAGCATGCGTGAGCAAAGCGTTCACTGCATTTACTCATGCGCCCTTTCACAAACTAAAGGGGTCTCGATTGTGATCCTTGTCGAACAACAATGGTGCTTTGTTTCGCAGGTGTAACCCAAACAGCACCTAAAGATTGATAGAGACACAAGCAACGGTGCTAGTGAATTACTCAGGACTCTCCTCTTCTCCCTTACCTTCTTTCAGCGTCCATTTGATAGAGCCTGATTTCTTGCTCACGGCGTGTAGGTTTCCATCCAGGGTGGACACAAAGAGCAGGCTTTCGGGGAGGGAGACAGTGCTGGCGCGGCAGAACCTCTGCAAGACAGAACACAAAATACTGTTAAAGCACATCTATAGGGGAACAGAAGATAGTCTTCTTTAGTGGTATTCAACATAAGCCAAGGGCCTAATCTTAGTATTCACCTCTTTCAAAAAGAGTTTCATCTACAGCCAATGCAAGTACATTCTGTCAACCAAAGAGCTCTGGCCATATCAGCCCTGATATGGCAATTGCCTCTATGGCTAGACACTATAATAAATGGAAACTATAGCCATATCAGAGCCAAGGCCGCATGTGTGCCGTTGTATTGTATACGTGATGAATAATGAACAGTTGCTACTAATTAAATGGTGGTATTATTGAACACTGATTCATAATCAGTTTGATCATACCTAACTAACTATACAATAGTCTACACTACATAGGAATACAAGCAAAGTGCTGCCATAACAGAGAACTGTAGGGATGCCAGAGGGTTAGCTGCTGCCCCATATCGCCAAACATTACCCCCTCCCCAAACTGGCTGTGTTAAAACACGTAGGAGCAGATGAGGGGTTAGGTCTCGCTAGCTACCTGCCTGAGGGAGAGTTAAGGCTTCTGCTAGACTTCAGCTTGCCTCTTTTCCCCCCATGTGCACAGCTGATGAACTGTTCCAAACTGTTTCGGATGGGAAGAATGCAGACGCCTTTAGCCGAAAAGGACAAGTTATGCTTGATCCGAAAATGTGGTCGGAGGCTTTGTATGGAGAGTGTGACTGCATTGTGGAACCTCTGGAGGCACACATAGGCCAAATCAAGCTCCGTACCGCATCACTGTGTGCCTCTCAATTTATTTATTTTTTAACAATGCGGAGGGCTCTGTATAGCTCCGCATTGACATGATTGGTTGACAGTGGGTTGGGGCGGTACGTCCTATATAAAGCAAACTCACTCCCTTGACAACTTCCTTCACAATAGCTCTATTCCGCTAAGCACAATAGGCATGAAAGCTCTGAAGTCTGGATGCTGCTCTGCAGTAAATGCTGTACAGCCACTTCAGACGTCAGATTGACCATGCAGAGCCTTTAACTGAACACAGTTGTTTTCAAAAGGGAGTCTGTGATGTGAGTGTGGAGGAAGGCTAGGTAAGGGTCTGGGGGTCAAGACTGGGAGACTGAAGAGTGCAGCTAGTGCACAAAGGGTGAGAGGAGGAACACGTGCGCCAAGATTCAAGAACTTCTGCAAAAGAGCCACGCTGCCGTCTGCAGAGTCACCATATCGGCTCCCGAGTGGCGCAGCTGTCTAAGGCACTGCATCTCAGTGTAAGAGGCGTCATTACAGACCCTGTTTCGATTCTAGGCTGTAGAATTTGTTCTTAACTGACTTGCCTAGTTAAATAAAAGGTTACTTAAAAAAAAACATTGGGCTGATAAAGCAAGCATGGTCGGCTTGCTTTACTGTGAAACTCAGGGAGAAATTAGTTTCTCAGTCACTGCACAGACGAAGAGTGGGCCGAGTTGGACATGTGAATGCGTTTCTCTCCAGTCCTTCTCATATGGGAGAGGGACACAAGCACACATGGGCAGACTTTGACTGGGTTCAGTAGCACAACATGACAGCAATTTTGGAGAGAGGGAATGAAACAACCAAAGAAAGAGAAATGTATGCAGGCGTAAGTGGGCGTATGAGGCGACCTGAATCACTGACCACACTTCAAGCTCTGACAGAGGCCCGGGCAAGCCAAGGGGGTGTTTCTTTCCTTGGAAGTCTCTGTGGTCAGTGAGTGCAATGGATAATAAAAAAAAACATCACACTGATAGGCGATCCGTAGTCTTCATTTTGTTTTGGCACAGGAAGAGGCTGGGTGGGGGTGACTGTACTGTAGAGTGCTCTGGCTGCACAAGGGTTTTGACCAGATGGGATACAGCTTTTATAAGATTTTACCTTTCCCTAGCAGGTTAGGAGAACTTATGCAACGGGTTAGGATAATTAACGTAGCACGTTAAGGATAGCTAAAATGCACCAAAAAGAAAAATCAAATAAATATTTTAATCGTTCATTTCACAAAAGCTATACATCTCTTATAGCCATGACCCAGCTAAAGGAGGCAACTAGGGCCAGAGGGATTTTAATATCGTGCCTGACTTCTGTGTGTACCAACCTACTCCACTAACCCCCTCCCCACTCCTCCAGCCGAACCAAAGTTAGGACAGTAGAACATAGAATTGAATGTCTTTAATTCAATAGGATGAAACATCCCCTCCAAAGGGCCCATTTAGGATAGTATAACTAGCCCCAGCTGTTTCTGTTAAAGGCAGATCACTGATCTATAATTACTTGAGGCCCTACCCAACACTCAGACACTTATGAGGGAGAACTAGGCCTAAGTGTTGTTAAGCCAGGCATCAATGTGCCACCCCCCACCCAGAACCAGCGAACCAGGGCCTGAGGAGCACATGGCATCCATAACAAACTAAAGTACACTTCAGTGAATCACCCCTGGCCTTCTATGAATCAGACAGCCTTGTTATGTTGTCTTCCTCCCAGTCATCTACAGTCTAATGGACCAGACCAAAACACACTCAGCCTTCTGGAGTAACGAAAGAAACCCAAGGTTACTGTATGAAGCTAGGCCTATCTGATGAGGTCAAAGCATTAATAACCTAACCACTTCACGTAGGTGCTGTTTGCTAGCTACAGCTCATTTATTTAGCAGTTTATCTTAAAATGCCTTTGGTAAAAAAAGGAAACGTGTGTGTTCCTGGGTTTGTTTGCTCAGTTAACCCTGCTGTAATCTTACAGTCTACACACCGGAGAGAGCTTGTGTCAATACTGTACACCTGTGGTTGTTCCCACTGGCTTATCACCTCATAAGAACTGTACCAGGAACAGTAAAACAATAGCAATCAATGTATTATTATTCATCCCCACAAACCTCCAGCCTGCTCTCAGTTTCAAAATCAACATCTCTGGAACATCTGTTGGACGGTTGGAGTTTGTGAGAAGCAGCACTCAGTTCAAAACAACGTTTAACACCTTCAGGCCTAAAAGTACATCCTTGGGACATCTGTATGCGGTTGTTAGGCTATAGAGTATGATTGATAGTATAGGGGAAGGGAGTTCAGTTCTATACTGGTCTGTATCTGGGAGAGGGAGTAGAGAGAGAGGGTCATTGGAGCAGGAGCAGGCCCTGTTTGGTTTACATGTCCTAATGCTTTTTACCAGGGAAAGAAGTCAGACATTGCGTAACACTGCTAGGGTTATATAATGTACCAGAACTTGGCGAAACAAAATTCTTGGCAGGTTCCGAGCTTTTACTCTGCCTCTCTCCCTCTGCAATGAGGCCATGTTCGATTAGAGAGACAGAATGAACATGCCTAAGAGTTCTCGTGCAGTAGTATCTGGTACATGTGATTGGCAGGTTTCCCACCGTTAGTCAATAGGAATCAAAGCCTTCCAGGGAAGAGGGAACACAAAGGAGGGGAAAACAAGTACTTTTTCAGTGTAATGTAATGCTACTGCTGCTTAGAGCTAAAGGTCTCACTGGTAGAAACAGGTGAGAAAGTCTTTTTTACATTGATTCTAGGTTTAGGCCTAAATGTGTTCAAATGTGATACAAAGTAGGGACCAGATGTATGCTAGTTCTCAACCACTACTGGAATCACTAAGTGAGGCACTAGCCTCCAGAATTCATAGGCCTAATCAAAAAGAGAGTGAAAAACATTGACCCTAGATGCACCCTCCAGAAGGGACATAGGAGAACAGAAATCGAACACAGCACAAGCTGCTTCGGAAATATTTAGTGGAACTGAATGTAGAAATGACCTTCCAACCCAAATCTGCAGGATCCCTGTTAACTGACCTACTAAATCAGAATATACCATTGCCTAGAAGAGGTGTTATTGACAGCAACTTTAACAATTAGTGTTTCTTTTGTCATGGAGAATAAATCCTCAGTACAAGGTATTTAATGCTTCACTCTATCAAGTGCTTTATCAACCTTGCCTCCATGAATTCACCTTCAATGGAACATTTCCAAAACAGTCTGAATGTTTCCTCCCATTTGTAGACTTGCTGTAGTGCTCACAGTTTGTGTGCAGGCATGAATTAACACAGGAACTGATGACGATCATTATCATTTCACTTCTGGTGACCACAGATCAAAATCTCAAAAAAACATTTCCTCTTAGAAGGTGAAGAAATTAAACTGACATGGTGTACAAACGGCCACGCGTGACCAGGTTATGTATATTTTGTGTTGAACAACCTGCGTGTCCCATCTTGAGCATCTTGCCCTCATCACCACCTTGCATAAAATTTCACTGTGGTTTTATTTTAACTGTCTACTTGTTTTGCCCACATGCAATGCACACGTAGGCAGGTCGGATGGCCAGATATCCACTTATGGATATTTTGCTGATATCATTCATTGCGATAAATAACCTATAGCGGCCTACTAGAGAAATGTGAAGTTTTAAATTAAATAAGTTTGCTAATATGGGTGATTGTTGATGGGACAACGGATAGCTACAACATTCAAAGTAGTAGTATTAAAGGTAATACATACAAATACAAAACGGTGGTGCACATTCATGTTAAACTTATCGTTCAATTTATTGTTATCATGACAATAGTCAATTTATCATTATATGGATTTTTGTCCATATTGCCCAGCTCTACCTATAAGTCTTACTGCAAGAGTGTGAGCACAACCAGAACAAGCATGCTGAATTACTAGGGCACTGAGTGTGTTAAACAAACATCCCTGCACTGCTATTCATAAAGCTGCATGTTGGATAGTTAAATTTAAAGTACTATCACAATATTTTTCTTTGCTGGTTTTTCCAAATTTAGAAAAACATTTTACACAGAGCAATGGGCTTGCTCCAGCAACCAGTGAGGTGGTGGAACATCACCTGATTGTCAGTTAAAACCAGACTCTTTACATGGGGGTCTAAAGTCTAATATCAATTTAGCTAGGGTCCCTAGCCTGGCTCTAATGCCATGGCTTCATCTTATGGCGTGATTAGTGTGACTTAATGCCTAGGCTGTTGAATAAATGCTGTACAATACATTATTGTAACATTACCCTTACTGCAAAAACAGGAGACTAGATAATACTACAGTAGCTATTTCAAGCAATTCAACAACATACAATATTGGCCTTAGCTTAGTTGGAGTCGACACTAGTTAGTTAGGCATAAAATATATATAGCTGGTTGTTAGCTAGCCAACCAGCTAAGGATACTAGCTAGCTTGTTAATAACCATTTAGCCAAAAATATCAGCTAGCTAACTAGTCGTAAATATTAACTAGGTGGTGCCATGCCCGTCTTTTCTCTTGTTAATTAAACCCATTAGCTAACTAGCTAGCCAATATCTCCCACTAAGGTTCAGTATCGCAAGTTAGGTTAGCTAACTACTTACCATTTGAAGTGGGTCAATACTACACAGTAACGTCAACATGGACCACAATAGGGCCCGACTGCTAACCGTCCAGTCCATCATACAGTCCAGACGGGCTAGTGCGAATTACATAGAATGCAATGCGTCGATACAACCAAGTTTTAAAGAGGCTTTCCCAAAGAGTTACGGTATGGAAACATTTGTCTGTGGCGTTGCTACTCTTCTTGCTTCGGTAATCAAGTGTCTCTGGCTCTGTGCCTGTCCAACTTGCATCTTCCTGAAATGAATACGTGGGGGATGGACTTAGATTGCGATGTCCGAAACAGTGGAGGAGGGGGGAATTCTAGGATGTCTCTCAACCAATAAGTACACAGCTAGCTACCGGATATGCTTTGCAAGCAAGTATAAATTCGTCGGGGGTCTTCCGGTCACATTACATCAAGCAAGAGGGACATGGAGAAAATGGCTGATTACAGACGCATGGCTCAAACTGTGCAGACTAAACTCGAATTTTGTTTACTCGTATTGTTTGATGGACGCTGAAAGATTATGCATTGAAAATTGTTGCGTGAACGTCAACTAATCCCTATTGTGTAATCTGGCAAGGAAGTTAGTAAAAAGGCCAGTAGCTAATGGCTAACTAGCTACTTACCACTTCGTTCAAGGTAAGGTTCATTTATCGACATCTGGATTTACTTTAAACATCCTTGATGCCAAATCATTTCGTTAATGTTTTGAATCTATTCCTCAGGAGTCTTTGGCCATTGCGAACACTACAATCATGTGCGGAGACTGCGCACGTGGTCAGCAGCATGGCCCTCGAGTCCACGTTGGACCATGGATCCCCTTGTGTTCTCTTAAGGTAAATGCATGCAATGGCAATCCAATAACCTAGGAAAATATCCATGGTTGTATGAATGATGTTTTAACGCGTTAGACTTCTGATTGACAGTGAAGTTGACTTTTGTTGTTCTGACTCATAACCCAGGTATGAAAATTAATGTGGTCTCCTGTCTTAGTGAATTTAACACAAGTTTTAACTGTTTCTTTGCCACTTCAGGGAGTCAAGTTAATGTGGCTTAAGCCTTGACGCAGATGACGTGTAAGCCATTAATAGCGTGGCTCCTTTCCACGAATGATCCCTGCCTCATTCAGTGTTCCCTGGAAGATGTGGAGGTGAATACTGTGATATTGACATCTGTAGTTTAATGTGCAATGTGGGGTTATGAATGATGTTTTACGCGTTAGACTTCTGATTGATGGTGAAGTATCCTTTTGTATTCTGACATAACCCATTCTCAGATCAAATTGACTGTCTGCGTTTGAAATAGTAGGCTTATTTGTGCCTTTTTTCATGGATCTAGATGCAGTCATGGAACAAGTCAACGTGGTGTAAAATGAAATCCATGGAGAGACTTCTACTACAACTCAATTTAATGTACATTTTTAAATTGTCCAATAAAGTCATTTGTAGTGAAATATTTTGTGTTCATTTATATTGTAACTGTATGCACTGTCTTTGAACCTGCAGAGCCCTCTCCATGGCTCGGTAGGCCAAGCTACAGCTGCAAGAGAAAATCAAAGGCTTGTTATAACTGGGGTCACTTGGCTTTTCATCCCAAGTTTCTCTTTTAAATGCAACTCACACTATTTGTCATGATGTGTGTTCTGATGTTTAATCTGCGTATACTTCCTAAGGCTTTGGGTGAATTGAGGTATCCCTTCCCTCATTTTTAGAGCTACAAGGAATAAACCAGTAAACATTGTTTACAGGCAGATTTAATCACCCATTTTTATTTAGTTCTATGTACTTTTCAGTGAACCTGTTGAGTGATCTGTCCACATGGGCAAATGTCCCTATAATGCAAAAGCACAAAGTCCTTATGGCCCAAACTACTATACTCATGGGTAGTTTTGAATTATTTTAGGATTATCAGCTACCATTGTCAAAGCATGACTAGTTACATGAAAGCAAAATGTTTTATTGATCATAACATTGACATCGCTCAACGCAACAAATTCCAGATGTATTTTTTTCTTTCACCACTGCAAATGTAATGAACGGTAGGTAGCATATGAGGAAAAGATCTGGCATGGCCTCACAAGCACACATGGCTTAATTTAGCTTAACATTTGATAACCAACTAGAATTTCTGGTTATTCAAACTGCTCTTCCGCCATACACAAACATTTAACATAGTTATTCTTGGCGAATTTCATGAATCTGAAAGGTTAAAAGCCATCAATGCCAGTCATTGCCACTTGTTGATATTTGAAATGGTTTAATATTTTTCATATGTAGATTGCATGAAGTCAGGTATTTCAAGATCGGAAATTGATAAAGAAAAGCAGTCAGTGTATTTACTGAATGGCTCATGTTTCCTTTGGCTGAGTGGTATGGCTGTTTGAATCACCAGCTACAGGCATCTAAACATGTTCAGAATTTCAGTGTGTTTGTGAAAGCTGTAATGTGTCCTAGCTGGTGAACGTGGTCTAAGATAGTGATACTCAACCTCCGGGCCCTGGGATGTTGCTGATCAGTCCCTCCAGTGGTGCTCCAAAGAGGAAAAGCATAGCTTTGGCAGTAACTAAGCATGCCTTGTCTGAACTAGAATGGACCACAGGGCAGGAGCCTATCTCCTGTTTCTGTATCGTGAGACTTGCTGTACAAGTTCACCCCCTGAATAAGACACCAGATTTTCTGGTAGAAAAAAGGTTGAGAAACAGTTTTGAAAAGAGGTGTGTGTGAAAGTGCTTGGCCTATAAGACAGCTAGAGACAAATGCATTTGAACTCTGCATTTTAAAACAGTTGATAGAAAATAAACTAAGAAAATATCTTCTACCACTGCCAAAATAATACCTAGAATCAATCAGATCAAGCATTACGACACCCGCAAAGCTAATGTTTTGGAGGTGTAACTGCGTTGAAATCGGTCAGCAGCTGCTCTTGTGATCATTGTCACAAAGCCATACCGTCCCACCCATTAGAAGTTCAGAATGAGAAAGTATAGTCTATAGAAATAATAATGCTCAAATTGAAAATCTTTAAACAAAAAATTTTCTATCAGCCTAATTAAAGTGTAGAAAACATCTCACATTCCAATATTTGAACTTGTAAACGAGGCTGCATGGGATTTCTCTTAATGCGACTCCAAACAGCCAATGGCAATGTCTGCTTTAGGTATAATTCCAGAAGCCACTTGTGGATTTCACTGCTCTAACGCAGTTCTACCTCCGACACCGGCAAAACAACTGTTATGCAAATGTCGCCTGATCTGATTGAATGGAGCCCTAAATCAGCAGTCTATTGGGGTCCTTTATATTTGACCCAGTTAGGGAACTGCCTGCTTTACATGTACAGGTACATTCATTAGGCCTTCTGTCTACACACCGCTTGACATCATAGCTGTAAGACTATTGTGATTATACATAGATTTATGGTTGGTATTTGAACACCTCATCAATGTGGTTTGACTTCAGACTGGCTGAGGCAATGGTGGACAGAAGACAATGAAGGCCCTATGCGTTTTATGAAAGCTCCCAAGCTATACAGTCAGTAACTACTAGATTTAGCCTTCATCTGTGACTTACCCGGGTTTCATACCCATGCCACAAGAGTGTGAGCACGCTTAGCCAAATACTAGACATCTTGAGGATCCAACACACATTTTCAGGTCTCAGGCAAGGGTATTCATCCCAGGCTATTCAGTAACTGCCACATGAGCCTGCCTTCTGCAGTTTGAGTTGTTTTGGGGGTAGAATGGTATTGTTGATCGATGCACAGTGGCGTTGACCTGTTTGCATAAGGAATGCCACGCGATGGATGGGGATGGGGGAGAGAGGGATAGATGGTCTCACAATGCCCATATGTGCATTAGATGATGAAGCATATGACAAATCACACACAGCCTTCTCTCTATGACCATATACACACATCTTTTTTCATGGGTCTCTGGTCTGAAACTCAATGGAAAAAGAAATGCAGGGCATATCATTGACTCCGATTAGTACACACACTTTTCATGTTCGTCTATGGCGTTTGGTGTAGCTGCTGTACATCACAGGTAGTGTGGTTCTTAAGTTTACACTGCATGGCAATTTGTCTGACCACACACACACACAATCCAAAAGGTCTGTGTATCCAGGTAAATCCATGACCTGTCTGATTGACACCATCCTCTGATTAATATTCCCTCAAACCAATGATGCAGTATGTCCCAGCCAAGTGAGAAGTAAGCAGGTTGTCTCTGTCTTTCTTCACTTCCTGGTAGAGGATCCACAGTCTGGAGTGGCTGTGGGATTGGCCCACTGTCCTGAGGGGAGGACAGTAAGCCCCGCCCACTGCGGCGCTGGCACCAGTGGTTACCGGGATGTCAGGTCGCCTGGGCCTCCCTGCCCTATCGCCAATGACTTATCCTCAGCAACACCCCAGAAACGGAGAGTCTTGTCTTCACATGTCAAAGAGTTCAGGCTCCGAGAGGTCTGGGTCCCTCAAGGCATTGGTCGATGTTGTCACAGTAGCCAGGTTGGCGTTAGAACGGGTGTCCATGGCAGAGTGCATGATGGGTAGCCAGAGGTCATCCATGTTTGGCATCACAAATATTTTCTGTGATAACATAAACAAGAGAACTTGAGTAACTAGGAGTAAAACAGAAAACACTTCAAGCTAAAGGGGTGCCAAGAATATCTATTACATTTATGATAAGCGTTTTGTCTGCATGTTTGACAAGAACACAAATCTTTTAGTTTATCACTTTTGAATGCTGAACGAGGTTCTTTGGTCTAGCCGGTATCACTAAATAGCAATTTATAGTAGTTATACAGTATGTATACAGTATATGTTTCTGCCACAACACCAGTTACAGCAGTGAGCTGATGCTGTAGAAAAGGCAGATTTCAGACAAAGACCCAGGAGACTGCAGTCAATCTTATTCTGTGTGATTGGATTTGGGGATTGTCTGGAGTCTGGTATTTTTGGGCAGCCATACATGGCCACTCACAACTGATGTGTGCATGCTTCTGTGCCTGAGTATGTGTGGTAAGGGGATAATAATAATGTAGAGAAGTCTCAAACAAGGTACATGTAGTTCTACTTTGTAGCCAGGCAGAATAACTGAGTTGTCAACAGGTGTGCCTCAGGGCAGAGTTCTAGGAGCAGCCTGATCATTATATGAAGACAGAGAGCCACAAGCACACTGTCTTTGAAGTACAGCTTGGTGGGCTGCTGTAGATACATCACGCACCACTCTTCTGTTGTCCCATTCCCATCATTGTCTAACACTGGGAAGACATTCACTTTGTTGACAAGGGAAGAGATGCAAAGCTAAGAGAAATGGAAAGCTTTCGATACATATTGAACAAAAGTTACATTAATGTGATGATATGATTAATCAAATTGTATTAATTAGCTAGGGGGACTTAGATCTTTCTGACCAGGAAAGACTATAGAGCCCAGAGATGTTCCCAGGCAGATCACATGTTCAGGAAAAACTCAGTCAAAGCTCCTGGATTTCAGATCACACACTACAGTTATTAAATAATCCAATTAGATAGCCGTTATTGCTCTACTCTCCCTGGTCTCAGCGTACCTGAAACTCCTGATCCAGTTTCTTCTCGATCCAGTCGGTGACGTGGGCCAGCGTGACCTCCCTCTCACCCAGCTTAGGCCGGGCTTTCAGCTCCAAGTGGGGGGGACTCCTGAAGCCATACCTGGAGGGGGAAGGCTTCCTCTGTTACACCCATTGGCTTACTGTATCCCAATATCCTGGGGAAGGTTTCTCTTACATCCATTGAACTAGTAAGCTACTAATCTAGTCTTCCTTTTTATAATGCTTTGACTCCTCTACTTCATTCATATGACCAGCAGAAGACATGTGGGCAACTGTGTTAACAAGCCAGGCTAAGCCCTGCTGTATCTCTATAGCTATTCAGACCTTACCCCTGGAGCGGAATGTACCAAATTCTGTCTGCGGGGGGAGGTGTTATGTATACTGTATGAGGGTGATGGGGCGTTCCATATCCTAATGGTGGGGGGAGGTGGTATGTAACTGTATGAAGGTATTGGGGCGTACTATTTATCCTGTCAGTGAGGGGAGGTGGCCATGGACGGAACGTACCATATCCTGTCGGTGGGTGGGGGTGGTATGTTGACAGCCAGCATCCCGCGGCACTCCAGCACCTCCACGGTGAGCAGCAGGGGTGTGTTGGACACCTCCTCGATCTTCTTCTTGATAAACTCTGTCTCCGTGGCCTTCTGGAAGTACTTAGACTTGGCAATCTTGTCCACAAACCTCATGATCTTACTGGGCCGGTGGCCTCCGACGAAACTGAGGGAGGAGGTGATGAAGTAATAGGAGGGGGGTGAGATGAGGAGGGAGAAGGACAGAGGACAAAGAGCAGAAGGAAATGGAGAACGAGGGAGAGGAGGAGAAGGAAGGATAAGGGGAAGTGAAGGAGGTGAAAGAGGTGTCGGAAGAGGGAGTGAGTCAGCATCATCAGTTATTCATTAGTCTCTCTCCTCCCACGATACAGGGCAGTGAGTGGGTACATTCTGTCACTCTGGGCCAGAAAGCAGCTCTTGCCTGTATCTGTGTGTGCACAATTATTAGCCTGTATAACTGTTCTCTGTATCTTCTTCATTGTAATCATCTAACAGCTAAAATGAGCTGCAATTCCCCAATTAGTGCCAGAAAGAGTCTCTGAAGTCTATAAAAACCCACTAATGGAAACAGAGACAGACACTGCCTGATGCTAATGATGTTCTCTCACCCCTCCGCCCCCAGCATGTCCATGGGGACTTCTGGGGGATCCTCTTCGTCAGACGATCCAGCACTGGAGGACTCTTCATCACTATCTGCCAGGCAGTAGGCCCGAGGTCTGGGCCTGCACACACATAAAACACACCAAAACATGAGAACAAAGGGGATGAGTATTGGTCAGCTTTAAGAAATGGAAGTGGAAAACAGATGAAAAGTAGTATGAACAATTGTCTGTTGTTATTGGGGAGCGGTGTTGGCAGCATTTGTGCCTAGGAAGCCCTTAGCAAATCCAGTCTGGACACAGCAGCTCGTTCCATCGGTCAAAGCTGAGGTATTGACACTCCTTCAGTCCTGAACGGGGACTAACATTTAACATTTACCCTAGACTAAAGCCCAAAGGACTCCCATGTGGTACAGCATGAGAAGTTATGTTTCTGCTCACAAGGCTATCCCCACTGTTTACAGAGCGATTTTCTTCCCTTTTCGTCAAACCAAGTACACTCAGAAGAGCATTTGCTGCGCAGCTCAAAGACTATCATCAAATCCCCTATTAAACATTCCCAGAACGATTGATCCCTCAGAGGCCTCGGCTGGGAAATAGCCTGGTCCCACATCTGTTTGTGCTGTCTTGCTAATTCCTATGGTCATTGGCAAGCCATAGGACAGTGGTCACCAACCGGTTGATCACGATCGACTGGTCGATCTCCAAGGCATTCCTAGTAGATCACCAAACATTGCTGTAAAAAAAACAATGATAGCGTTCCTTCTTTTTCTTTTCACTGTTGGTGGTAGGTGCACTTGATTCAGCATCATTAGTTGCACCGGGAAGGCAGTGTTCCCATTCTTTTACAATTTCATGTGTCTGAAGGTAGAACTCCGACTACACAGCAGGCCCAGAGAGCAAATCAAGTGCACCTATAGGCCTACCACTGGCCAATCAGATAGCTCAGATCACCGTGTCTGCACAGTTTCCTCGAGCCATAGACGGTAAAAAAAGAATCCTCGAACGCACAGCAAAGTTGATGCTGTGAGATTTCAAAAAGTTTAAAACCATAACTAGAGAGAGTCAACGAATACAGCTTAAGAGCTGCTGTTTTTGTGAGTAAGTTTATGTTTAAGTTGTTATTCATCACCGTCAACACTTTAAATAATAAAATATGCGTTCTCCCTACTTCCACTTACGCTAAAACTAGCACTGCAGCTGCATTGAAGGAGTAGCCGATAGCAGAGTGCTCTGATAAGCTTGCATTGTTATTATTAGTGGCTTGTGTCTTTTTTTAATATCGAGGAATATTTCACTTTCTCTTGTCATAGGAGGAACAACATGAATTGGTCCATGAGGCAGAAATAATGCAGTGTGACTTGAGTTTCGCCATCAGCAGGAAGACTGTGCCCCCTTTTCTCAGCGGAGGGAGGGAGAGCGGAGGGTCGGGAGAGCGGCAACCTCACCGCTGCTTCCTCCCTCCCCTCAGACTGACGATCAGATGCAGGCCATCAGTCCAGTAAATCTTTTTTTTTTAAAGAAAAATATTATGCTCACTCAGCTGTGCCTTGATCATATACCTAAATGTTTTAAATATAATTTCAAAATGGTCTGAGAAGAACATTGTCAGGGCAATTCAAGCATAGCAATATGCAGTGATGATGTATTGGGCCTATAGCCTACTGCACAAACCTTATTGTTACAGAACTGTTTTTAATGGGCTTACGTTTAAGTCATGTTTAAAACAAATCTGAGCTGTAGATATCGGCTTGCATTTTCACTCAGAAAGTGATCTTGACTCAGAAAAGGTTTGTGACCACTGCCATAGAAGATGGCAAGACAGCACAAACAGATCTGGTACCAGACAACTTCCTTGCCGAGGCATTTAAAGGATTGATTGGCTTGCAGTGAAGCTGATTCCATGAGACAAAAGAGGGTGAAATATGAAAAGACAAAAAAAGAGGGATGATTTCAGTATACCAGACAGAAAGAAAGCTTTCCCAAACTCACCAGCAATAAGACCCATTCACAGAGGTCAGAGGTAGAATCCAGAGAGAGAGGGAATAAAGGGAAGAAAGAAGAAAGGAAAGAAAAAAATATGCAAATGTGACAGTTAACAATGCCTCTCATTCAAACCCAGTGTTTTCAATCCTGCTCATGTGGTGCAGGTTTTTGGTCCAGCCCAGCACTAACACACCTGTTCTTGAATCATGTGTGTTAGTGTTGGGCTGGAACAAAAGCCTGCAAATCCTATGAGTCCCCAGGACCAGCGTAGAACAACACTGAACAAACCCTATCAATTCAGCCATTATCACATGCTATATCCTGCCAGTATTTATGCTGCAGTAGTTTATGTGTCGGGGGGCTAGGGTCTGTCTGTTATATCTGGAGTATTTCTGCTGTTTGGGGTTTTTGGCTGGGTTTCTGTACAGCACTCTGTGACATCAGCTGATGTAAGAAGGGCTTTATAAATAAATGTGATTGATTGATTGCTCAAAGTCAAACAAAACACTTTGACAGTTCCAGATAAACGTAGGCAGTGAATGGAGCCAATAAGTATTTAGAAAATGTGTTGCTAAGCCACTCTGTTCAGTATCATACATCCTGAATTCCTCACATGTGATTGCCTACATTACCAAAGAGGTGCACATACTTTAAAGTACTATATAAGTAAGTGCTTGATTTTAAGATTCATAATATCTTCCTGAGTGTTCTTTTTTAATCACATATGTAAATATAACATTTTAAATACCGTCTCACCCCTCTCTCCCCTGCTCCCCCAGCCCCTCTCCCTCCTCCATACTCACCCCTCTCTCCCCTGCTCCCCCAGCCCCTCTCCCTCCTCCATACTCACCCCCCACCCCTGCTCCCCCAGCCCCTCTCCCTCCTCCATACTCACCCCTCTCTCCCCTGCTCCCCCAGCCCCTCTCCCTCCTCCATACTCACCCCTCTCTCCCCTGCTCCCCCAGCCCCTCTCCCTCCTCCATACTCACCCTCTCTCCCCTGCTCCCCCAGCCCCTCTCCCTCCTCCATACTCACCCCTCTCTCCCCTGCTCCCCAGCCCCTCTCCCTCCTCCATACTCACCCCTCTCTCCCTGCTCCCCAGCCCCTCTCCCTCCTCCATACTCACCCCCACCCCTGCTCCCCCAGCCCCTCTCCCTCCTCCATACTCACCCCTCTCTCCCCTGCTCCCCCAGCCCCTCTCCCTCCTCCATACTCACCCCTCTCTCCCTGCTCCCCCAGCCCCTCTCCCTCCTCCATACTCACCCCTCTTTCCCCTGCTCCCCCAGCCCCTCTCCCTCCTCCATACTCACCCCTCTCTCCCCTGCTCCCCCAGCCCCTCTCCCTCCTCCATACTCACCCCTCTTCCCCCTGCTCCCCCAGCCCCTCTCCTTCCTTCCCCAGACGGGCCAAGTTCATCTTGGTCTCCAGGGTCATGATGAAGGAACCAGTGTAGGACACCTCCAGATCAAACCACAGACCTAGAAAGTGTAGGGAGAGAGAGAGAGAGAGAGAGAGAGAGAGAGAGAGAGAGAGAGAGAGAGAGAGAGAGAGAGAGAGAGAGAGATAAATGGATAAATGGATAAAAGAGGGATGGTAAATCATTACCAACATACCATCGTTGTCACATTGGACGACAATAGTGGAATAATGATGCACAACTGTTTTCACACTTCCTTGCAATGAAAACGTTCTCCACCGTTGAGGATGCAGCCAACAAACTACACACCCATATCGGATTAGTTACCACAAAAGCACAAAAATGTATAGCTAATGCTGACGGTATATAAAAGCTCTTGGTCCTATGTGTAGGTGGATAAGTCACTCATCCACTGTGAGCCTGAGGCAAAGAGCAGTAAGAGTCCCTTAGTTTTATCCCACCTGGACTACTGCCCAGTTATATGGTCAAGTACCGCAAAGAAGAACATAGGCAAATTACAGTTGGCCCAGAATAGAGCAGCACGGCTGGCCCTTAAATGTACATGGAGGAAATAATAACCTGTATGTCAATCTCTCCTGGCTCAAAGTAGAGGAGAGATTGACTGCATCCCTACTTTTCTTTGTGAGAGGTGTGTTGAAAGCACCAAACTGTCTGTTCAAACGGCTAACGCACAGCTCAGACACCCATACCCCACAAGACATGCCACCAGGGGTCTCTTCACAGTCCCCAAGTCCAGAATAGACTCTGGGAAATGCACAGTACTACATAGAGCCATGACAACATGGAACTCTCTTCCACATCAAGTAACTCAAGCGAGCCGTAAAATCAGATTGAAAAAAACAGATAAAACAACAACTCACAGCACAACGTGGACTGTGAAGAGACACATACACACACGCATACGCACACACACTCTACACACACTCTACACACTCTACACATACACACACACACACACACACACACACACACACACACACACACACACACACAATGCAATGTTGTCATATTGTGGTATAGTGGATTTTATATTGTAAATGTTGTATAATAGAGTAATAATGTATGATGTATTGTGTTATTGATGATGTAGGCTGTTGTTGTGTTTTGCTGTGATGTAATTGTTTTAACACTGTTTAGACCCCAGGAAGAGTAGCTGGTAATCTCTCTCTCACTCTGGTAAAAATGTTGTAATGTATTCGACGCTCCGTCGCTCTGTTTGCGTGAAGTGTGTAGCGGCCTTAAGCAGCATCACATCTGCCTTTGGGGCACTCTGCTCGCTAGCAAACCCTGGTGGGAACACACATGAACAACAACTTGAATACTCAGTTCTTATGTTACCCACTGTTTGATGCAATTTCATGATAATTAATTCAGCATTGTTTGCGTTGGCCTTGTATTAGTACTATTGTAAAACTCTGTTAAACATTGCATGTATCTGAAGTACAAATGCTAATGTTGTTTTTGTGGACTAACCAGAGGTTCCCCGCCTGACTCCTAATTGCAGTGAAGTCACATGCTGTGTCCGACTGGTAGGGAGTGGAATGATCCTCTAGTAAACACACCAAAATGTCAACTCTAGGGCAGCCTCACCTCTGATTGGCTCAGAAGCTGGCTAACTCACCAGGCTTCTTCCTGGTTTTGGGTGGGAAAGGTCAGAACCCAGCAGGGTTTTTTGGTGTATACGTGTGTGTGTGTGTGTGTGTGTATGTATGTGCACACTAGTGAAATTAAGCTCTTCAGTCATATAACGTCTCTATACAGGGAGGAAATATCAACATGTTTACTCTTCATCTCTCTCTCTCTCTCCAAACCCTCTCTATCCCACACAATGAAAGCGGGGAGGGATTTCTGTGACTAACTCTCTGGAAACTCTTCAGATGATAACGGTTATAAAGTCCTTAACTTATATCAGCTTCATCCTCCTCCTGGAATAGAGGAGCACAGAGCTGCTGAGCAGTAATCCCCATAGGGCTCATTATGTGAAAGCATCAGCTGGTAATGCCTGGGGGGAAAGCCCATGGGAACTGTGTTGTGTAGGACAGTGTGCAATAAATCACTCTCTGGACTGAGAAGCTTATGGGAAAGGGGAAACCTATTCAGTTGCACAACTGAATGCATTCCGAAATGTGTCTTCCGCATTTAACCCAACCCCTCTGAATCAGAGCGGTGTGGGGGTCTACCTTAATCGACATCATCTGCGCCCGGGGAGCAGTTGTTGTTGAACTTTCGTTTACTGGCCCAACACTCTTATCCACTAGGCTACCTGACGCTTCTATTGTAGCAAGACAGCAGTGTTTCCAAACTCAGTCATGGGGACCCGAAGGATGCACGTTTTGTTTTTTGCCCTAACACTACACAGCTGATTCAAATAATCAACTCATCATCAAGCTTTGATGATTTGAAATCAGCTGTGTAGTGCTAGGCACCCCTTGAGGTCCCCAGGAATGAGTTTGGGAAACGCTGCAGTAGAGGCTTAGGAGTTTAACCCTTAACCTTGAATTGAATATGGAAAGCTTCCCAAATCCCAGACTGTAGCTTTAAAGGCCCGATGCAGCCATTTTTATCTCAATATCAAATAATTTCTGGGTAACAATTAAGTGCCTTACTGTGACTGTTTTCAATTAAAATGGTCCCCCCCAAAAAATGCTTTTTGGCAAAAAACTATTTCTCAAGCAAAACCTTTACTAGGACTTTCTGGGAGTGGTCTGAGTAGGGAGGGGAACACTGAAAACTAGCTGGTATTGTCAGAGAGGTTTAGAACTCTCTTTGTTATTGGTCTATTAAAACGTATACCGCCTGTTGATGTCACCAGGTAAGCCAAAACTCCATTACAGTGTAAGTTTCATCAGCTGTTGTACAATATGATACAAAACCAAGGAAAAACTGAATTTTGACTGCATTGGGCCTTTAAAGAGAAGTGAACCATTAAAGCGAGACAGTGAGACATTCAAGAGTAGCAATGAAAGGTTTTTTAGGCAAAACATGAAAAACAACTTCAGTTGGCGTGGTAACCCCACACCCACACACTCCCAACTGTATCCCCTACATCAGAATATAGTTAAATGGCTGGATCAATATGGCCTCCCACTCTCCTCACTAGCCTCCCACTTCTCCCCCTCATCCCCTCCCAAAGTCAGACATATCAATGCAGGAATGAATGTGCCTTGGGCTGTATTCACATTCTCAGTTGGAGTGCTGATCTAGTTTGGCCTTTTAGATCCGAATCAATAACATATACAGTGTCGTGAAAAAGTATCTGCCCCCTTTCTAATTTTCTCTACTTTTGCATATTTTTCATACTTAATGTTATCAGATCTTCAACCAAAACCTAATATTAGATAAAGGGAACCCGAGTGAACAAATAATACAACAATTACTTACTTCATTTATTTCATAAACAAAGTTATGCAACACCCCATGCCAAGACATAATGGGACCCATCTCATCCAAAAAGCACCTGGATGATCCTGGAAGAGTGTTTTATGGACAGATGAGTCAAACGTATAACATTTCGGGCCACATGGGTCCCATTATGCCTGGGCGAAAACCAAACACTGCATTCCACAGTAAGAACCTTATGCCAACGGTTGAGCATGGTGGTGGTACTGGGATGGTACCATGAATTCTGCTCTGTATCAGAGAATTCTACAGGAGAATGTCAGGCCATCCGTCTGTGAGCTGAAGCTGAAGCGCAGCTGGGTCATGCAGCAAGACAATGATTCAAAACACACAATCAAGTCTACATGAAAATGGCTAAAAAGCAACACATTTGACGTTTTGGAATGGCCTAGTCAAAGTCCAGACCTAATCCCAATTGAGATGTGGCAGGACTTGAAACGAACAGTTCATGTTTGAAAACCCACAAATATCGCTGAGTTAAACCAGTTCTGCATGGAAGAGTGAGCCAAAATTCCTCCACAGCGACGTGAGAGACGGATCAACAACTACAGGAAGCATTTGGTTGGAGTCATTGCAGCTAAAAGTGGCACAACCAGTTATTGAGTGTAAGGGGGCAATTACTTTTTCACACAGGGGCATTGGGTGTTGCAGAACTTTGTTTATGAAATAAATGAAATAACTATGTAATTGTTGTGTTATTTGTTCACTCACAACGTTCTCTTTATCTAATATCAGGTTTTGGTTGAAGATCCGGTAACATTAAGTATAAAAAATAAGAAAAAGTAGAGAAAATTTGAAAGGGGGCAAATTATTTTTCACAGCACTGTATGAACAGGGAACGTCCAGGCCAGAGTTTAGGCTGGCGTGTTTTTGTTTCATTTTGGTGTAGGGTTATTTTGGTTCTAGTTTGTCTATTTCTATGTTGGGGTAATGGTTCCCAATTAGAGGCAGCTGTGTGTCGTTGTCTCTAATTGGGAACCATATACAGTGGGGCAAAAAAGTATTTAGTCAGCCACCAATTGTGCAAGTTCTCCAACTTAAAAAGATGAGAGGCCTGTAATTTTCATCATAGGTACACTTCAACTATGACAGACGAAATGAGAAAAAGAAATCTAGAAAATCACATTGTAGGATTTTTTATTTATTTATTTGCAAATTATGGAGAGGAGAAAAGATAGCGAGGGAGAAGAGAAAGCAGGGAGAGAGAGTGTCCTACCTTGGTGGTCCACAGAGGGTTTGGAGGCATGGAGGATCTTGGGAATGGAGAAGCCCATGTCCAGCGCTGTCAGAGCCAGCTCATTCATAAAGTACGGCAGCTGTAACACACAGGACATTTACACCTCAGGACAGTCTCCTTTTTTACAAATGTGTTTTCTCTGAGTTACATCTCATTTCCCTCTGGTGTGTTGAGAAGTAAGTAAGGGGAAGACGGGAGGAGAAGACGCTTGGAATTTAAAAAAGACTATCGACAAAGAACTCTCTGGGACAAAGACAGATAAGAGGAATATACACGCTGACTGTATGTGGAGGCAGAGGAGATAGGATGCCAGTACTCACCCTGATCTTACTGAGCTTCATCTGGATCTTTTTGGAGACCATGTCAGCCCAGTACTTCTCCCCCAGGAAGTCCCAGAACACCCGGCCTATCAAGGCGTTCACCCACGCCTCTGGCACCGCTCCTCGCCCCGGCCGCTCGCACGAGCTGCTGGGTAACTGACATTAACAATGTGGGAGTAACAGGTAGTGAGACAAAGGTAGTAAACATACATACTCTATTTCTAACTGATTTTAGAGGTGCCGGTCCAGGGTATATACAATTGTATGTGAAACGAATGGAGAATACTTGCTCATTGCTTAGAGTTGAATGTATACTGAACAAAAATATAAACGAAACATGTAAAGTGTTGGTCCCATGTTTCATGAGCTGAAACTTTCCATATGCACAGAAAGATTATTTCTCTCAAATGTTGTGCACAAATTTGTTTACATCCCTGTTAGTGAGCATTTCTCCTTTGAAAAGATAAACAGCATGATCATTACACAGGTGCACCTTGTTCTGGGGACAATAAAAGGCAGCTCTAAAATGTGCAGTTTTGTCACACAACACAATGCCACAGATGTCTCAAGTTTTGAGGGAGCGTGCAATTGGCATGGTGACTGCAGGAATGTCCACGACAGCTGTTGCCAGAGAATTGAATGTTCATTTCTTTACCAATGTCGTTTTAGAGAATTTGGCAGTATGTCCAACCAGCCTCACAACTGAAGCTGATGAAACTGTGGGTTTGCACAACCATATAATTTCTGCACAAACTGTCAGAAACCGTCTCAGGGAAGCTCATCTGCATGCTCATCGTCCTCACCAGGGTCTTGACCTGACATCATTCTGGCTTCATCACCGACTTCAGTGGGTGATGCTCACCTTCGATGGTCACTGGCACGTTGGAGAAGTGTGCTCTTCACGGATATATCCCGGTATCAACTGTACCGGGCAGATATCAGACAGCGTATGACGTAATGTGGGCAAGCGGTGCCCCATGGTGGCAGTGGGGTTATGGTATGGGCAGGCATAAGCCACGGACAATAAACACAATGACATTTTATTGATGGCAATTTGAATGCACAGATGAAATCCTGAGGCCTATTGTCTTGCCATTCACCCGCCTCCATCACCTCATGTTTCAGCATGATAATGCAGAGCCCCTTGTTGCAAGGATCTGTACACAATTCCTGGAAGCTGAAAATGTCCCAGTTCTTCCATTGTCTGCATACTCACCAGACATTTCACCCATTAAGCATGTTTGGATGCTCTGGATCGATGTGCATGATAGTGTGTTCCAGTTCCCGCCAAATATCCAGCAACTTCGCACAGCCATTGAAGAGGAATAGGACAACATTCCACAGGCCACAATCAACAGCCTGATCAACTCTATACGAATGAGATGTGTCGTGCTGCATGAGGCAAATGGTGGTCACACCAGATACTGACTGGTTTTCTGATCCATGCCCCTACTTTTTTTTTTACCTCTACGAGATCGGTGTCCCTATACCGGGACAGTTGTAGCTAACGTGCGCTAATGTGACTAGAATGACATTGTAAGTAACATCCAACTTTCCAGGATATAGACATGTCTTATATGTGCAGAAAGCTTAAATTCTTGTTAATCTAACTGCACTGTCCAATTTACAGGAGCTATTACAGTAACAAAAATAAAAATACCATGCTACTGTTTGAACAACAAAAAACTATCACGGCACTTGGTTTGACACATTCACCTCTGAAGGTAAAACATGTACTTACATTCCGTAATCTTGCTCTGATTTGTCATCCTGAGGGTCCCAGAGATAGAATGTAGCATAGTTTTGTTTAATAAAATCCATTTTTATATTCAAATGTAGGAACTGGGTTCTACAGTTTGAACCCCTGCTGTTTCTGTATTCCCAGTCATGTGAAATCCATAGATTAGGATCTAATTTAATTTATTGATTGATTTCCTTATTTGAGCTGAAACTCTTTGAAATTGTTGCATGTTGCTTAGTATAGTTGTATATTGTTCAGTATAGTTACATGCTATTACATGGCAACAGTAACTACATGGCTATCTGATCAGCCTGTGTCAACATGGTCACCTCCATAGAATTACATATAGAATGAATAAGATCTCGGTGGTCTCCCCCATCAGCCCTACCTTCTTGGTGGCTCCAGGGCTGCCCTCTGGGCTGTGGGAGGGGCTGCTGGCCGGGGGGCTGTCCAGCGAGGGCAGAGGGGTGATGTACTTGGCCATGTAGACGTTGTAGTCCAGCAGCATCTTCTGCCTGACCCCTCCGGCCAGGGAAGGGTCCTTCTGACTGGGCTCGTCCATGAGGCTGCCACGGCTGCTACTCCTGCTCTCTGCCTCCAGTCTGTGAGGCCAGTCTGTTAGGCAACGACAACCACACCTGGGTTCAAATTCTATTGGAAATCATTTCACATACGATAACGTCTAGCTAACGTCTCCCTGTCTGTAATCCTATTAGAATTAGGGTTAGGGTTAAGGTTATGGGTTAATGTTTAGGGTTAGGTTCAGGGTTAGTGGTTAGGGAGAATAGGATTTTAAATGGGAATCAATTGTTGGTCCCCAAAAAGTACAGCTGTCTGTGTGTTCATCTGAATGTTCCCTCACCGCCCACTGGATGCTCACTGGATGTTTTATTAGCCTCAGACTTAAGTCTGGACGCCACCAGAATCCTCCTGAACCATTCTTCTTTCTCCCGACCCGTCCTCCCAAACAGGAACAGGGTCAGATCCCGCTCCCCTGGGGGTTTCCTGGGCTCCTCTCCACCCTCAGCTCCACCTGGACCCTCCAGCTTCTCCCCCTTCTCCCCCACCCCGGCCGGCTTCTCCTCCCCAGGTTCGGGCCTCTCTCCCTGGGCCTGGACCTTGGACATGAAGTCCTCCTGCTTGGCCAGCTCGATACAGATGGGGTACTTCTTGTTCCACACGCGCTTCCTGGCCAGGCTCTGGGGCACCAGGTGGATCTGGGGACACATTTGGATGTTACACGCTACATGAACCTCTTGGGGTGTTCTAAAAATACTAGGCTGACTGGACAGACACAGGTATTTCTATCACTTGTGAGGGAGGCCCACTTCAATGTCTGTATGCCCAAACACACACACAGTCATACACAAATGTGCACCATATACGGTATGAAAGTGACAAGAAGTAGCCTTGTAGTTTTGCGTTTTGAATGGGAAAAAAAAAATCACAATGGTCTTCAGCACACAAACTTCAGAGGTAAATTCATCCACAAACACAAATATAATTTTATATATATCTTAAATGACTGCGTTTTCACGTATTTGATTATATAATCGTCGAGCCCATTCAAGAGATTAGGGTACAGGACTCAGAAGTATGACATAGGACGACGTCACTTGCACATCGTATTTCCCTTTCCCTCCCTCCCTCTCTCTGTCTTAGACATACACAAACAAAATCACGCATCCATCCGCAAACGACCATACAACATGTTCCACAGACAGACGGACAGACAGAAAGATATACAGACACACACACACCTTGCTGTCGGTGAGGTCGTAGATCTTCTGGCTGATGTAGGTGACGTCAGGTTTGGGCTCGTTGTGCGTGGCCCGCCGGGCGATGTTGTGGTTGGGTTTGGACAGGCGCAGGGTGGAGCCCTCCAAACGTACATACACAGAGTGGGTCAGAGTGGCATGGTACATCTCTAGGTCATAGCTGTACATCTGGTTCATCCAGCCCTGTTAATTGGAACAATACACACTGTTAACTCTCAGACTGACGCATGGAACAACATAGAGACTAATAATATGCACGAATGACATGCACACACAAACACACACACACCAACACACTAATTGGGGAGTGTGATGGGCTGCAATACAACCACATAACCACAAGATCTCCAACTTCTAGCTGACAGTCCTGGTCCATTCTAACATCCTAGTGAGAGAATCATCCAGAGCATGTTGATATGTGGAGATAGTATCACAACATGGCTTCATCCAAACCACAACAACGGTCTGTTCAGTTCCCTTCAGAGACGGGGAGACGTTACATCATGAGTTACATCATGGGCATGATGACATCATAGCGTGACTGTGGGTGAGAGCTGACCCGTATGACCCTTCCTTTAGCTGGCTATGTGGTACCACAGGTGCTATGTAGGGCTGTGTTCCACGTGACCAGAGAGCATCTCTCCAGTACAGCTGTAGCTTGAGGCTATTGAGCTCATGTGCCCACACGGGTTCAAACACACACGCACAAGTACACTCACACACTCAAATAAGAACACACACACACACATAACAGCTAGCCAACCGCTAAGCGTGTCTCCTCTGCTTCAGTTTCCAGCACATTGACTTGGTTAAAAGGAGAACGTTTGACAAATCAACAGACCATTTAATCTGTGAGGTGGTTCAGGCCAAACCCCAATGCAGCTGGAGAGAACGCTATATAGCCTCAGTACGTTGTTGGATAGCCCAATGAGGATGTTAGATTAGTCATTTAGCAGACACTCTTATCCAGTCTTATTACAGTAGTGAGTGCATACATTTTCATACTGGTCCCCCATGGGAATCAAACCCACAACCCTGGTATTGCAAGCACCATGCAGAGCCACACCGGACTTTGATGTATTTCTTATCCAGCCAATGTTTCTCTATTCCACTGGGAAGCCACCATTGTGAATGCTGCATGAGCATTCAGGAGTGGTTGTACATCCCAATATTTAAGCCAGTGTAATGTTTAATGGTGTAATAACCCAAGCCTACTGAAAAGTACTGTTGTGGATATTAGGATTCGTGGAGGGAGGAGAATTGTTACCCTGGAAACCATGCTGGCTTAAATATCTACAGACAGATACTGAATGGCTTCCTGTCCTATCTGATAAAGTGAGAAGCCATCAGGTTTTATTCCTGAACTTTAACGACAAACAGGGACACGATATGGAGAATTGGTTTGCGTCCCAAATGGCAACCTAATCTCTATACGGTGCACTACTTTTAACCAGAGCCCTATGGGCCTTGGTCAAAAGTAGTGCACTACATAGGGAATAAGGTGCCATGTGGGACGCAGCCTTGGAGATCCTCCCTACTCTCTCAGAGTCCCACTGGGGAAAAGCCAGCCATGTGTCAGCTGTTTATCTTGTAGACGCTATCAGCAACATGTGCTCAGCTTGTTAACTCAATATAAGCTGTAGGCTATCTGTCCACAGTGATGACAGGTACTACTAGGGGAAGGACACAGCCTATCTAAGATGTCAGGCTCCTTTCTATGTGATCTGCCTTAAATATACCTAGGTCGTTGCACAACAGAAAAGTATGCCTATCCATGACCATATTTTTATTGTTGCATTTAGAAATCTATTATCTATCCTCTTGGGTAGAAAGCTTTCTATGTCATAACCTTATACAAAAAGTACAGGGATAGGATGTGAAACATAGGACAGTGTTCAGTCACAAACTCTGGAGAGTTGAGCATGCTTTTGTTCCAGTCTAATACTAATGCAACCTTTACAGTTTTTTTACACTAATTTCAGACGTAGGTCATCAACTTTCGAAATACTTAGCACTAAACTGCTAACACAGTGACCTACCTTAAAGATTCCAGGTTCTTTGATATCCAGCTGGGCCACATTCCACTGCTCCCCCCTTCGTCTGCCCTGCCTGGTCCCACTGCAGCTGGAGACCTCCGGAGACGACAGCCACACCACCAGTATAGCCAGCATGAACCCTGCTGCCACCCCCTGCACCACCGCACACAAATACTGTGGCAGGGGGAATATCAGGTAACTGTAGACTAGACACGTGAAGAAGAGGAGGCCAGTGATGGGCACGTTTGGTAAGTCTTCCTCCTCTTCGTCGGACTCAGCTTCACTGCAGACGCCCGTGCTTCCAGTTTGGATCTGCAGGGATCCGGGCCGCTCCCCGTCCGGTGTCTCAGTGTCAGTACAGAGGTCAAAGTCTTCACTGTAGAGCTCACAGAACTCCTCGTCCTCCAGGCGGACCAGGGCCGACATGGAGCAGTGACCCAGGGCTAGGGAGGAGGACCTGGGGAGAGGAGGAGGAGGGGAGGAGACCCTGGAGGTCCTGGAGGTCTTGGCTGGAGGAGAGGAAAAGACAGAGTCTGCTGAGGCTTCACCAGTAGGGGTCTCCTCCTCCTCCTCCTCCTCCTCCTCCTCCTCCTCCTCCTCTCCTTCAGAGTTTCCCCCCTCCTCCTCTTTGATGCTGTAGTTGTTGTTGCTCTCTACGTGCCCATTGAGGCCTGCCAGGTTGGTGAGCTCTGTGGCGCTGAGGGAGAGGGAGCGCTGGGTAGCGGAGGCACCCCCTCCTGTACCCCCTCCCTCGGCCCCGCCTCCAGCCTCGTCGCCCATGAACTTACTGAACAGCTGCATTGGCTCACACATGACCTCCGACAAACGCCTCCTAGTATCCTCGATCCTGGCCTCCATCTCTTGCACCTTGAAGAAACACCTCCCGTCGGCCGGGGAGGTGAGGGGTGAGGAGGGGGCCGTCTTGGAGTCACCACCCCCAGACGTGGTGGAGCCCCTCGGCTGGCCCAACTGCTTGAAGAGCTGCAGGTTGTTGACGCGGGAGTCTGGAGGTGGGCGCTGCTGGGAGAGAGATGGTGGTGAGGGCGCCTCCTGGTGGTCGGGCCTGGTGTTGTCCGTAGAGAGAGACTTGACGAACGTCTTCATCAGGTGGTGGCGGTGACGTCCAGCAGAAGAAGGAGGGGCAACCATAATTTCATTGGACAGGGACCTGAGGCTGAGGAAAGGCTTGGAGGGCAGGGCTGCGGAGCGAGACGGGGAGGAGGTGGTGGAGGAGGAGGTGGGAGGGATCGTGGGTCTTGTGTGATCAGAGGGCCAGGAGGAGCAAGCAGGGGGGGACTCGAGGGGGGTGTGGGTGGAGGAGGGGAGAATGGGCAGGGCTGGGCTGTGGGGTAGAGTGGTAGAGGACACAGCAATGGTAGTGGTGGTCCCAATCCCTCCAGCCTCAAACAGTAGCTCCTCGCTGGCTTCCAGGGCCGTCACGATGCCCTGGTCCTCAGTCCTCCCCCCCATCCCGCCCAGCCCTTCTGACCCCTCTCCTGTGGAGGACGATGACACAGACGCCCCAAACCCATACAGCTCCTCGTCCTCCTCTTGTCCCAGGGCGGAGAAGTGGATGGTGATGGTGTCTCGGGAGAGGGAGCGCTGCACCTGCAGCTTGGGGCCGGGGGGTGGGCGGGAGGGCGTGGAGGAGGAGGGGGCACTGTCAGCAGCATGGCTGTCCTTCCTTCTTCTGTTTCTGCCCTGGCTGGTCATGACCACACTCCACAGGGCTCACAGCCTGGAGAGGGGGTGAGAGGGGGTGAGAGAGGGGGAGAGAGAGGGAGAGAGAGGGAAAGAGAGAGGGAGAGAGAGGGAAAGAGAGAGAGAGGGATGAGGGAGAGAAAACGAGGGGTGTGGGAGAGGCAGGGACAGAGAGAGAGAGAGGGAGAGAGAGAGAGTGAGAAAGAAAGAGAGATAGAGAGAGAGAAAGAAAAAAAGAAAGAAAAATGTGGGTTTAAAGCTAGAATCCTTAGTTGCTACATCGATTTTGGACCATTGATTCTTGACGAATAGAACTTATAAATGCCTCATGAGCTTAGTTCAACTGTCGTACCCCATCAAAAAGTTTTTTTTACTCTGAAGTTTGTAAACAATATATATGTAAACAAAAACTATATAGCCTCAAAACATGGTAACAACTATCATTTTGATATTGGTCAGTCCTCTGTCTATGAATTTGAGAGTGGTTACAGTTCTCCAGGCTCATCCCTCAGTTGTTTTACCAAAACAGAGGCTAAGGTGTCCACTTTGTCATTGTTTCAATTAAGGAGTCTTGCTTTAATTGAGGCACCATGTTTGCGCTGCTCGTTCCCACTGCTCGTTCTGTGGATAAACGAACGCTCCTACCACTGTCTCTCCCAAGCATCTTTGACCGGTGTTTTCACATACTGCTTGTATCCACAGCACTAACTGACTTGATTAGTAAAGTTCAGCCAGGATCCATACAGTGAGCAAGTCCTCCTCTTTCTCTCTGTTTATCCTACTGGTGCATGTGTGATCAAGTGTGAGTTGCTGTTGTGTGTAGGCCATTTCATTGGCAGAGCTTTTTTTCGGCAGGTTGTGGGTTGTGTTTGCGAACTAATTTTAGCTCACAACAAGCTTGTGGCATGGCTGATACTAGACAGAAAAACGCTGCAAAGCTCAATGCGGAAGACGAGTACATATCAAGCACTACACTCCATGAACTACTGGATCAACAAAAATACTTCTATAAAGATCTAATGGATCTGCAGGAAAATAGTCCTTCCTGCAACTCTTCATGGATTCTACCAACAAAAGGGTTAATGATCTTTTTAAGGATGTAATGGAATTTATACACAGTTTGGAATTTACGTAGTCGGAGGTGAATGTCACCAGCCAGCCCACATTCAAAACCATGTCTGAGGATTTCACCATTTTCCAAATAACACTTGAAAAGCACTCTTCCAAAGGATACTACCTAAAAAAACAATCGAGGCGCAATAACATTTCAATTGATGGAATTGAGGTAGTAAAGACTGAAACTTGGCATGACACAGAAGTCAAGGCCAAGACACTCCTGGCAGATCAACTCAAACTGAACCCTAAACTCATCAAGATGGAGAGGGCTCATAGGAATGACACTTTCTTCCCCGATAGATTCTGCAAATTACAAAAAGTATAAGAACAAATTTACTCACCTACTTTGAATATCCCCAAAAATATATTTGACTAATTCCGAGAATCCTTAAATAATACAAAGTCAAATTGGAAAATCATCAATCAACTGTTAAATAAGAAAAATACATCTAGAACCATCCCATCTCAATTTATTGTTGGAAATAAGAAATGAATAACTTTTTTGTGAATGTGGGTTCCTCTCTGTAAAAGAATATTGAGAAAACTGATGGCAATCCCTTGGATTACATTAAAGGGCATTTCCCTTCTCTGCTTCAGTTTGATCTTCCTGATGTAATGGAGGTGATGATGTAATGGAGGTGATGATGTAATGGAGGTGATGGAGGTAAATGGTAACTTAAAGATATCAGCAGAAGGTTTTGGTGAAATCAGTGTCTTCCTCGATTACTGAGCCTTTAACGTATATCTTCACCAAATCTATGCAAACTAGTATTGTTCCTATAGATTTGAAAATTGCCAAAGTTATCCCCCTCCATAAATCTGGGTACCCAATCTCTTTTACAAATTATTGCCCAATATCTGAACTACCATGTTTTTCTAAAATCCTAGATAAATTGGTGTGTAAGAGAATGTTGAAACATTAAATCAACACTGTATTCTACATGAGCACCAATATGTTTTTTTTTAAAACTACTCCACAGATATAGCTCTTTTGTAACTCGTGGATAAAATCTTTACAGTCCTGGACAACAATGAATACTCTCTGGCATCTTTTAAAATGTATCCAATAATTTTGACATGATTGATCATGCAATATTACTTTCTAAATTGCATTGTTATGGTTTTCATGATTATACATAATTGGCTGTATAGTTCTGTTTATGATAGAGAACAATTTATTCATGCAAACGGCTGTACATCTACCAGGGCCAAGATATCCTGTGGTGTCCACAGGGTTCGATAATTGGACCTTTGTTATTCCTAATCTATATCAATGACCTTGCTGCTGTGTCCTCTACCGTACCTCCCATTCTCTTTGCTGATGACACCAATTAGATTTGATCACAGAATAATTTTGATTAATGAAGCCAACTCAGGCATGGCCAAATTTTCTGAATGGTTCCAAATAAACAAATTATCTTTAAATGTTAAAGAAATCCAACTTTATTATATTCACTAGTAAGAATAATAAATATTGTAAAAATATCAAAAAAAGAGCCAGAATCTCAAATTGGTGGGAATGAAATGGAACAAGTCACATCCACTAGATTCCTCTGAGTTCTAATTGATGAAAGGTTATCCTGTAAAGATCATATTAAATTTGTCTGTAGCAAAGTGATGAAATCTGCTGGTATCATCAGAAAGACTAGTGGTTTGGTTCATCAGGCTTGCTTCCTAATTCTATACTATTGTCACGACTTCTACCGAAGTCGGTCCCTCTCCTTGCTCGGGCGGCGTTCGGCGGTCGACGTCACCGGGTTTTCTAGCCATCGCCGATGCACTTTTCATTTTTCCATTGGTTATTGTATTGCGGTCCGTATTTGTGGGCTTGGCAAGTTTTTGACATTTATTCTTATAATATTGAGTAAAATTGCTATTATTACTCATATCTGCTGTAATGCGCCTGACTCCTACACCAGATACACACAGACGCATTACAACTATAGCTTAATTGACCCACATCTCATTTACTGTAAAATTGTCTGGGCCAGTACATATGCCTCCTACCTACACAAATTACTCAGCATCCAAATTCCTTTTCCAAGACAAGCCACCTCCTCTAATTACCTGGCTCCATTTTCACCTTTGTTTATGATACTCAATGTCTTGTCTATTTACAACTTTACTGTACGCCAATTATGCACTTTCATCTACAAATACTCATGCTTCCCAGACAGTTTACCTTTCAATGGATTCTTCTAGTTTAATTCTGAAATCCATCAATATAACACAAGACACCTCGATAACCTTCATCCTACCCACTGCTGCACCTCACATAGTCAATTCTCTATCAGACACAGAGGTACCATTCTCATCTTCACATTGCCAAAATATCACCATTCCTCATTAACTTCAAGCGAAGACTGGGGGTCAGCCTGATGAACCAAACTACTCAGTAATCTCCTCCATATAGCCTAACTCTCACACATTCACATGCACACACACATTTAAACAAAACATTTGCTTTTGTTTTTTGAGATTACTGATCAATTAATTTATACATATATAATTAGGAGGTTTAGTAGGTTCTCTTTTAACAAACCAATTTTAGTATTGTACTTATGCATTGAATATAGTTTTTTGTGGAGTGGTTTTCATATAAGCCCTTGGGCATCCTGCACCTGCAAACAGTTTTTTTGATGTGAGTTTTTATCTGTATTGTTGTCTATCACTTGTTTTCCTTGGTGCAAATAAATACAGAACTAAATCCCTCAACAAAAAAGGAATTCATAATGGTTATTAGAGAAAACAAACAACACCGCACACCCACGCACACAAAACACACAAACTGTAATTACATACAAAATGGGCCGTGCTGTGAGCCCCGGCTGGTAGATCATACAGTAACAAGCCAGTCATTGTTTTTCCCCACCAAGGCTGAACCACAGACAATAATCAGTGAGTGATTTCCTAAATTAGGCGTGGCGTTGTTATTGAGTTATTCTAGCTGTTTATTCTTGCCCATTGTATAATTATCTGGGTAGCCAAATTAGACAAATTTGGCACTTGCACGGCTGCACACACACACACACACACACACACACACACACACACACACACACACACACACACACACACACACACCAGAGGAGGCTGTTGAGGGGAGGACGGCTCATAATAATGGCTGGAACGGAATGGTATCAAACACATGGAAACCATATGTGTGATGTGTTTGTTACCATTCCATTGATTCCGTTCCAGCCATTACTATGAGCCCGTCCTCCCCAAATAAGGTGCCACCGTCCACCTGTGACACACACATATACACATACACAGTCCACCTCCCCCCAAATATACAAACACACACATCTCTCAAGCCTGCAAGTGGTTGATAAAAGCCTCTAATGGAAGATAGAGAGATAGAAACAACGAAACTGGTAGGCTTTCTTCCCACCAGAGGCTCAGCCTGAATTGGTTCTCTTTCATAGCCATTTGCTGGACAGAATGACACAGTGTTAGACTCTCCTGCAAGCCCATTTTTTTGCTGGGCTGAAATAGGTTTTCTCTAAAGTGTCTAAGCGAGGGAGTGTGTATGTGTGTGTGTGTGTGTGTGAGTCTGTGTGTGATATTTAAGTCATGGCATGCAGGCACGAGAGATGGAGAGAGCGAGAGGGTGAAAAAGCGAGAGAGCAAAAATAGAGAGCCACAGGGTCCTGTAGTGGAAGCAGAGGACCTTCAGAGACTAGTCTTTGAAGAGGAATTCAAACAGGGAAAAATGCTTTTGAAGTGAGAGTACAGGCCACAGAACAGGGCCGAGGCAAGGGAGGGTGAGAAGGAGGGAGCTGAGGATCGAAGGATGACATCCTGGTGATCAAAGGTTAAATGACAGACTAAAAGATGAGAGGTAAAAAGGCAGAAAGATTTGCCTGGCTACCTAGACTCCTTGCTCCGACCAAACGCTACGTACCTCCCTGACCCTTCATCGAATGTAAACACATTCGGGGCTGTCTGATGATTGGTCCAGAAACCGATGGGTTGGGCCAGAACGCACGTGGGTAAAGTAAAGTGGCGAGGTGAAAATTTGTCATTGGTTTTAATACTCTGATTGGTTAGAGACGATCCAGTCGCTGATTACTTTGCTTTGTACAACGCCCCTCGTGCCCCTGGTCACCACAAACAACTTCAATGACGGCAGTCTCAGACTAAAGTATGTAGTGAACGACAGAGCAACGGAACAATTCAGTGCGAGTCGTCAGGCTACAGAAAGATCAGATTGAACCATTGAACCAGATTTCTGGATTCAACAGCTATAGGAGGACAGCCAAACAAATTCATCCGGAAACTCAGCCAGGAGAGGAAGAGGATCCCACACAAAATCAATACAGAGCCTTAGTGCTGAGCAAAGAAGTGTTCATCTGACAACACACACAGATCTACTGTTGCTTATTTTCACTACAGTGTCATTGTGGAAAACGATTGACAAAACTGAAAACATCTTAAAACAGAGGAAGTTCCATGCACGTTACAGGGATCTTTAGCAGCTATAATGCTAAAATGCGGTGACCAATGGAATAGGAGCAATCATACATTTCTTTTTTGCAATATAAGCAAGGCACTTAACCCTAATTGCTCCTGTAAGTCGCTCTGGATAAGAACATTTGCTAAACGACTCAAATGTTCATGTAAACTGGTTTTAGAGCGAGAACACTCCAAGGTTGAGATTTGTAAACGTAGCCCTAAGCTCTTGGTTGTGACAGCTAGGCTATAAGAGGGGCTCAGAACTGCACACCTGCTGGAGACAACACACTCATCCAATTAATCAAAGCAAAATAATTGCCTACTTACATACATTGTCAAAGAAAATGTACCATGCTTCTGAAAATAGTTTATGCTAGTGTTATCTAGTGAGCAACATGGAGCCTGTAGACAGTTAGATTGTTCTGAGACAGTTTGAAGGGTAGACTCCATTAGATTAGGGGAAAGGGGATACCTATTCAACTGATGCATTCAACCAAAATGTGTCACATTTAACCCTCAGAAAGCGGGGGGCTCTGAGATTCAAACCAGCAACCTTTCGGTTAATGGCCCAACGTTCTTAACCGATTAGCGATCAGACATGAGAGTGAGGAAACAGGAGAGAAATCTGGTTGGTCTTAGACATTGAGGAAGCTAGATTAAAACTAAGAGAGAGAGAAAGAGAGACAGATTCAGTATGTATGGTTAGTCTGAGGTAAAGAAGGCAAGATTAAACTAGGAGAGAGTGAGATAATGAGAGAGGGGAGAGAGAGAGAGAGATTCAGTATGTATGGTTAGTCTGAGGTAAAGAAGGCTAGATTAAACTAAGAGAGAGTGAGATAATGAGAGAGGGGAGAGAGAGAGAGAGAAGCAGATTCAGTATGTATGGTTAGTCTGAGGTAAAGAAGGCTAGATTTGACTAAGAGAGAGTGAGAGGTAGATAAAGAGAGAGAGAGAGAGTTTGCTGAGTCCACCCATTACTAGTTAGCATTGAGCTCCACACCAGTGAGCCTGTCTGTTCTATCACAAAGTCACAGAGTTACACATCATCCACAAACACACAGCTCAATATGCTAGTATACATTACCATGACAGGCCTAGGTAAGAAGGTGACACATGCAGGTATGCAGCCAAGCAGGCACATACATACTCACATGTGTGTGTGTGTGTGTGTATACATATATATACAGTGAGGGAAAAAAGTATTTGATCCCCTGCTGATTTTGTTCGTTTTCCCACTGACAAAGAAATGATCAGTCTATAATTTTAATGGTAGGTTTATTTGAACAGTGAGAGACAGAATAACAACAAAAAGCATTGTGAAAAATGTTATGAATTGATTTGCATTTTAATGAGGGAAATAAGTATTTGACCCCTCTGCTAAACATGACTTAGAACTTGGTGGCAAAACCCTTGTTGGCAATCACAGAGGTCAGACGTTTCTTGTAGTTGGTTTGCACACATCTCAGAAAGGATTTTGTCCCAATCCTCTTTGGAGATCTTCTCCAAGTCATTAAGGTTTCGAGGCTGACGTTTGTCAACTCGAACCTTCAGCTCCCTCCACAGATTTTCTATGGGATTAAGGTCTGGAGACTGGCTAGGCCACTCCAGGACCTTAATGTGCTTCTTCTTGAGCCACTCCTTTGTTGCCTTGGCTGTGTGTTTTGGGTCATTGTCATGCTGGAATACCCATCCACAACCCATTTTCAATGCCCTGGCTGAGGGAAGGAGGTTCTCACTCAAGATTTGACGGTACATAGCCCCGTCCATCGTCCCTTTGATGCGGTGAAGTTGTCCTGTCCCCTTAGCAGAAAAACACACCCCCAAAGCATAATGTTTCCACTTCCATTGTTTGACGGTGGGGATGGTGTTCTTGGGGTCATAGGCAGCATTCCTCCTCCTCCAAACACGGCGAGTTGAGTTGATGCCAAAGAGCTCCATTTTGATCTCATCTGACCACAACACTTTCACCCAGTTGTCCTCTGAATCATTCATATGTTCATTGGCAAACTTCAGACGGGCATGTATATGTGCTTTCTTGAGCAGGGGGACCTTGTGGGCGCTGCAGGATTTCAGTCCTTCACGGCGTAGTGTGTTACCAATTGTTTTCTTGGTGACTATGGTCCCAGCTGCCAGGAGATCATTGACAAGATCCTCCCGTGTAGTTCTGGGGTGAGACCTCCCTGTTCTCATGATCATTGCAACTCCACGAGGTGAGATCTTGCATGGCGCCCCAGGCCGAGGGAGATTGACAGATCTTTTGTGTTTCTTCCATTTGCGAATAATCGCACCAACTGTTGTCACCTTCTCACCAAGCTGCTTGGTGATGGTCTTGTAGCCCGTTCCAGCCTTGTGTAGGTCTACAATCTTGTCCCTGACATCCTTGGAGAGCTCTTTGGTCTTGGCCATGGTGGAGAGTTTGGAATCTGATTGATTGATTGCTTCTGTGGACAGGTGTCTTTTATACAGGTAACAAGCTGAGATTAGGACCACTCCCTTTAAGAGTGTGGTCCTAATCTCAGCTCGTTACCTGTATAAAAGACACCTGGGAGCCAGAAATCTTTCTGATTGAGAGGGGTTCAAATACTTATTTCCCCATTAAAAGCATAAATCAATTAATAACATTTTCCACATGCGTTTTTCTGGATTTTTTTGTTGTTATTCTGTCTCTCACTGTTCAAATAAACCTACCATTAGAATTACAGACTGATAATTTCTTTGTCAGTGGGCAAACGTACAAAATCAGCAGGGGATCAAATACTTTTTTTCCCTCACTGTATATATATATATATAAATATATAAATATGTATATACAGTGGGGCAAAAAAGTATTTAGTCAGCCACCAATTGTGCAAGTTCTCTCACTTAAAAAGATGAGAGAGGCCTGTAATTTTCATCATAGGTACACTTCAACTATGACAGACAAAATGAGGGAAAAAAATCCAGAAAATCACATTGTAGGGTTTTTTATGAATTTATTTGCAAATTATGGTGGAAAATAAGTATTTGGTCACATACAAACAAGCAAGATTTCTGGCTCTCACAGACCTGTAACTTCTTCTTTAAGAGGCTCCTCTGTCCTCCACTCGTTACCTGTATTAATGGCACCTGTTTGAACTTGTTATCAGTATAAAAGACACCTGTCCACAACCTCAAACAGTCACACTCCAAACTCCACTATGGCCAAGACCAAAGAGCTGTCAAAGGACACCAGAAACAAAATTGTAGACCTGCACCAGGTTGGGAAGACTGAATCTGCAATAGGTAAGCAGCTTGGTTTGAAGAAATCAACTGTGGGAGCAATTATTAGGAAATGGAAGACATACAAGACCACTGATAATCTTCCTCGATCTGGGGCTCCACGCAAGATCTCACCCGTGGGGTCAAAATGATCACAAGAACGGTGAGCAAAAATCCCAGAACCACACGGGGACCTAGTGAATGACCTGCAGAGAGCTGGGACCAAAGTAACAAAGCTTACCATCAGTAACACACTACGCCGCCAGGGACTCAAATCCTGCAGTGCCAGACGTGTCCCCCTGCTTAAGCCAGTACATGTTCAGGCCCGTCTGAAGTTTTCTAGAGAGCATTTGGATGATCCAGATGAGGATTGGGAGAATGTCATATGGTCAGATGAAACCAAAATATAACTTTTTGGTAAAAACTCAACTCGTCGTGTTTGGAGGACAAAGAATGCTGAGTTGCATCCAAAGAACACCATACCTACTGTGAAGCATGGGGGTGGAAACATCATGCTTTGGGGCTGTTTTTCTGCAAAGGGACCAGGACGACTGATCCGTGTAAAGGAAAGAATGAATGGGGCCATGTATCGTGAGATTTTGAGTGAAAACCTCCTTCCATCAGCAAGGGCATTGAAGATGAAACGTGGCTGGGTCTTTCAGCATGACAATGATCCCAAACACACCGCCCGGGCAACGAAGGAGTGGCTTAAGAAGAAGCATTTCAAGGTCCTGGAGTGGCCTAGCCAGTCTCCAGATCTCAACCCCATAGAAAATCTTTGGAAGGAGTTGAAAGTCCGTGTTGCCCAGCGACAGCCCCAAAACATCACTGCTCTAGAGGAGATCTGCATGGATGAATGGGCCAAAATACCAGCAACAGTGTGTGAAAACCTTGTGAAGACTTACAGAAAATGTTTGACCTCTGTCATTGCCAACAAAGGGTATATAACAAAGTGTTGAGATAAACTTTTGTTATTGACCAAATACTTATTTTCCACCATAATTTGCAAATAAATAAATTAAAAATCCTACAATGTGATTTTCTGGATTTCTTTTTCTCATTTCGTCTGTCATAGTTGAAGTGTACCTATGATGAAAATTACAGGCCTCTCTCATCTTTTTAAGTTGGAGAACTTGCACAATTGGTGGCTGACTAAATACTTTTTTGCCCCACTGTATACACACAGACAAGGGTGGGTAGAGGGAGAGAGAGAGAAAGAGAGACAGAGAGAGAAAGAGAATGGGAGATAGATAGCAAGATGGTGTGTGTGTGCGTGTGTGTGTGAAAATGTATGCATTCACTACTGTAAGTCTCTCTGGAACAACTCAAAACCCATAACAGTCTACAGACAGTGTGCATTCTGCTGCCACCTGCTAAGTGAAATTAATCACCAGAAAATATATTTTTCTCTAATCAGAGAGTCGGTGGTGTGTATTTCACTGCATCCCCACTCTCTGTCTATATATATTTCTCTCCCTCTCCCTCGCCCCACCTCTCTCACTCTCTCTCTCTCTCTTGCTCAGAACAGAGCAGTCAGCCCTGCCGGATAAAACCGGTTCTGTCTCCCATTCATCATCATTGCCATCTCACAGGCAGAACTAACTGTCAACGTCTCCAACCTCTCCAGGATCAAGACAAGCTGTTGCCATGTCAACTGTGAGAGAGCTCCACTCTACCATCTCTAGCTCTACTATTATCCTCAGGTTCCTCCCCCTCAGAATCTGACCTTCAACAAGTGTTTGTTAGCGACAACTGTTGGTTAGAAACAAATTGTTCTGTGTGGAGTATTTTCAAGTTCCTTATGGAGTGATAATGAGGAGTGGAGAGGAGAGGAGGAAGGAGAGTCCTGTGACAGTCTCTGAGAGGGAGCTGAGATCCACACCGATGAACTCACTTAAGTAATAAGTGAGTCTGTCACCGCCCCCCACATCTGTCGAAACCAACCATGTCTGTCTCCCCTAGCTTCCAGTCCCAATCCACCCAGGTTGAGGTAAGCTGACTGAGCGAGGGGAAATTAAACAACCAGCTGTGAGAGAACCCACACAGGGTTCTGGTTGGGGATTAAGGCCTGTCCAGGGCACACAGGTAGAGTATGGACAGCACCGGTTTCTGAATAGGCAGGCTGCACTCCCTCTACCTCAGCATCAGGACCACAGCCATCTAAATCAGCATCAGGACCACAGACCTCTACCTAAGCATAAGAACCACAGCCCTTTACCTCAGCATCAGGACCAATGCCCTCTACCTCAGCATCAGGACCACAGCCCTCTACCTCAGCATCAGGACCACAGCCCTCTACCTTAGCCTGAGGACCACAGCCCTCTACCTCAGCAACAGGACCACAGTCCTCAATCTCAGCATTTGGGTCACAGCCCTCTACCTCAGCATCAGGACCACAGCCCTCTACCTTAGCCTGAGGACCATAGCCCTATACCTCAGCATCAGGACCACGGTCCTCGACCTCAGCATCAGGACCACAGCCCTCTAAATCAGCATCAGGACCACAGCCCTCTACCTCAGTATCAGGACAACAGCCCTCTACCTCAGAATCAGGACCACAGCCCTCTACCTCAGCATCAGGAACACAGCCCTCTACCTCAGCATCAGGAACACAGCATTCTACCTCAGCATCAGAACTACAGCCCTCTACCTCAGCATCAGGACCACAGGCCTCTACCTTAGCATCAGGACCACAGCCCTCTGCCTTAGCCTGAGGACCACAGCCCTCTACCTCAGCAACAGGACCACAGCCCTCAATCTCAGCATTTGGTCCACAGCCCTCTACCTCAGCATCAGGACCATAGCCCTACACCTCAGCATCAGGACCACGGTCCTCGACCTCAGCATCAGGACCACAGCCCTCTAAATCAGCATCAGGACCACAGCCCTCTAAATCAGCATCAGGACCACAGCCCTCTACCTCAGCATCAGGACCACAGCCCTCTACCTCAGCATCAGGAACACAGGCCTCTACCTTAGCATCAGGACCACAGCCCTCTGCCTTAGCCTGAGGACCACATCCCTCTACCTCAGCAACAGGACCACAGCCTTCAACCTCAGCATCAGGACCACAGCCCTCTACCTCAGCATCAGGACCACAGCCCTATATCTCAGCATCAGGACCACGGTCCTCGACTTCAGAATCAGGACCATAGCCCTCTACCTCAGCATCAGGAACACAGCCCTCCACCTCAGCATCAGGACCACAGCCCTCTACCTCAGCATCAGGACCACAGCCCTCTACCTGAACATCAGGACCACAGCCCTCTACCTCAGCATCAGGACCACAGCCCTCTAAATCAGCATCAGGACCACAGCCTACCTCAGCATCAGGACCACAGCCCTCTACCTCAGCATGAGGACCACAGCCCTCTGCTTAGCATGAGGACCACAACCCTCTACCAGCTTCAGGACCAAAGCCCTCAACCTCAGCATGAGGACCGCAGCCCTCTACCTCAGCATCAGGACCACAGCCCTCTAAATCAGCATCAGGACCACAGCCCTCTACCTAAGCATAAGAACCACAGACCTCTACCTCAGCATCAGGACCACAGTCCTCGACCTCAGAATCAGGACCATAGCCCTTTACCTCAGCATCAGGACCAATGCCCTCTACCTCAGCATCAGGACCACAGCCCTCTACCTCAGCATCAGGACCACAGCCCTCTACCTTAGCCTGATGACCACAGCCCTCTACCTCAGCAACAGGACCACAGCCCTCAATCTCAGCATTTGGACCACAGCCCTCTACCTCAGCATCAGGACCATAGCCCTATACCTCAGCATCAGGACCACGGTCCTCGACCTCAGCATCAGGACCACAGCCCTCTAAATCAGCATCAGGACCACAGCCCTCTACCTCAGTATCAGGACCACAGCCCTCTACCTCAGTATCAGGACTACAGCCCTCTACCTCAGCATCAGGACCACAGCCCTCTACCTCAGCATCAAGACCACAGCCCTCTATCTTAGAAGAGGACCACAGCCGCCCTGTAATTCAGTATCAGGACTACAGCCCTCTACCTCAGCATCAGGACCACAGCCCTCCACCTCAGTATCAGGACCACAGCCCTCTACCTCAGCATCAGGACCACAGCCCTCTACCTGAGTATCAGGACTACAGCCCTCTACCTAAGCCCTGAGGACCACAGCCCTCTACCTCAGCATCAGGACCACTCCCTCTACCTCAGCATCAGGACCACAGCCATCTAAATCAGCATCAGGACCACAGACCTCTACCTAAGCATAAGAACCACAGCCCTCTACCTCAGCATCAGGACCACAGTCCTTGACCTCAGAATCAGGACCATAGCCCTTTACCTCAGCATCAGGACCAATGCCCTCTACCTCAGCATCAGGACCACAGCCCTCTATCTCAGCATCAGGACCACAGCCCTCTACCTTAGCCTGAGGACCACAGCCCTCTACCTCAGCAACAGGACCACAGCCCTCAATCTCAGCAACAGGACCACAGCCCTCTACCTCAGCATCAGGACCATAGCCCTATACCTCAGCATCAGGACCACGGTCCTCGACCTCAGCATCAGGACCACAGCCCTCTACCTCAGCATCAGGAACACAGCATTCTACCTCAGCATCAGAACTACAGCCCTCTACCTCAGCATCAGGACCACAGGCCTCTACCTTAGCATCAGGGCCACAGCCCTCTGCCTTAGCCTGAGGACCACAGCCCTCTACCTCAGCAACAGGACCACAGCCCTCAATCTCAGCATTTGGACCACAGCCCTCTACCTCAGCATCAGGACCATAGCCCTACACCTCAGCATCAGGACCACGGTCCTCGACCTCAGCATCAGGACCACAGCCCTCTAAATCAGCATCAGGACCACAGCCCTCTAAATCAGCATCAGGACCACAGCCCTCTACCTCAGCATCAGGACCACAGCCCTCTACCTCAGCATCAGGAACACAGGCCTCTACCTTAGCATCAGGACCACAGCCCTCTGCCTTAGCCTGAGGACCACATCCCTCTACCTCAGCAACAGGACCACAGCCTTCAACCTCAGCATCAGGACCACAGCCCTCAACCTCAGCATCAGGACCACAGCCCTATACCTCAGCATCAGGACCACGGTCCTCGACTTCAGAATCAGGACCATAGCCCTCTACCTCAGCATCAGGAACACAGCCCTCCACCTCAGCATCAGGACCACAGCCCTCTACCTCAGCATCAGGACCACAGCCCTCTACCTGAACATCAGGACCACAGCCCTCTACCTCAGCATCAGGACCACAGCCCTCTAAATCAGCATCAGGACCACAGCCTACCTCAGCATCAGGACCACAGCCCTCTACCTCAGCATCAGGACCACAGCCCTCTACCTCAGTATCAGGACTACAGCCCTCTACCTCAGCATCAGGACCACAGCCCTCTTCCTCAGCATCAGGACCACAGCCCTCTACCTTAGAAGAGGACCACAGCCCTGTAATTCAGTATCAGGACTACAGCCCTCTACCTCAGCATCAGGACCACAGCCCTCCACCTCAGTATCAGGACTACAGCCCTCTAAATCAGCATCAGGACCACAGCCCTCTACCTAAGCATGAGAACCACAGCCCTCTACCTCAGCATAAGGACCAGTCCTCAACCTCAGAATCAGGACCATAGCCCTCTACCTCAGCATCAGGACAAAAGCCCACTACCTCAGCATTAGTACCACAGCCCTCTACCTCAGCATCAGGAACACAGCCTTCTACCTCAGCATCAGGATTACAGCCCTCTACCTCAGCATCAGGCCCACAGCCCTCTACCTTAGCCTGAGGACCACAGCCCTCTACCTCAGCAACAGGACCACAGCCCTCAACCTCAGCATCAGGACCACAGCCCTCTACCTCAGCATCAGGACCACAGCCCTATACCTCAGCATCAGGACCACGGTCCTCGACCTCAGAATCAGGACCATAGCCCTCTACCTCAGCATCAGGAACACAGCCCTCTACCTCAGCATCAGGACCAAAGCCCTCTACCTCAACATCAGGACCACAGCCCTCTACCTCAGCACCAGGACCACAGCCCTCTAAATCAGCATCAGGACCACAGCCTACCTCAGCATCAGGACCACAGCCCTCTACCTCAGCATCAGGACCACAGCCCTCTACCTAAGCATAAGAACCACAGCCCTATACCTCAGCATCAGGACCACGGTCCTCGACCTCAGAATCAGGACCATAGCCCTCTACCTCAGCATCAGGAACACAGCCCTCTACCTCAGCATCAGGACCACAGCCCTCTGCCTTAGAAAGAGGACCACAGCCCTGTAATTCAGTATCAGGACTACAGCCCTCTCTACCTCAGCATCAGGACCACAGCCCTCCACCTCAGTATCAGGACTACAGCCCTCTAAATCAGCATCAGGACCACAGCCCTCTACCTCAGCCCTCTACCTCAGCATCAGGAACACAGCCTTCTACCTCAGCATCAGGACCACAGCCCTCTACCTCAGCATCAGGCTACCTCAGCATCAGGACCACAGCCTACCTCAGCATCAGGACCACAGCCCTCTACCTCAGCATCAGGACCACAGCCCTCTACCTAAGCATAAGAACCACAGCCCCTACCTCAGCATCAGGACCACAGTCCTTGACCTCAGAATCAGGACCATAGCCCTCTAGCTAAGCATCAGGATCAATGCCCTCTACCTCAGCATCAGGACCACAGCCCTCTACCTCAGCATCAGGAACACAGCCTTCTACCTCAGCTTTAAGACTACAGCCCTCTACCTCAGCATCAGGACCACAGCCCTCTACATTAGCATCAGGACCACAGCCCTCTACCTTAGCCGGAGGACCACAGCCCTCTACCTCAGCAACAGGACCACAGCCCTCAACCTCAGCATCAGGACCACAGCCCTCTACCTCAGCATCAGGACCACGGTCCTCGACCTCAGAATCAGGACCACAGCCCTCTACCTCAGCATCAGGACTACAGCCCTCTACCTCAGCATCAGGACCACAGCCCTCTACCTCAGTATCAGGACCACAGCCCTCTACCTCAGCATCAGGACCACAGCCCTCTACCTCAGCATCAGGACCACAGCCCTCTACCTCAGCATCAGGACCACAGCCCTCTACCTCAGCATCAGGACCACAGCCCTCTACCTCAGCATCAGGACCACAGCCCTCTACCTCAGTATCAGGACTACAGCCCTCTACCTCAGCATCAGGACCACAGCCCTCTTCCTCAGCATCAGGACCACAGCCCTCTACCTTAGAAGAGGACCACAGCCCTGTAATTCAGCATCAGAACCACAGCCCTCTACCTCAGCATCAGGACTACAGCCCTCTACCTCAGCATTAGGACCAAAGCCCTCTACCTCAGCATCAGGACCACAGCCCTCCACCTCAGTATCAGGACCACAGCCCTGTAATTCAGCATCAGGACCACAGCCCTCTACCTCAGCATCAGGACCACAGCCCTCTACCTAAGCATCAGAACCACAGCCCTATACCTCAGCATCAGGACCACGGTCCTCGACCTCAGAATCAGGACCATAGCCCTCTACCTCAGCATCAGGACCACAGCCCTCTACCTCAGCATCAGGACCAAAGCCCTCAACCTCAGCATCAGGACCACAGCCCTCTACCTCAGCATCAGGACCACAGCCCTCTAAATCAGCATCAGGACCACAGCCCTCTACCTCAGCATCAGGACCACAGCCCTCTACCTCAGCATCAGGACCACAGCCCTCTACCTAAGCATAAGAACCACAGCCCTCTACCTCAGCATCAGGACCACAGCCCTCTACCTCAGTATCAGGACCACAGCCCTCTACCTCAGCATCAGGACCACAGCCCTCTACCTCAGCATCAGAACCAGAGCCCTCTACCTTAGCATGAGAGCCACAGCCCTCTACCTCAGCATCAGGACCACAGCCCTCTACCTCAGCATACAGGACCACAGCCCTCTACCTCAGCATCAGGACCACAGCCCTCTACCTTAGCATGAAGACCACAGCCCTCTACCTCAGCATCAGGACCACAGCCCTCTACCTCAGCATCAGGACCACAGCCCTCTACCTCAGCATAAGGACCACAGCCATCTACCTTAGCATGAACGACCACAGCCCTCTACCTCAGTATCAGGACCACAGCCCTGTACCTCAGCATCAGGACCACAGCCCTCTACCTCAGCATCAGGACCACAGCCCTCTACCTCAGCATCAGGACCACAGCCCTCAACCTCAGCATCAGGACCACAGCCCTCTACCTCAACATCAGGATCACACGCCTCTACCTCAGCATCAGGACCACAGCACTCTACCTTAGCATGAGGACCACAGCCCTCTACCTCAGCATCAGGACCACAGCCCTCGATCTCAGAATCAGAACCACAGCCTTCTACCTTAGCATGAGAGCCACAGCCCTCTACCTCAGAATCAGGACCAAAGCCCTCTACCTCAGAATCAGGACCACAGCCCTCAACCTCAGCATCAGGACCACAGCCCTCTACCTCAGCATCAGGACCACAGCCCTCTACCTCAACATCAGGATCACACCCCTCTACCTCAGCATCAGGACCACAGCCCTCTACCTCAGCATCAGGACCACAGCCCTCTACCTCAGAATCAGGACCATAGCCCTCTACCTCAGCATCAGGACCACAGCCCTCGATCTCAGAATCAGAACCACAGCCTTCTACCTTAGCATGAGAGCCACTGCCCTGTACCTCAGAATCAGGACCACAGCCCTCTACCTCAGAATCAGGACCACAACCCTCTACCTCAGCATAAAGGACCACAGCCCTCTACCTCAACATCAGGATCACACCCCTGTACCTCAGCATCAGGACCACAGCACTCTACCTTAGCATGAGGACCACAGCCCTCTACCTCAGCATCAGGACCACACCCCTCGATCTCAGCATCAGGACCACAGCCCTCTACCTTAGCATCAGTACCACAGCCCTCTACCTCGGCATCAGGACCACAGCCCTCTACCTCAACATCAGGACCACAGCCCTCTACCTCAGCATCAGTACCACAGCCCTCTACCTCAGCATCAGTACCGAAGCCCTCTACCTCAGCATCAGGACCACAGCCCTCTACTTCAACATCAGGACCACAGCCCTCTACCTCAGCATCAGCAGGCCAGCAGGCAGAATCCAAACAAATGGATTCTAAGGAAACTAATCTGAAAGTCTATTCCTAATGTAACGCCCAGTCCCGAGTTTCAGGCTGGAGCGTTTTGGTTTTGTCTTTGTGTAGGGTTTGTTCTTTCTAGGTGTAAATGTATTTCTATGTTGGGTAATGGTTTCCCAATTAGAGGCAGCTGTGTGTCGTTGTCTCTAATTGGGAACCATATTTAGGCTAGTAGAGTTTCACTCTGGGTTAAGTGGAGGTTGTGTATGTTCATAGCTGTGTTTGTTTGTTCAGTTATGTTCATACGTTACGTTCTCCGTTCTTTGTTTTGTTCCGTCTTGTTCCGTGGATTTATTAAATCATGTATTCTGGCTACATCGCTGCGTCTTGGTCTGTCCCTCAGTGAAAGCGTGACAGAATAACCCACCAGCAAAAAGACCAAGCAGCGAGAGACTGGCGGGAGTGCTGGACCAGGGAGGACCTCGCCGGATCTCGCCTGGCGCGGAGGTCCGTAAGGCAGCCCCAAGAAACTTTTTGGGGGGGCACCGAGGAGGTTGGCGGTTCAGGAGGACTCTGGGCCAACCCCTCGTGCTTTATGGAAGGCGTTGGGGAGGCGTCTTCGCCCAGCGAAGGAGGCCGTGCTATGCAGTGTTGCGCGCGGTTTCCCTATAGGGATCCAGAGGCGTGCGAGTGATTCGCTCCACTCATCAGTCGAGGCGAAAAGAAGGTTCAGCCAATGAGTGGGGCCATCGCTGCGCTTTTCTAAGTCCCGGTCGTCTCCTGGGACCGGATATCCTGCTCCAGTTCCGTGTGCGGTGTCTCCGATGCGTGTCCGCAGCCCAGTCGCGAGAGATCCCAGCGCCACTCATTGGTGAGGGCGAGGTCTGTGTGCTACCTGGGAAGTGGTGCCAGCTCTGCGAGCCAGGCCTCCAGTCGCCTTTTGGGCCCATGTTATCCTGTGGTCTTACGGGCAGAATCTCGTGCGTATCCACAGCCCAGTCCGAGAGATTCCAGCTCCACTCACCCATGAGACCAGGGTTAGTGAGCTGGCTGGAGGTATGGTGTCGGCTCTCCATATCAGGTCCCGGTCGAGGGCGGAGGTTTCTACGATCCAGTCCCGTTCCGCGCTCCGAGACCCCTGTTCACGCTCCGAGACCCTGTTCCCGTTCGAGATCCCTGTTCCACGCTCCGAGATCCCTGTTCCACGTTCCAGATCCACTGTTCCACGTTCCAAGATCCCTGTTCCACGTTCCAAGATCCCTGTTCAGCGTTCCAAGATCCCTGTTCCGGCGTTCCAAGATCCCTGTTCCGTGTTCCAAGATCCCAGTCCGTGTAGTGGTGTCTACCGCGTCAGTCCTGCTCACGCACCCAGCTCCCGTGCGTTCAGAGAGTCCAGCACGTCCTGCTCGACGCGCGCAAGCTCCCGTGCGCTCCGAGAGTCAACGCGTCCTGTTCGGCTCCGCGCGCAAGCTCCCGTGCGCTCCGAGAGTCAACACGTCCTGTTCGGCTCCGCGCGCAGCTCCGCGTGCGCTCGAGAATCAGCCGTCCTGTCGGCTCCGGCGCGCAAGCTCCCGTGCGTTCAGAGAGTCCATACGTCCTGTCCGGCTCGCGCGCACAAGCTCCCGTGCGTTCAGAGAGTCCAGCACGTCCTGTCCCGGCTCCAGCGCACCAAGCTCCCGTGCGTTCAGAGTCCAGCACGTCCTGTCCGGCTCCGCGCACCAAGCTCCCGTGCGTTCAGAGAGTCCAACGCGTCCTGTCGGCTCAGCGCACCAAGCTCCCGATGCGTTCAGAGAGTCCAGTCACGACCAGTTCCTGCTCCACGCGCAGAGTCCCAGTGAGCATCAGGTCCAGTACTGCCAGTTCCTGCTCCACGCACCAGCGTCCCAGTGAGCATCACAAGTCAGTCGACCAGTTCCTGCTCCACGCACCAGGTTCAGTGAGCATCACAAGTCCAGTACTGCCAGTTCCTGCTCCACGCACCAGAGTCCCAGTGAGCATCACGCGAGGTCGAATGCGACCAGTTCCTGCTCCACGCACCAGAGTTCAGTGAGCATCACAAGTCAGTACTGCCAGTTCCTGCTCACGCACCAGAGTTCCAGTGAGCATCACAAGTCCAGTACTGCCAGTTCCTGCTCCACGCGCAGAGTTCCAGTGAGCATCCGCGAGGTCGATAGGGCCAGCTTCTGCTCCACGCGCAGAGTTCTAGAAGGGTCCAGGGCCTCCGGTCGTGACATCAGACCAGCCACGGCCAGCACGGAGCCCCACCTGGGACAAGGAACCCACCTAGATCCCCCCACAGACTTTTGGAGGCGTCCGAGTCGGCGCCTTTGAGAAGTACTATAACGCCTTGATCCCGAGTTTCAGGCTGGAAGCGTTTTGGTTTTTGTCTTTGTGTAGGGTTTGTTCTTTCTAGGTGTCGTATTTCTATGTTGGGTAATGGTTCCCAATTAGAGGCAGCTGTGTGTCGATTGTCTCTAATTGGGAACCATATTTAAACTAGTAGGTTTCACTCTGGGTTAGTGGGTTATTGTATGTTCATAGCTGTGTTTGTTTGTTTTCAGTTATGTTCATCGATTCGTTCTCCGTTCTTTGTTTTGTTCCGTCTTGTTCCGTGGATTTATTAAATCATGTATTCTGGCTACATCGCTGCGTCTTGGTCTGTCCCCTCAGAAGTGAAACGTGACACCTAATAACATTATTAGCTCAGTTTTGGTTGGGGAGACGGGGAGAAGAGGAGAGAGGAGAGGGGGAAGCTGTGCATCTCCCAGCCCACACAGGGGACAACAATATGGGGGCGGTAGCACTCAAGGCTCTGCCTATGTTTTAGATCTCCATGGAGATGAGGTGGGAGAGTGTGTATGTGCTTCTGGGGAACACATAAACACTGATCCAACACTAGGTCAATCCATTTGAATTCAGTCACTTTTTGACAGCATCCCTTTTGATTTAAACAATACTTTCCACACGTTTCCTCATGGAAGAAGTGGTCAGAAAGTGACGTTTTGGACCTGAATGGCACAACATTCAAGAATAAAAAAATGCTCAAAGTTGACCTATGTTGCATAACCCACCATACCATGACACATCCACTTCTACAATGGGCAAATATGTATGGAAGGTTTTGTTCAAACCAAAAGGCGCTGCTGTAAAAAAAGTGATTGAATTAAAATGTATTTAACCTACTGCATTGTGCGAAGACCAGTGTGAATACATACAGACACATACACACATATAATGCATTCACATACACATTACAGGGAATAGGGTAAATAGCTTCATCTGTCTAGCAAATTCACTTTGCAATCAACTGACCTGAATTCCATCTGGCCTAGTAGAAGCAATAGTGTGTGTATAGTGTATGTATCTCTACTGTGTGTGTGTGTGTGTGTGTGTGTGTGTGTGTGTGTGTGTGTGTGTGTGTGTGTGTGTGTATGCGTGTGTGTTTTGGACGAATCTCCAGAATCTGCTTTACAGGAAGAGAACACTTCCTGCCTCGACAAAAAGGGACGTACCACCCTGGTCAAACACAAGTCACTAAATATTTCCTACACACTGGTTGTTAAAAGAAGCAGCCGTGACTTGTTTCTTTAAGGCTGAGTGCTGAGTCAGTCAGTCAGAGATGGCTGGCCAGACAGCCTCAAGCTGAATGTATTTAGACTTGGAGAGAACCTACAGCCCTGCAGCTCAACCTGAAAAACGAAAAGCTCAATACACATAGTTGATAGCAGTAGCCATGATGCTAACCTCATCCCCAGGCATTGGGCAGAAGTGTCTGAGAACGTGTTTACCATGACACACACACACCATCACCCCCTATCCCACACACCATCACCCCCTATCCCACACACCATCATCCCCTATCCCACACACCATCATCCCCTATCCCACACACCATCACCCCCTATCCCCCCCACACACACCATCACCCCCTATCCCCCCCACACACACCATCACCCCCAATCCCCCACACCATCACCCCCCATGCTAAGGTAGAGGGCTGTGGTCCTGATGCTGAGGTAGAGGGCTGTGGTACTGATGCTGAGCTTTTCTTCTGCCTTCAACACAATCCAGCCTTACATTCTGGCACAGAGACTCATTCGGGACTTCTCCTTAGATGGGGGGCTGGTTTTGTGGCTGTTGGACTTCCTGAGCCAACGCTCACAGCGAGTCAAAATAGGTCCCCACGTGTCAGACATACGTAATAGCAACACAGGTTCTCCTCAGGGATGTGTTTTGTCCCCACTCCTGTACATCTTGTACACAAATAGTTGTACTAGTTCCCATCCTGACAGACATCTCGTTAAGTTCGCTGATGACACTGCCTTGATCAGCCTGTTGCATGATGACGAGGAACACCATGGCCCGGTCCTAGATGACTTTGTAGAGTGGTGTGAGAAATCACACTTGGTCCTCAATACCAATAAGACTAAAGAGATGTGCATAGACTTCAGGAAGCGTACAGCACCTACCTCTGCAACATCTATCAGAGGTCAGAATATAGAGATTGTAGAGGAATATAAATATCTGGGTGTCCTCTTGGACAATAAGCTTCAGTGGAGTAAATGTACAGACCTGATCTACAAAAAGAGCCAACAGAGACTGTACTTTCTCAAAAAGCTGGGATCTTTTAATGTAGACTGTACTATACTGACTCTGTTTTACACATCTTTCATTGAGAGTATTTTAACTTTTTGTATTGTTTGTTGGTTTGGCAATGCCACTGTCAGCCAGATAAATATGCTGAGAAGGATTATTACAACAGCAAGCAAGGCACTTGGAGTCAAACAGACAGGCCTGGATGAGATCTTTAAGGTCAGGGCCCTCCGTAAGGCTCATAAAATAATTTTAGACCCAAGTCACCCCCTGTACCCGGACTTTGAACTACTCCTCTGGCGCAGGTATAGGGCACCCTCAGCAGGAAAAACAGAACTAGACAATCATTTGTGCCAGGTGTGATATCCCTCCTAAATAGCTCGGGCTAATGTTCCTATCTTCTTTTATTATTAACATATATTTTTATGGTATGTAACTGTTATGAATGTTGTATTGTGAATTTGTTTTGTATTTAAACGCCACTTTAAAATTTCCCCATGGGGATAATAAAGTCAGTATGTATGTATGTATTGCCCACACCATCACCCCCTACCCCCACACACACCATCACCCCCTATCCCCCACACACACCATCACCCCTATCCCCACACCATCACCCACTATCCCCCCACACACCATCACCCCTATCCCCCACACCATCACCCCTATCCCCCACACCATCACCCCCTATCCCTATCCCCACACACCATCACCCCTATCCCCACACCATCACCCCTATCCCCACACCATCACCCCCTACCCCCCCACACACCATCACCCCTATCCCCACACACACCATCACCCCCTATCCCCACACCATCACCCCTATCCCCACACACACCATCACCCCTATCCCCCACACACACCATCACCCCTATCCCACACACCATCACCTCCTATCCCCACACACACCATCACCCCTATCCCACACACCATCACCTCCTATCCCCACACACACACACACCATCACCCCTACCCCCACACACACCATCACCCCTATCCCCCACAACATCACCCCCTCTCCCACACACCATCACCCCCTATCCACACACCATCACCCCTATCCCCCACACCATCACCCCTATCCCCACACCATCACCCCTATCCCACACACCATCACCCCCTATCCCCACACCATCACCCCTATCCCACACACCATCACCCCTATCCCCACACCATCACCCCCTATCCCCCACACCATCACCCCCTATCCCACACACCATCACCCCTATCCCCACACCATCACCCCTATCCCCACATCATCACCCCTATCCCCCACACCATCACCCCCTTTCCCCACACCATCACCCCTTATCCCACATACACACACACCACCACCCCTATCCACCACACCATCACCCTCTATCCCACACACCATCACCCCCTATCCCCCACAACATCACCCCCTATCCCACACACCATCACCCCCTATCCCACACACCATCACCCCTATCCCCCACACCATCATCCCCTATCCCCCACACACACACCATCTCTCCCACTCAGAGACAGTTGATATGTGTTTCTATTAGCATACTGTACCTACTTACCAACGTACCTCCAGTGTGTAGTCTGTAGTCTAGTGACAGCAGTAATGTCTTTAATTAGCCCAAAATGGAGGATCCTCTTCAGTGTTTGACAAAAACACTAAAAGCCAGAGGAGATTTATACTGTCAGTTGCAGAGTTTTTATTGCTCTTATTGAGTTTGGTAATGCCAAATTCAAGATCCTGTGCTGCCCTTTATAAAGAACACTGCTTCAGTCTCCCTAAGGCAGGCTCACACACGCATGCACACACAGAACACACACAGAACACACACAGAACACACACACAGAACACAGAACACAGATCCCACAGAACACAGACACACAGAACACACACACAGAACACAGAACACACCCACACAGAACACACACACAGAAAACAGAACACACACACAGACCTGTCTCTTCCCAGATGACAGTATAATACAGTATGTCCTCTATGTAATGTGGTGAGATAATGCTAACCGCTTAGCATTGTTAATGTATGCCAGAAAAAGGCACAGTGGTTTAGAGGGTTTGGACTGGGAGAGAAGGGGGGATAGACAGAGAGAGAGAGAGAGAGAGAGAGAGAGAGAGAGAGAGAGAGAGAGAGAGAGAGAGAGAGAGAGAGAGATAAATAGAGATAAATAGAGATAAAGAAACAGAGAAAAAGAGAGATAGAAAGAAAGAGACAGAGAGAGGCTGTTCAAGGCTGGATCAATCCCCTCTCCTCCCTCTCTGTGAGGTCAGGCCATACAGTCCCCATGCAGGGTTCCGATCAATAGGAGCTCATATTCAGGCTTACCTTGAGACTTCAGTGGCATTCAATCTGCTGCCTCTGGCCTGGGCTGCAACACTGTCTGTCCTCACTGACACTCACACACACAGCCAGGCCATGGATCATGCTGCTGCTTTAGAGGCCTGCATGGGAGAGAGAGACACATCAGTTGTGGTGAGGGGGAACACAGAAGGTATATCATTATTTTACTGTCACACACACACATACACACCCACACATACACACATACACACATACCCACACCTATACACATACCCACACCTATACACACATATACACACACATACATATACACAGCAGAGCACAAGCACAAGCACCCTGATTTGCAGGTAAACCCTGTCTGACACTTCATTCTCTCAAGCAGCAGACAGACTGCAGTTCTGTGAATGAACTGGGACTCATAAGATATTAATGTGCTGAACTTGTCTCCAACACAAACGCATGGATGAATGACAACCCCCCCGATCCTTCAGTAACCCTGTTCACCACAGAGAGAGAAAGTGTGAGCCGAGAGAACAGAGACTGAGGTGTTCAGGTAAGGAGAGATTGAATGGTGACTGAACTCTGTGTCCAGCTAGTTACCAGTGTAGCTACATTGTCAATGCTTTTACCACAAAAACACATACAGATGTACGTGTAATGACAGGATTATAGCACAATTGATGTCAATGAGATACAGCAGGCATGAGCTCACACTGTCCCTCAATTCCTCTGTCTCCCTATTCATTCTTGAAACCAACATCAGTATGAAAAATCATATAGAATGAGATATTTGCACCTCAAATTGTCCGTGTCTGGCTCAGTTGCAGAAGGGCCTATACCTAGCTGATCCATCATCGTATCTCTGTGATACCTAGCCAATAATTTGTAATAATATTACTAACTGGAGACCTGCGATCACTGCTTCCCAGCTCAGAGCCTATAGACAACGACCCCTTGTCTGCTTGCTGCAAATGATATGTCTGCTAATAACAAGAAACCATGACATAAACACTGTAGCATAAACAAAGACATGCGGATACATATGCAGATACATAGGATAGGCTATACGCTACTGTATGTGCAACGTTACAGCCGAGGCTACAAGATCCTACCGCTCCCATTTCAGATGGTTTTAATGTATCAGCACTGTTACATTGTAACATTGTAGGTTAACCTCTGTAGCTGACATAACAAACAGGTCGGAGTCTCATCGCCACGTTGGCTTTGTCTGTCCACATCTGTAAAAGGCTTCTCTCTGCTCTCTTCGGTGTCGAATATAGTAGACCCACCCAACTGAATGGACTGGAGGATACGGCCATTGACAAAAAAAATGCTTTCCGAAAGAGAAAGCAAAGGCATATTAGAATCTAGGCTAATATTATAGCTGATATCAATCTTACCGTATCGACGGTTCATTTCATACACACATCGGGTGTGTTTGATGCTGTCGCTGATGCACACTGTAACTAATTCTGGATTTCCCACAATCAATCTGCGTATAGTATAGCTGCCTACATACGTGATGATGAGCGGTGAATGTGAATCCCAGTGACAGCCCTACACAGTGAGATAGAGCGAGAAAAACTATTCTCCGTTTTCCAAGGGCAGAATAATCAAATCGGATCCGATGGCAGAACGCCTAATGGGCATCTGATCTCTAGCCTATACGCTCTGGGATTGATTCAAATGTTAGGGACTAGGTATTTGTTTTGGTGATCATATGACACACCCACATTGTATAACGCTGTCTTTATACGAGCCTGCAGCACCATACTGCCTACCTTACAATACTGAAGTTATACAACCCATACATCCAATAATATGCATATTTAATGATATTGCAGAAGAATAGTCAGAAGTGCATCACTATGAAGTGATTCGGGTGAATATCCTGAATTGTAATCACAGGCATCAGTTATGATTTACAACACTTTTGCAATCTCTCTTCTATAGGAAAGCAAGGGTTTGACTTTCACTAATCTTGAAAGGAGGGAGGGAGGGAATTAGAGAGGGATCCATTCTCAAAGTATTTAAATAGGGCCTAGAGCTCACACTAAGTTATTCTGTGGTTCAGAAGCCATGGGACTGAATGGGACAGTCATGGGACTGAATGGGATAGTCATGGGACTGAATGGGATAGTCATGGGACAACCAGCGACAACCCCTGGCCCCTAACATAGACACTTGTGTAGAACTGAAAGGATTGAATAGGTGTAAGCAATGTGGCCATCGTCTGGAGAGAAAAATCTATTTCTGTTTGGAAGGGAAATGTGGCCATCTAGTGGATATGTACCATCAACAAGTGAAAATGCATCTGTCTGTTAAGAACACATTCTTATTTACAATGAGGGCCTAAGAACAATGGGTTATGCGTTCCAGCCATTGACTCAAATCTCTAGCCACTTTAATAATTGAAAAGTGGATGTAATAAATGTATCACTAGCCACTTTAAATGATGCCATTTATATAATGTTTACATATCCTACACTACTCATCTCACATGTATATACTGTACTCTATACCATCTACTGCATCTTGCCTACGCCGGTCAGGCATCGCTCATCCATATATTTATATGTACATACTCGTATTCATTCCTTTACACTGTGTGTATAAGGTAGTTGTTGTGAAATTGTTAGATTACTTGTTAGATACTACTGCATGGTTGGAACTAGAAGCACAAGCATTTCGCTAACCATCTGCTAACCATGTGTATGTGACAAATAAAATGTGATTTGACTGCCTTGTTCAGGGGCAGAAGGACAGATTTTTATCTTGTCAGGACAGGGATTAGATCTAGCAACCTTTCGGTTACTGGCCCAATGCTCTAACCACTAGGCTACCTGCCACCGTCTGTACAGGTATCTGTTATTGTCACATCACATGTCCTGGCATTCTATAAAACATTATGGTTGACTTTTAATACTTTCCTAAATTGAATTAATCTAAATTAAATTGACCCCAACAATGGTGTCCAGCTGGGCTCCTTCCAGTCTCTCTCTCTGGTGTAAAATAGGAACACAGTGACACCCAGTGGTATTTATTGGTGGAACAAATTGGTGTTGTGAGGTACAGAACTGACAAGAGGGTAGAACAAGAGAGAGGGCGATCAAGACAAAGTGTAAGGGGTTAAAATAACAGAGAGAGTGAGAGAGAAAGAGAGAACACTTGCTTTGGCAATGTTTCCCATGCCAATAAAGCCCATTTGAATTTAATTGAATGTAATGGAGAGAGAGAGAGCAAGACAGAGAGAGAGAGAGATATAGAAATGAATGATAAAGGGGACAGAACAGTAAAAGTTCAGAATGATGAGGGACAGAAAGGGTAAGAAACAGAGAGAGAGAGAGATTCACAGGGACTCACAGGGAGAGAGAGGGAGACTCACAGAGAAAGAAAGAGAGAGAGACTCACAGAGAAAGAGACCAGAGAGAAGAAAGTCAGGGACCGTAGAAAATAATTGATATGGGCCCTGGTCCCAGACTCAGCTCTGGGTTCAGCAGAAGATCCCTCTATCTCCCTCACACAAAGCCATTTAGCAGTGATTCACATCAAAGCAGTCTCCTGCTGATAATCTGAAAGGCCAGAGCTCCCATTGCCTCTCTGCTGCTCTAATAACGCATTTCTTTATCAAGTTCATAAACCAAACTATTAATGCAGAGGGCTCAATGAGCTAATAACTTCAGAGAAGTAGAGAGAGCCACCTCTGTTGCCTCCTCCTTTGAGCTCAACCACATTCAGATGTGTCTATATCTGCATCTGTGTCCTGTGACTGCGAGAAGAGAGACAGAGAGAGAGAGAGACAGAAAGAGAGAGACAGAGAGAGAGAGAGACACACAGAGAGAGAGAGAAACAGAAAGAGACAGAGAGAGAGAGAGACAGAGAGAGAGGGGAGAGAGAGAGAGAGGGCAGGTGGGAGACAGAGAGCAAGAGAGACAGAGAGAGGGTAAGAGAGATAGAGAGAGAAACAGAGAGAGGGTAAGAGAGATAGAGAGAGAGACAGAGAGAGAGGGGAAGACAGAGAGAGAGAGAGAGGGGGAGACAGAGACAGAGAGAGAGAGAGAGAGAGAGAGAGAGAGAGAGAGAGAGAGAGGGGGCAGAGAGAGAGAGACAGAGAGAGAGAGAGGGGGAGACAGACAGAGAGAGAGAGAGAGAGAGAGAGAGAGAGAGAGAGAGAGAGAGAGGAGACAGAGAGAGAGACAGAGAGAGAGAGGCGGAGACAGAGAGAGAGAGAGAGAGAGAGAGAGAGACAGACAGAGAGAGAGACAGAGAGAGAGAGATAGTGAGAGAGAGAGACATCAAGGCGGAGACAGAGAGAGAGAAACAGAGAGAGAGAGACAGAGATATAGAGAGAGAGACAGAGAGAGAGAGAGAGAGAGAGGCGGAGACAGAGAGAGAGAGAGAGAGAGAGAGAGAGAGAGAGAGAGAGAGAGAGAGAGAGAGAGAGAGAGAGAGAGAGAGAGAGAGAGAGAGAGAGAGAGAGAGAGAGAGAGAGAGAGAGAGGGAGACAGACAGAGAGAGAGAGAGAGAGAGGCGGAGACAGAGAGAGAGACAGAGAGAGAGAGGGAGACAGAGAGAGAGAGAGAGAGAGAGAGAGAGAGAGAGAGAGAGAGAGAGAGAGAGAGAGAGAGAGAGAGACAGAGAGAGAGAGAGAGAGACAGAGAGAGAGACAGAGAGAGAGAGGCGGAGACAGAGAGAGAGAGAGAGAGAGAGAGAGACAGACAGAGAGAGAGACAGAGAGAGAGAGATAGTGAGAGAGAGAGACATCAAAGCTCAGTGTTTGGACATCACAAGGCTTTCCGTGCTGCATCTGTGACAGACACACTACTACTGAAACCCAGCAGTGATGAACAACAAAGATGGCCATCTTATCTGGCCACTGATGGATGCAGATGTCTCGCCTCTCTCGACTCACTCTCCCCTCTTATCAGTGCTGCGGGGCACCACCGCAGCTGACCAATCAATAGCCACCGCTCAGCATTCGGTGAAAAGTACATAGAAGTGCTGAGGACTGGAACTTTTTGCTTTTCAAGGCAGCCCTTTGTTGTGTGTTAATGACTAAACCTTTTGATGTTAAAAGACAGGGGCTGGGGTTGGGCGATGTGTACAATGAGAGATGGGGTTGGTTGTTAAGGCAGAGGTGGGTGGACAGGGGAAGGGAGGTACCTTTTCATGTTACCTTTACTCTGCTATAGGGATTTATAATGAATGTCAGCACTGATAACAAAGCCCCATTTGCATATCATAATGGTCCATCTCTGGGTTTTCTGATCAGGTGGAAGGACTGCTCTGTTCTCTCCCTCCTCCTCTTTCCCCTCCAGTTCACTTTGAAAGCCGTTTGAAGTGCACTGCCCTGCTGTTCAAATAACCAGGAACGTGTGCATGCCGCCGCTGAGCTGCCTGCCGCTGATTTGTTTAAAAGAGGAGAATGAGGGGAGGAGGGGAGGAGGGGAGATGAAGGTGAGGAGAGGGAAGTATACTTTGTGTACATTATAGAACTTTCCTTTCCAGGCCCAGTTCACCAGGTGTAGAAGACGGGCCAGGGAGAGATGTGCTGGAATCAAAGGGCCTTCTCATATCCTCACATAAATATGCAGTCAGACAGCGGAGCAAAACTGCTGTGCCCAGCTTCAAAGAGGAGCAAGCACTGAGAGATGGGAGAGGGTGAGAGGCGTGGAATCACAGAATGCACTCAGGAGAAGTAAAGGTGTGTGTGTGTGTGTGTGTGTGTGTGTGTGTGTGTGTGTGTGTGTGTGTGTGTGTGTGTGTGTGTGTGTGTGTGTGTGTGTGTGTGTGTGTGTGTGTGTGTGTGTGTGTGTGTGTGTGTGTGTGTGTGTGTGGGTGTGTGTGTGTGGGTGTGTCAGTAGGACTCCATCCACCCCTACAGAACTATGTTCATTTTGTTTTGATGTCGGAAGTGAAGTATTTAAGTTATTCTAACTGAAGCCTGTTTACCAGTCTCAAATGAGCCAGTTCTCTGAACGAGCCCTTAGTCCTATGCTCTCTGCAGGGGTTCTCATGTTTTTCCTAACCAACGTTTTAATTGATATCCTGCTGCTGTTTATTGGACATCTGAATAAATAACCTGATGCTCCTTGTGTCAATCAGGAGATGTTTCAAAGACATGACCAAGACCCCCTGGGCTCTCGCCTTCTCTTTTTATCTGTCTTTCTCTCCCTGTCGCCTTCTCTTTTTATCTGTCTTTCCCTCCCTGTCGCCTTCTCTTTTTATCTGTCTTTCTCTCCCTAGCCTTCTCTTTTTATCTGTCTTTCTCTCCCTGTCGCCTTCTCTTTTTATCTGTCTTTCTCTCCCTGTCGCCTTCTCTTTTTATCTGTCTTTCTCTCCCTGTCGCCTTCTCTTTTTATCTGTCTTTCTCTCCCTGTCGCCTTCTCTTTTTATCTGTCTTTCCCTCCCTGTCGCCTTCTCTTTTTATCTGTCTTTCTCTCCCTGTCGCCTTCTCTTTTTATCTGTCTTTCTCTCCCTGTCGCCTTCTCTTTTTATCTGTCTTTCCCTCCTGTCGCCTTCTCTTTTTATCTGTCTTTCTCTCCCTGTCGCCTTCTCTTTTTATCTGTCTTTCTCTCCCTGTCGCCTTCTCTTTTTATCTGTCTTTCTCTCCCCGTTGCCTTCTCTTTTTATCTGTCTTTCCCCGTTGCCTTCTCTCTTTCTCTATTACTTACTCACTTCTCTCTCCTCCTGATGTCCCTCCAACCTGTCTCATTTTCTTTTGTGACCTTTGTGACCTCGGAAAGAGACAGAGAGAGAAAGAAAGAGAGAGAGAGAGAGAGAGAGAGAGAGAGAGAGAGAGAGAGAGAAAAAGAGGGGGGTGTCTGGAGGCTCAATAGCCCCTCTGTCCCTCTCTCTACCATAGGGGCCTCCATGCTGGGAGCAGGCTTTTTCATCCACACAGACTTCAACTTATAAAGCCCCTCTAGACCACCATCATAACCTAAAACTCCCTCCCCAATGCCCTCTAACCCACCCTACCTCATAACCCCCTGGCCCTGGTCCATGGGAACTCACAACCTGCAGCATAATCTCACTCTGGCCCCAGAGCAGCTTTCTCCAAACACATTCTGTGGAGCTTTAATACCCACTGCTCCACAAGTGGGCCCTCTTGGCTAGAGCCTAGGTCTACTACAACCAACTTGGCCCTCTGCCTTCTTTTCCCTTTTTCACTCTTTTTCTCTAACAAAAGAAGGGGATTCTCCTTCTAATTGGTTTGGATATTGAAAGCCGATGGGAGGTGGTCGGTGTAAATGAGACGGAGGCCCCAGGGTCAGCGGGGGACTGTCAGTCCGGCTCTGCCCGCCCAGGGTGGGAGGTAGCTGGGATAAAGGTGCTGGCAGTGCAGTCTCCTCTCTGGAACTCTGGAGCAGGGTTGGAGGATCAGAGGCAGGCAGGGCAGATCTTGTTGAAGCCCCGTCTTTACAACGCCGGCCAACAGGATTTAGGGAATGTTGGAGGAGCCTGTTCTACACCTCTGCAGGAGTTCCAATCTCCACACATGGGAACCAAGTCTGCTGCTCCTCAGAACCAGGGTCGTATTCATTAGGGCACACCATAGCAAAACGAAGAACAAGTTCAGATAAAGTCCCTGACATTTTCTTTTTTTGTTTGGTGCCTATTGAATGCAATCCAGGATTCTCACGCTGAACACTGGGAGAAATGGCTGCCAAATCTTTCAGTTATTCACTAGCTGGCGGTGCTTTATGTAGAGAATAGGCCGACTAACTCTGTACTGTACTAACTCTTTTCCAAGCCAACCCCAGCCTGAACAATCCCACCACTGTAACTGATTGTTCCTATGAGAGAGGAGATGTGGCCACAGTCTGTGATGCCGAGTCACATAGATGGGCTGGTCCATGACCTCACCTCAGCTGACCACGGCTACAGACAGATGACCCCTAACCACACACACACACACACACACACACACACACACGCGCACGCACGCACGCACGCACGCACACACACACACACACACACACACACACACACACACACACACACCGCACACTGGGCCCCTTGCTGCCTCTTTCTCTCTCTCTCTGACTGTAATGGAGAGAGTGGAAGGGGAAGAGAGTGTCTTCTCACTGTCTTTGTCTCTGTTGTTAACATATGTCAGACTTCATACAGAGACAGTACTGTATGTTTTTATGCATGTACAGTTGAAGTCGGAAGTTAGGTTGGAGTCATTAAAACTTGTTTTTTCAACCACTCCACAAATTTCTTATTAACAAACTATAGTTTTGGCAAGTCGGTTAGGACATCTACTTTGTGCATGACACAAGTAATTTTTCCAACAATTGTTTACAGACAGATTATTTCACTTATAATTCATTGTATCACAATTCCAGTGGGTCAGAAGTTTACATACACTAAGTTGACTGTGCCTTTAAACAGCTTGGAAAATTCGAGAAAATTAAGTCATGGCTTTAGAAGCTTCTGATAGGCTAATTGACATAATTTGAGTCAATTGGAGGTTTAACTGTGGTTGTATTTCAAGGCCTACCTTCAAACTCGATGCCTCTTTGCTTGACATCATGGGAAAATCAAAAGAAATCAGCCAAGACCTCAGAAATAAATTGTACACCTCCACAAGTCTGGTTCATCCTTGGGTGCAATTTCCAAATGCCTGAAGGTACCACATTCCTCTGTACACACAATAGTACGCAAGTATAAACACCATGGGACCACGCAGCCATCATACCGCTCAGGAAGGAAACGTGCTCTGTCTTTTAGAGATGAATGTACTTTGGTGCGAAAAGTGCAAATCAATCCCAGAACAACAGCAAAGGACCTTGTGAAGATGATGGAGGAAACAGGCACAAAAGTATCTATATCCACAGTAAAACAAATCCTATATCGACGTAACCTGAAAGGCCGCTCAGCAAGGAAGAAGCAACTGCTCCAAAACCGCCATAAAAAAGCCAGACTACGGTTTGCAACTGCGCATGGGGACAAAGTCTTCTGGTTTGATGAAAAAAAAATAGAACTGTTTGGCCGTAATGACCATTGTTATGTTTGGAGGAAAACGGGGGAGGCTTGCAAGCCAAAGAACACCATCCCATACGGGGGTGGAAACATCCTGTTGTGGGGGTGCTTTGCTGCAGGAGGGACTGGTGCACTTCACAAAATAGATGGCATCATGAGGATGGAAAGTTATGTGGATATATTGAAGCAACATCTCAAGACATCAGTCAGGAAGTTAAAGCTTGGTTGCAAATGGGTCTTCCAAATGGACAATGACCCCAAGCATACTTCCAAAGTTGTGGCAAAATGGCTTAAGTACAACAGTCAAGTTATTGGAGTGGCCATCACAAAGCCCAGACCTCAATCCCATCGAACATTTGTGGGCAGAACTGAAAAAGCGTGTGCGAGCAAGGAGGCCTACAAACCTGACTCAGTTACACCATCTCTGTCAGAAGGAATGGGCCAAAATGCACCCAACTTATTGTGGGAAGCTTGTGGAAGGCTACCTGAAACGTTTGACCCAAGTTATTTGGTAGCATTGTCTTTAAATTGTTTATGTAAACTTCTGACCCACTGGGATGTGATGAAATAAATCCTTCTCTCTACTATTATTCTGACATTTCACATTCTTAAAATAAAGTGGTGATCCTAACTGACTGGGAATTTTTATTAGGATTAATTGTCAGGAATTGTGAAAAACTGAGTTTAAGTGTATTTGGCTAAGGTGTATGTAAACTTCCGCGACTTGTATGTATGTATGTATGTATGTATGTATGTATGTATGTATGTATGGGTCTCTCCATGTGAACAATGTTTGAAAAGCAGAGAAATGTGTGTGTGTGTGGGGAGGGGGGTTAAAAATGTATAATCATGTTGATACATAAAGATAACACATCCTTAAAATGGCTGTGAAAAAAATGAATTCATGAAAAACAAGGTTCTAGATATACTGTATGTTCCCCAATAATTTACTGTTCAACATACCCTCCTTTCACAGTGTATAGATTTCAACAGACAGAACGTTCAGAGAGGTCACAGTTACCACCCTAACAACAGCCTCTCAGGTGTCACTTTAATGCTGCCTACTTGATAGTGATACAGTAGCTATCTAGCTCTGTTTGAAAATGATACTGTTCTGTGCATCCCGTAAATATGATATGGTAAATCAAATCAAATTTTATTAGTTACATGCGCTGAATACAACAGGTGTAGAACTTACAGTGAAATGCTTACCTACGAGCCCCTAACCGACAGTGCAGTTTCAAAAAAAATATGGATAAGAATAAGAGATAAAAGTAACAAGTAATTAAAGAGGAGCAGTAAAAAATAACAATATATACAGGGGGGTGCCAGTACAGAGTCAATGAGCGGGGGCCCCGGTTAGTTGAGGTAGTATGTACATGTAGGTAGAGTTAATTAAAGTGACCATGCATAGATGACAACAGAGAGAGTGGCAGTGGTGTGGTGAGGGGGGGAGGGGGCAATGTGAATAGACTGGGTCGCCATTTGACTAGATGTTCATGGGGGTAGAAGCTGTTTAGAAGCCTCTTGGACCTAGACTTTGCGCTCCGGTACCGCTTGCCGTGTAGAGAGAACAGTCTATGACTAGGGGTGGCTGGAGTCTTTTTAGGGCCTTCCTCTGACACTACCTGGTATAGAGGTCCTGGATGGCAGGAAGCTTGGCCCCAGTGATGTACCCTCTGTAGTGCCTTGCGGTCGGAGGCCGAGCTGTTGCCATACCAGGCAGTGATGCAACCAGTCAGGATGCTCTCGGTGGTGCAGCTGTATAACTTTTTGAGGATCTGAGGACCCATGCCAAATCTTTTCAGTCTCCCGAGGGGGAATACGTTTTGTTGTGCCCGCTTCACGACTGTCATGGTGTGCTTGGACCATGTTAGTTTGTTGGTGATGTGGACACCAAGGAACTTGAAGCTCTCAACCTGCTCCACTGCAGCCCTGTCGATGAGAATGGGGGTGTGCTCGGTCCTCTTTTTCCTGTAGTCCACAATCATCTCATTTCTCTTGATCATGTTGAGGGAGAGGTTGTTGTCCTGGCACCACACGACCAGGTCTCTGACCTCCTCCCTATAGGCTGTCCTGTTGTTGTCGGACTACCACTGTTGTGTCATTGGCACATTTATGATGGTGTTGGAGTCGTGGCTGGCCGTGCAGTCATGAGTGAACAGGGAGTACAGGAGGGGGCTGAGCATGCACCCCTGAGGGGCCCCTGTGTTGAGGATCAGGGTGGCGGATGTGTTGTTACCTACCCTTACCACCTGGGGGCGGCACGTCAGGAAGTCCAGGATCCAGTTGCAGAGGGAGGTGTTTAGTCCCAGGGTTCTTAGCTTATTGAGGATCTTTGAGGGCACTATGGTGTTGAACGTTGAGCCGTAGTCAATGAACAGCATTCTCACAAAGGTGTTCCTTTTCTCCAGGTGGGAAAGGGCAGTGTGGAGTATGATTGAGATTGCGTCATCTGTGGATCTGTTTGGGCGGTATGCAAATTGGAATGGGTCTAGGGTTTCTGGGATAATGGTGTTGATGTGAGCCATGACCAGCCTTTCAAAGCACTTCATGGCTACAGACGTGAGTGCTACGGATCGGTAGTCATTTAGGCAGGTTACCTTAGTGTTCTTGGGAACAGGCACTATGGTGGTCTGCTTGAAACATGTTGGTATTACAGACTCGGACAGGGAGAGGTTGAAAATGTTAGTGAAGACACTTGCTAGTTGGTCAGCGCATGCTCGCAGTACACGTCCTGGTAATCCGTCTGGCCCTGCGGCCTTGTGAATGTTGACCTGTCTAAAGGTCTTACTCACATTGGCTGAGGAGAGTGTGATCACACAGTCTTCCGGTACAGCTGGTGCTCTCATGCATGTTTCAGTGTTATTTGCCTCGAAGCGAGCATAGAAGTAGTTTAGCTCGTCCGGTAGGCTCGTGTCACTGGGCAGCTCTCGGCTGTGCTTCCCTTTGTAGTCTGTAATGGTTTGCAGGCCCTGCCACATCCGAGCGTCAGAGCTGGTGTAGTACGACTCAATCTTAGTCCTGGTAAGATCTGGTATCAGGTATCAGTGTGAACCACTGTCCCCAGGTATCAGGTATCAGTGTAAACCACTGGCCCCATTCCGATTGGTGTTTCAGCACTTTCAAGATAGGCTGTGTTTTCTGTTACTTAACTGTTTGCTTCAGTTGAATTGTGAAATCAACCATGTTGTAGATTCCATAGGGGACCGCAAAGGGGGCTCTTTTCTGCCTCCTGGTGGTGTCATCTATAGTTGCAGTTTGCTTATGGAAAAGGTGGAAGACAAACAGGATTTGACACAACGCTGGGTTTCAATTTGACACTAAATAATGTCTCCCCTTTAGTGGCCGTTAAGGCTGTACAACCCTGGAGGCCCTAGTTCCATGTCTTTACAACAGCAACCTGTCAGAGAGAAACATCAGGAAAATATATGGCATAGATGAGTTTCTAGCTGATATATGAACAACATACAATTCAGTAGATGTTTCATGCTAACCTACATGAGAAATGGAGACTCGGCATTATACTCCAAAATTCTTGGATGCATTTATAATGTGAACTTCAAAGAGAAGGAGCATGGAGTCACTATAGCAAAGTGGAACACCCTCATAAAATGATGATGAAGACAGTTCTATTAACCTTACTCATTACTTTTTAGTTTCTACAGCTGCTGTCTCATCTGTTTTATGATGTTCCATTAGGAAATGGCTAATGAACCTTCTAGGACCGTGTGTCTTTTAGTGTTCCTGTGTGTGCGTGTGTATCTGTGTACGTGTAGCGTGTGTGTGTCTGTGTCTGTGCATGTGTAGTGTGTGTATCTGTGTATGTGTAGTGTGTCTGTGTATGTGTATGTGTAAGTGTATGTGTATGTGTGTGTGTGTGTGTGTGTGTGTGTGTCTGTGTCTGTGAATGTGTAGTGTCTGTGTCTGTGAATGTGTAGTGTGTGTATCTGTGTATGTGTAGTGTGTGTATCTGTGTATGTGTAGTGTGTGTGTGTCTGTGTATGCTTAGCGTGTGTGTGTCTGTGTATGTGTAGTGTGTGTGTATCTGTGTATGTGTAGTGTGTGTGTGTCTGTGTATGTGTAGTGTGTGTGTGTCTGTGTATGTGTAGTGTGTGTGTGTGTCTGTGCATGTGTAGTGTGTGTGTGTCTGTGTATGTGTAGTGTGTGTGTGTCTGTGTATGTGTAGTGTGTGTGTGTCTGTGTATGTGTAGTGTGTGTGTATCTGTGTATGTGTAGTGTGTGTGTGCATATCAATCTGACTATGTCTCCCACTGTCTGTTCATATACATCCTGTATTCACATCAGTGATGTAGTGGTTCCATTGTTCTCTCCACATCCAAGGGGACACCCTGTATTCAACCACCTAACTAACCCTGTATCCAACCACCTAACTAACCCTAACCCTGTATCCAACCACCTAACTAACCCTAACCCTGTATCTAACCACCTAACTAACCCTAACCCTGTATCCAACCACCTAACTAACCCTAACCCTGTATCCAACCACCTAACTAACCCTAACCCTGTATCCAACCACCTAACTAACCCTAACCCTGTATCCAACCACCTAACTAACCCTAACCCTGGATCCAACCACCTAAATAACCCTAACCCTGTATCCAACCACCTAACTAACCCTAACCCTGTATCCAACCACCTAACTAACCCTAACCCTGTATCCAACCACCTAACTAACCCTAACCTTGCATCCAACCACCCCAGGACTTTAGGAGCCCAGACTCCAGGCAGGTTTGAATGAAGCTACAGCCTCTGAATCAGCACCATCGCTCTCCAGCTGTCCCTATCCCTATAGCTCTCCCCCTCCGTCTCCCCTCTGTCTCCCCTGTCACCCTCCCCAGACCCCCCACTCACACTCGAACAGTCCCTGGCTCCAGACTTCAGCCCCCCTCCCCTGCCCCATCCCTCCTCCAGCCATACAGCCCTTTGAGCCGAAGCCGCTCCTGCATAAATACATAAATCTGAGGGGTAAACATTTAGACGGCGGGCCGTCAGCCCCCCGGTAAAGCCTTTCATGTGACACCAGATCACACACACACCACTGTTGTTTACACACTCACCATCCCAGCTCCAGCCCACCCCACACCCAGCACAGACGTGTCCCCAGAACCTGTCACCGAGGCTGGGGGAGAGGGGAGACAAAGGCTCTCCGAGGCTCTTAGATGTGACCGACCTGATGGGAGCTGAGGTCAGAGTGAACCACCCTCCCCCCTCTCACTGGTCCTGTACAGTGAACACTCTGAAGTTACAGTATGTCTGACATGGACCCCTCCCTTCCAAAGTCAAGCACCTGACTCCATCACATAGTTAGCCTCACCTCACTATCACCATCGCAACTCTGACAATCAACCATAATCAGTCATCCTCAACCATGTTATCAGCGTTTAAATATACACTGAGTGTACAAAACACCTGCTTTTTCCATGACATAGACTGACCAAGTGAAAAATTTTATCGCTTATTGATGTCACCTTCATGTTGTTGATGTTAAATCCACTCGAATCAGTGTAGATGAAGGGGAGGAGCCAGATTAAAGAAGGATTTTTAAGCATTGAGATAATTGAGACATGGATTGTGTATCAAAGTCACCATTATTAGTCAGTTGTACAACCGAATGCCTTCAACCGAAATGTTTCTTCCGCATTTAACCCAACCCCTCTGAATCAGAGAGGTGCGGGGGGGCTGCCTTAATCGACATCCACGTCTTGGCGCCGGGAACAGTGGGTTAACTGCCTTGTTCAGGGGCAGAACGACAGATTTTTCCTTGTCAGCTCGGGGATTCGAACTTGCAACCCTCCGGTTACAAGTCCAACGCTCTAACCACTAGGCTACCTGCCGTATGTGTGCCATTCAGAGGGTGAATGGACAAAACAAAAGATTTTCCAGGTGCACCAGTTTAAGTGTGTCAAGAACTGCAATACTGCTGGGTTTTTCATGCTCAACAGTTTCCCGTGTGTATCAAGAATGGACCAACACCCAAAGGACATCCAGCCAATTGTAGTCAACATGGGCCAGCATCCCTGTGGAATGCTTTCGACACCTTGTAGAGTCCATGCCCTGATGAAATGAGGCTGTTCTGAGAGCAAAGGTGGGTGCAACTCAATATAAGGAAGGTGTTCCTAATGTTTTGTACACTCAGTATATATTAATCTACACTGAGCAAAAATATTAATGCATCATGTAAAGTGTTGGTCCCATGTTTCATGAGCTGAAATAAAAGATCCCAGAAATGTTCCATTCACACAAAAAGCTTATTTCTCTCAAATGTTGTGCACAAATGTGTATACATCCCTGTTAGTGAGCATTTCTCCTTTGCCAAGATAATCCAGCCATCTGACAGATGTGGAATATCAATAAGATGATTAAACATCATGATCATTACACAGGTGCACAATGTGCTGGGGACAATAAAAGGCCACTAAAATGTGTAGTTTTGTCACACAACACAATGCCACAGATGACTCAAGTTTTGAGGGAATGTGCAATTGGCATGCTGACTGCAGAACCAGAGCTGTTGCCAGAGAATTGAATGTTAATTTCTCTATCATAAGCCGCCTCCAACGTCGTTTTAGAAAATTTGGCAGTACGTCCAACGTCACAACCGCAGACGACGTGACTGGCGTAGTGTGGGGGAGCGGTTTGCTGATGTCAACGTTGTGAACAGAGTGCCCCGTGGTGACAGTGAGGTTATGGTATGGGCAGGCATAAGCTATGGACAAAGAACACAGTTTCATTTTGTCTATGACAATTTGAATGCACAGAGATACTGTGATGACATCCCGAGGCCCATTGTCGTGCCATTCATCCGCCTCCATCATCATGTTTCAGCATGATAATGCACGGCCCCATGTTGCAAGGATCTGTACACCGTTCCTGGAAGCTGAAAATGTCCTAGTTCTTCCATGGCCTGCATACTCACAAAACATCCCGCAAATATCCAGTAACTTCGCACAGCCATTGAGGAGTGGGACAACATTCCACAGGCCACAATCAACAGCCTGATAAACTTTATGCGAAGGAGATGTCTCGTGCTGCATGATGCCAATGGTGGTCACACCAGATACTGACTGGTTTTCTGATCCACGCCCCTACCTTTTTTTTTTAAGGTATCTGTGACCAACTGATGCATTTCTGTATTCCCAGTCATGTGAAATCCATAGATTAGGTCCTAATTAATTCATTAGTAACGACTACCTCGCGGCTTCCCTGTCCCATCTATTGCTGCTCACTGGACCCTATGATCACTCGGCTACATAGCTGATGCCTGCTGGACTATTCATTAATAATTTTTTTGTTTATCTGTCGGCCACAGCCGCGTACTCAGGCCCTGTGTGTAGCTAACCAACCCTCTTTGCCCATTCATCGCCAGTTTACCTGTTGTTGTTGTCTTAGCTGACTAGCTGTTGTGGTATTACCCATTGTTGTCTTAGCTAGCTCTCCCAATCAACACCTGTGTTTGCTTTATGCCTCGCTTTATGTCTCTCTCAAATGTCAATTTGCCCTGTTTACTGTTGTTTAGGATATTTATCATTGCTTTAGTTTACAGTGGAGCCCCTAGGCCCACTCTACATGCCTCAGATTCCTCCTTTGTCCCACCTCCCACACATGCGGTGACCTCACCCAGTATTACCAGCACTTCCAGAGATGCAACCACTCTAATCATCACTCGGTGCCTGGGCTCTCACCCCACCATACCCCTGTCTGCACATTATTCCCTGAATCTATTCTACCACGCCCAGAAATCTGCTCCTTTTATTCTCTGTTCCCAACGCTCCAGACGACCTGTTCTGATAGCCTTCAGCCGTACCCTTATCCTACTCCTCCTCTGTTCCTCGGGTGATGTGGAGGTAAACCCAGGCCCTGTGTGTCCCCAGGCACTCTCATTTGTTGACTTCTGTAATCAAAAAAGCCTTGGTTTCATGCATGTTAACATCAGAGGCCTCGTCCCTTTGTTTTACTCAACTACAACATTTTCCGCCAAGATAGAACTGCCAAAGGGGGATGAGTTGCAATCTATTGCAGAGATAGCCTGCAAAGTTCTGTCATACTTTCCAGGTCTATGCCCAAACAGTTCGAACTTCTAATTCTAAAAATGTATCTCTCCAGAAATAAGTCTCTCACTGTTGCCACCTGCTATAGACCCCCCTCAGCTCCCAGCTGTGCCCTGGACACCATATGTGAATTGATTGCCCCCCATCTATCTTCAGAGTTCGTTCTGTTAGGTGACCTAAACTGGGATATGCTTAACACCCTGGCAGTCCTACAATCTAAGCTAGATGCCCTCAATCTCACACAAATCATCAAGGAACCCACCAGGTACAATCCTAAATCTGTAAAAATGGGCACCCTCATAGATATTATCCTGACCAGCTTGCCCTCCAAATACACCTCTGCTGTTTTCAATCAGGATCTCAGCAACCACTGCCTCATTGCCTGCATCCGCTATGGGCCCGCAGTCAAACGACCACCCCTTATCACTGTCAAACGCTCCCTAAAACACTTCTGCGAGCAGACCTTTCTATTCGACCTGGCCCGGGTATCCTGGCAGGATATTGACCTCATTCCGTCAGTCGAGGATGCCTGGTCGTTCTTTAAAAGCAACTTCCTCACCATCTTAAATAAGCACGCCCCTTTCAAAAGATGTAGAACTAAGAACAGATACAGCCCTTGGTTCACTCCAGACCTGACTGCCCTTGACCAGCACAAGAACATCCTGTGGCGAACTGCTATTGCATCGAATAGTCCCCGCGATATGCGACTGTTCAGGGAAGTCAGGAACCAATACACGCAGTCAGTCAGGAAAGCAAAGGCTATCTTTTTCAAACAGAAGTTTGCATCCTGTAGCTCTAACTCTAAAAGGTTTTGGGATACTGTCAAGTCCATGGAGAACAATAGCACCTCCTCCCAGCCGCCCACTGCACTGAGGCTAGGTAACAAGGTCACCAGTGATAAATCCTTGATAATTGAAAATTTCAACAAGCATTTCTCTACGGCTGGCCATGCTTTCCTCCTGGCTACCCCAACCCCGGCCAATAGCTCCGCCCACCCCGCAGCTACTTGCCCAAGCCTCCCCAGCTTCTCATTCACCCAAATCCAGATAGCAGATGTTCTGAAAGAGCTGCAAAATCTGGACCCGTACAAATCAGCTGGGCTAGATAATCTGGACCCTCTCTTTTTAAAACTATCTGCCGCCATTGTTGCAACTCCTATTACCAGTCTGCTCAACCTCTCTTTAGTGTCGTCCGAGATCCCAAAAGATTGGAAAGCTGCCGAGGTCTTCCCCCTCTTCAAAGGGGGTGACACCCTAGACCCAAATTGAGACCTATATCCATCCTGCCCTGCCTCTCTAAAGTCTTCGAAAGCCTAGTTAATAAACAGATCATTGACCACCTCGAATCCCACCGTACCTTCTCCGCCGTGCAAACCGATTTCCGAGCTGGTCACGGGTGCAACTCAGCCACGCTCAAGGTACTAAACGATATCATAACAGCCATCGATAAGAGACATTATTGTGCAGCCGTATTCATTGACCTGGCTTTCGACTCTGTCAATCACCACATACTTATCGGCAGACTCAACAGCCTTGGTTTCTCTAATGATTGCCTCGCCTGGTTCACCAACTACTTTGCAGACAGAGTTCAGTGTGTTAAATCGGAGGGCCTGTTGTCCGGGCCTCTGGCAGTCTCTATGGGGGTGCCACAGGGTTCAATTCTTGGGCCGACTCTCTTCTCTGTATACATCAATGATGTCGCTCTTGTTTTGTTTTTGTTTTTTTTGCCGGTGATTCTCTGATCCACCTCTACGCAGACGACACCATTCTGTATACTTCTGGCCCTTCTTTGGACATTGTGTTAACTAACCTCCAAACGAGCTTCAATGCCATACAACACTACTTCCGTGGCCTCCAACTGCTCTTAAACGCTAGTAAAACCAAATGCATGCTTTTCAACCGTTCGCTGCCTGCACCCGCCCGCCCGACTAGCATCACTACCCTGGACGGCTCTTACCTAGAATATGTGGACAACTACAAATACCTAGGTGTCCGGCTAGACTGTAAACTCTCCTTCCAGACTCACATTAAACATCTCCAATCCAAAATTAAATCTAGAATCGGCTTTCTATTTCGCAACAAAGCATCCTTCACTCATGCTGCCAAACTTGCACTAGTAAAACTGACTATCCTACCGATCCTCGACTTCGGCGATGTCATCTACAAAACAGCTTCCAATACTCTACTCAGCAAACTGGATGCAGTCTATCACAGTGCCATCCGCTTTGTCACCAACGCCCCTTATACCACCCACCACTGCGACCTGTATGCTCTAGTTGGCTAGCCATCGCTACATACTCGTCGCCAGACCCACTGGCTCCAGGTCATCTACAAGTCCCTGCTTGGTAAAGCCCCGCCTTATCTCAGCTCGCTGGTAACCATAGCAGCACCCACCTGTAATACGTGCTCCAGCAGGTATATCTCACTGGCCACCCCCAAAGCCAATTCCTCTTTTGGCCGCCTTTCCTTCCAGTTCTCTGCTGCCAATGACTGGAACGAACTACAAAAATCACTGAAACTGGAGACACTTATCTCCCTCACTAGCTTTAAGCAGCAGCTGTCAGAGCAGCTCACAGATCACTACACCTGTACATAGCCCATCTGTTAATAGCCCAACCAACTACCTCATCCCCTACCGTATTCATTTATTTATCTTGCTCCTTTGCACCCCAGTATTTTTACTTTGCACATTCATCTACTGCACATTTACCATTCCAGTGTTAAATTGCTATACTGTAATTACTTCGCCACCATGGCCTATTTATTGCCTTACGTTCCTTATCTTACCTCATTTGCACACATTGAATATAGATTTTCTTTTTCTACTGTATTATTGACTGTGTGTTTGTTTACTCCAATGTGTAACTATGTGTTGTTGTATGTGTTGAACTGCTTTGCTTTATCTTGGCTAGGTCGCAGTTGTAAATGAGAACTTGTTCTCAACTTGCCTACCTGGTTAAATAAAGGTGAAATAAATAAAATAAAAATGTCAATTGACAGAGTTCCTTATATGAACTGTAACTCAGTAAAATCTTTGAAATTGTTGCATGTTGCGTTTATATTTTTATGAATAGATTTTATGAATAATAGCTTTTTCTTTGCTGAGTTATGATTTAAAAGCTATAAGTATACAAGTGGTAATAACAGAAAATAGCGATAAGTATCTTTAGTGAGGGTACAATAGTTTAATGTGTTTCTGTGTCATTAATGTATTTGTGATTCCGTCACTACAATCAACTGTGTATGCCAGTAACACAAGCTACATTTGTGAAAACGTGAGTACAATGAGGTATTGTGTAAGAGATTCAGTGATTTGTTCCAGATAACACTACAATACACAACGTCATTGTCACACTGCCACGCATTAAACAGACATATCTCCTCATCTGCACTTTGACAATGTGTGCCAGAGGAAACAAGAGGAAAATATCGAAACCCCTGCAAATTGCTGTAGTAAATGTGAAGAGATAAAATCTCTCTTTCTCTCCAGATTTGTCTCTGCATACCATACAGCAACATAGTGATTATGAGAGATGTGGGGAATTCAGCACACATGAAAACTTTCGATCTAATGACCATGAACCCAACAACACCATGAAAATACTGATAACCCTTCTCTTTGAAAAAGTGAGGAACACTGAAACTTAAAGGGAGAGAGAGAGAGAGAGAGAGAGAGAGAGAGAGAGAGAGAGAGAGAGAGAGAGAGAGAGAGAGAGAGAGAGAGAGAGAAGGAACAAGAAAGAAAACTGGAAGAAAGTATCTTTAGCGCTGTGTTAAATTGGGTGTGACTATAAAATATTTCGAAGTGGCCGAGAAGGAGAGGAAAGGAGAGGGAGGAAAAAACACACACAACAAAAACAAATGAACATTAAAAATGCTCCGGTTGCTTTCAACAGTTCTATTCAAACCTCCATCAGGCATTCTAATGGGGGTTAAGTTCAAAGCTGCACTAGACTCCCGCTGCTTCCTCCACCGACTTAGAGGCACAACACTTCCATCTCTCTGTGTGTTGTGCCTCTCTCGCTTTTCTCTCTCTCTTTCTCTTTCATTTGCTCCCTCTGCCTCTCTCTGATACACCCCGCTCTCTGTGTGAGTTAACCTCCCTCTACAATCTCTTTTTTCTCTCTCTATCACTTTTCCCTCCCTCTTGAACTCTTTGCCTATGTCTCCTTTGACCTCTCTGACTGTTTCTGTAGGTAGGAAAGGAAACAGACTTGAATCCATTGAGTCGTTTTAGAGCCTCAGACCATCCCTGGATGTACTGTTAGTTTCCCCAGCACTGCCCTGCAGATATCTCCCAGCATCAAAGACACATCCTCCTCCCTTCCCCTTCCTTTCCCCTTTCTTCTCTCGACGGTGGCACTTCCACGAGTTCTAAATGTTTAACTCTTACGATCTGCTCATTAAAAGCTCTTCAAAAGCTTTCCATTGATGCCCAGGCATCCATTTTCATTTGTAATACTGTATGGCTGCTGGGCTGAGCGTAATTCTGAGGATGTTCTGATAGCTAGCTCGCCTCAAAGTGCTAACAACCCGTTTCTCCCCTCAAAGTAGAAGGATAGAGGATTTATCTGAGTTTGAGAAGCGGGGAGGCGTATTTGTGGAGGCCTTAGGTTGTTTATACTATGTGCTGACAAAGTGATACAGAACACATATAGAAAGTTACTGTGTCGGCTAAGCTACACACGTGAGAGTTGTATGGTATGAAACCCTTACTGTAGAGAGCATGACAATCTAGCTGAGTATTTCAACCTTTGCTATTTTCTTGAAAGAGACAGAAATGATTTTAAAATTGGTTTGTCTGTTACACCTTTTATAGATACCTATTTTTAGACTAGACATATTCTATATATTTCCTGTTTAGTATAACTCGAAACACTTTCGACACTCCGCATATGCACTTTATAGAATATGAGATTCAAAATAATATGGAATGACAGTGTAAAAGTGCATTATGGGAGTCTAGTGTATGCATGCTTAGCTCTTACATCCCTACCTGCATGTTGAGAGGATGCGGAGCCAAGCGGTGTCACTCAGCAATAACAACAGACAGAAAGAAAAGTCCCTCAGATCCCTGCTGGCAGTTGAACACCTTAGAATCTGGATTTCCTTGCCTGGAGGAACCTTTGAAATCGAATGCATAAACATTACGCCCTGTTTTCCACACACCTAGAGTGCAGAGACAGGCAGGCAGTGCCGCAGCACAGCGAGGCAAGGCAGCAATGCTTCTGTTCTGAGCCACTTTGGAGAACTATCCTTTAACCCAGCGACACACTGAACCCAACCATCCTCAGGAACTTAAATAACAAGTCTGACTGACTGAGATTTTTGTTCTGTCATGTCTCGACAAACGCAGTCGTCTCACAGCTCTGTCTGTCTGTCAAGGGCTCCGCTCCTGAGAAATATTGCTACCTGGTTTGGCGTTGTTGTCTCAAGAAAATAGGCAAAGGGAATTTGGTGTTTGTATTTTGTTATCCGGCGGTACTGTCTCACAGCTAAAAGTTGATTTCTCACTGTTCTCTATGGGAAAGAAGCTCTAAGTTCTACAGGATGAAGGTGAAGCCTTGCTCCATGCATATGTGTGTGTGTGTGTGTGCGCATGCACTTGAGCGTCTGCGTTTGTGTGTGTGCGTGCAACTGAGCTCGTGGCAGGCATGTCACCAAGCCCATTGACTCCAGCCTAATCCCTTCCTGATGGCTGGTGTTCAGACTGCAGATGGAGACTGGGGCTCTTGACCTCTGACCTCAGAGTAAATCACATCAGACAATGTCTGAGAGGAACACTGGGCTCCAGCTACCCGCCAGGCAGATGTGCTCTTCACACACTATGTACACTTAATACGCACACACAAAAAACAAACAGACGCGCACACGCACACACACACACACACAATACACACACACACACATACACTCCCTCTCTCTCAGTCCCTCTTTCCTCTGTTTTAAACTAAACTTACACCAATCTCTGTCTCTCTCTCTCCCTATTTTCCTCTGCACGTTTCACTCCTCGATATGGTTCCTCTGTTTCTGCAGAATAAAACACAGACTGAGCAGACAGTACCCTGAGTGCCAGCCTGGGCCGGAGAGAGAAACTGAGAAACACAGAGTGAAAGAAAGCGAGAGAAAGAGAGAGAGACAGACAGACAGAGAAAAAGAGAGAGAGAGACAGAGACAGAGAAATAAATAAATAAAGAGACAGACAGAGACAGAGACAGAGACAGAGACAGAGACAGAGACAGAGATACCCTCTCTAATCTCTTTGCTGAAAGTAAAGCCCACCCTGCTAGTCATTGTTACACTGTAGGAATAGCTGGTGGGTGGCACACACACTTCTTAAAGGATTTTATAGCAAATTAATGTCATGACTATGTTGTAAGTTGGGTTCTGAGTTTTTCCATGTCAGGTCATATGGTCAGGCACAACTCCTGGCTCAAGTCATTAAAGCCCAGCAATCCAGTGTTTTACATTGGAACATGCAGAGAGCAGTAGAAAGGCAATGTTCACCTTGTCGTGTTGTTCCCACTTTCCACACACCCACACACACTCACTCACACACACCACTCACACACACCACTCCTACAGAGGTCCGGATCACATTGTTGTCCTCACAGCAGGCACCTGCATTCCTGAAATAGCTGTTTCCAAAGTTTCAAGAGAAAGTCTCTCTCTCTCTCTAACCAACCCCCGGCCATACCCGAGCTGTTGCCTAGAGACGAAGCGGAGAGAATGGGGACAGTAGAGAAGAGATCTCTTGTGCTGTGGATGATGAAAGGATGAACGAAGGAGAGATCAGAGAAACAGGGGAATGATGGAGAGTGGAATGTTGGTTTGAAATTGTGGGTCTTTCTTTAGCATTGTTGTGGCATCCATAATCTCTACACTTCCTTACTTGACATCACGGACAAACTGAAATTGTCACCAAAAACACTCACAAACTTCTACAGATGCACAATCGAGATCATCCTGTTGGGCTGTATCACCGCCTGGTACGGCAACTGCTCCGCCCACAACCGTAAGGCTCTGGTAGTGAGGACTGCACAACGCATCACCGGGGGTAAACTACCTGCCCTCCAGGACACCTACATCACCCGATGTCACAGGAAGGCCAAAAAGATCATCAAGGACAACAACCACCCGAGCCCCTGCCTGTTCACCCCGCTATCATCCAGAAGGCGAGGCCAGTACAGGTGCATCAAAGCTGGAACAGAGAGACTGAAAAACAGCTTCTATCTCAAGGCCATCAGACTGTTAAACAGCCATCACTAACATTGAGAGGCTGCTGCCAACATACTGACTTAAATCTCTAGCCACTTTAAATAATAGGAATTGGATGTAACAAATGTATCACTAGCCACTTTAAACAATTTTGTATATAATGTTTACATATCCGACATTACTTATATCAAATGTATACACTGTACTCTAAACCATCTACTGAATCTTGCCTATGCCGTTTGGCCATCGACTCAAATCTCTAGCCACTTTAATAATTATAATTGGATGAAATAAATGTATCACTAGCCACTTTAAACGATGCCATTTATATAATGTTTACATATCCTACATTACTCATCTCATATGTATATACTGTACTCTATACCATCTACTGCATCTTGCCTACGCCGATCAGCCATCGCTCATCCATATATTTATATGTACATACTTGTATTCATTCCTTTACTCTTGTGTGTATAAGGTAGTTGTTGTGAATTTGTTTGATTACTTGTTAGATACTACTGCATGGTCGGAACTAGAAGCACAAGCATTTCGCTACACTCGCATTAAAATCTGCTAACGATGTGTATGTGACAAAATTATTTAGATTTGATTTGTGAACCCATGGTAGTGTAGATGGAGAGGGTGCTCCTCTTGTCAGCCAGAAGATGCATGTAAAACACTGAACAAGTAGTTTATGTGGTGTATTTAGAATATGTCATACAATGAATATTTAATGCAACAGACAGTGAACAGTCTTGAATGTTATCATGGCAACACTGTTATAACATTGGAATCCCAGGTGCCAGTACTGTAATGCTAATGACTGTGTCCAGTCAGCCATGGAGGGGAGATGATGCGTTGTTTAAACCCCTCCACTGTGTCCAGTCAGCCATGGAGGGGAGATGGAGCGTTGTTTAAACCCCCCCACTGTGTCCAGTCAGCCATGGAGGGGAGATGGAGCGTTGTTTAAACCCCCCCACTGTGTCCAGTCAGCCATGGAGGGGAGATGGAGCGTTGTTTAAACCCCCCACTGTGTCCAGTCAGCCATGGAGGGGAGAATCAGCGTTATTTAAACACCCCCCACTGTGACCAGTCAGCCATGGAGGGGAGATGGTGCGTTGTTTAAACCCCTCCACGGTGTCCAGTCAGCCATGGAGGGGAGATGGAGCGTTGTTTAAACAACCCCCACTGTAACCAGTCAGCCATGGAGGGGAGATGGTGCGTTGTTTAAACCCCCCACTGTGTCCAGTCAGCCATGGAGGGGAGATGAAGCGTTGTTTAAACCCCCCAGTGTGTCCAGTCAGCTATGGAGGGGAGATGGTGCAATGTTTAAAACCTCCCACTGTGTCCAGTCAGCAATGGCGGGTAGGGTAGAATCAGCGTTATTTAAACACCCCCCCCTGTGACCAGCCAGCCATGGAGGGGAGATGGAGCGTTGTTTAAACAACCCCCACTGTAACCAGTCAGCCATGGAGGGGAGATGGTGCGTTGTTTAAACCCCCCACTGTGTCCAGTCAGCCATGGAGGGGAGATGGAGCGTTGTTTAAACCCCACAGTGTGTCCAGTCAGCTATGGAGGGGAGATGGTGCAATGTTTAAAACCTCCCACTGTGTCCAGTAAGCAATGGCGGGTAGGGTAGAATCAGCGTTATTTAAACACCCCCCCCTGTGACCAGCCAGCCATGGAGGGGAGATGGAGCGTTGTTTGAAACAAAAAAAACTGAGTCCAGTCAGCCATGGAGGTGAGATGGAGCGTTGTTTAAACCCCCTCTGTGTCCAGTCAGCCATGGAGGGGAGATGGAGCATTGTTTAAACCCCCCACTGTGTCCAGTCAGCCATGGAGGGGAGATGGAGCATTGTTTAAACCCCCCCACTGTGTCCAGTCAGCAATGGCGGGTAGGGTAGAATCAGCGTTATTTAAACACCCCCCACTGTGACCAGTCAGCCATGGAGGGGAGATGGAGCGTTGTTTAAACCCCCCACTGTGTCCAGTCAGCCATGGAGGGGAGATGGAGCATTGTATTAAACAACCCCACTGTGTCCAGTCAGCCATGGAGTAGTGATGGAGCATTGTTTAAACCCCTCCACTGTGTCCAGTCAGCAATGGAGGGGAGATGGAGCATTATTTAAACACCCCCCACTGTGTCCAGTCTGCCATGGAGGGGAGATGGTGTGTTGTTTAAACCCCCCAGTGTGTCCAGTCAGTCATGGAGGGGAGATGGAGCATTGTTTAAACCCCTCCACTGTGTCCAGTCAGCAATGGAGGGGAGATGGTGCAATGTTTAAAACCTCCCACTGTGTCCAGTCAGCAATGGCGGGTAGGGTAGAATCAGCGTTATTTAAACACCCCCTGTGACCAGCCAGCCATGGAGGGGAGATGGAGCGTTGTTTGAAACAAAAAAACTGAGTCCAGTCAGCCATGGAGGGAGATGGAGCGTTGTTTAAAAACCTCCCACTGTGTCCAGTCAGCCATGGAGGGAGATGGAGCATTGTTTAAACCCCCACTGTGTCCAGTCAGCCATGGAGGGGAGATGGAGCATTGTTTAAACCCCCACTGTGTCCAGTCAGCAATGGCGGGTAGGGTAGAATCAGCGTTATTTAAACACCCCCCCCTGTGACCAGCCAGCCATGGAGGGGAGATGGAGCGTTGTTTAAACCCCCCACTGTGTCCAGTCAGCCATGGAGGGGAGATGGAGCGTTGTATAAAACACCCCCCACTGTGTCCAGTCAGCAATGGCGGGTAGGGTAGAATCAGCGTTATTTAAACACCCCCCACTGTGACCAGTCAGCCATGGAGGGGAGATGGAGTGTTGTTTAAACCCCCCACTGTGTCCAGTCAGCCATGGAGGGGAGATGGAGCGTTGTATTAAACACCCCCTCTGTGTCCAGTCAGCCATGGAGGGGAGATGGAGCATTGTTTAAACCCCTCCACTGTGTCCAGTCAGCAATGGAGGGGAGATGGAGCATTGTTTAAACACCCCCCACTGTGTCCAGTCTGCCATGGAGGGGAGATGGTGTGTTGTTTAAACCCCCCAGTGTGTCCAGTCAGTCATGGAGGGGAGATGGTGCATTGTTTAAAACCTCCCACTGTGACCAGTCAGCCATGGAGGGGAGATGGTGCGTTGTTTAAACCCCCCAGTGTGTCCAGTCAGCTATGGAGGGGAGATGGTGCAATGTTTAAAACCTCCCACTGTGTCCAGTCAGCAATGGGGGGGAGAATCAGCGTTGTTTAAACACCCCCCACTGTGACCATTCAGCCACGGAGGGGAGAATCAGCGTTATTTAAACACCCCCCACTGTGACCAGTCAGCCATGGAGGGGAGATGGTGCGTTGTTTGAAACAAAAAAAACTGTGTCCAGTCAGCCATGGAGGGGAGATGGAGAATTGTTTAAACCCCCCACTGTGTCCAGTCAGCCATGGAGGGGAGATGGAGCATTGTTTAAACCCCCCCACTGTGTCCAGTCAGCAATGGCGGGTAGGGTAGAATCAGCGTTATTTAAACACCCCCCCCTGTGACCAGCCAGCCATGGAGGGGAGATGGAGCGTTGTTTAAACCCTCCACTGTGTCCAGTCAGCCATGGAGGGGAGATGGAGCGTTGTATAAAACACCCCCACTGTGTCCAGTCAGCAATGGCGGGTAGGGTAGAATCAGCGTTATTTAAACCCCCTGTGACCAGCCAGCCATGGAGGGAGATGGAGCGTTGTTTGAAACAAAAAAAAACTGAGTCCAGTCAGCCATGGAGGGAGATGGAGCGTTGTTTAAACACCCCACTGTGTCCAGTCAGCCATGGAGGGAGATGGAGCATTGTTTAAACCCCCCACTGTGTCCAGTCAGCCATGGAGTGGAGATGGAGCATTGTTTAAATCCCCCACTGTGTCCAGTCAGCAATGGCGGGTAGGGTAGAATCAGCGTTATTTAAACACCCCCTGTGACCAGCCAGCCATGGAGGGAGATGGAGCGTTGTTTAAACCCCCCACTGTGTCCAGTCAGCCATGGAGGGGAGATGGAGCGTTGTATAAAACACCCCCCACTGTGTCCAGTCAGCAATGGCGGGTAGGGTAGAATCAGCGTTATTTAAACACCCCCCACTGTGACCAGTCAGCCATGGAGGGGAGATGGAGCGTTGTTTAAACCCCCCACTGTGTCCAGTCAGCCATGGAGGGGAGATGGAGCGTTGTATTAAACACCCCTCTGTGTCCAGTCAGCCATGGAGGGAGATGGAGCATTGTTTAAACCCCTCCACTGTGTCCAGTCAGCAATGGAGGGGAGATGGAGCATTGTTTAAACACCCCCCACTGTGTCCAGTCTGCCATGGAGGGGAGATGGTGTGTTGTTTAAGCCCCCCAGTGTGTCCAGTCAGTCATGGAGGGGAGATGGAGCATTGTTTAAACCCCTCCACTGTGTCCAGTCAGCAATGGAGGGAGATGGTGCAATGTTTAAAACCTCCCACTGTGTCCAGTCAGCAATGGCGGGTAGGGTAGAATCAGCGTTATTTAAACACACCCCCCTGTGACCAGCCAGCCATGGAGGGGAGATGGAGCGTTGTTTGAAACAAAAAAAACTGAGTCCAGTCAGCCATGGAGGGGAGATGGAGCGTTGTTTAAACCCCCTCTGTGTCCAGTCAGCCATGGAGGGGAGATGGAGCATTGTTTAAACCCCCCACTGTGTCCAGTCAGCCATGGAGGGAGATGGAGCATTGTTTAAACCCCCACTGTGTCCAGTCAGCAATGGCGGGTAGGGTAGAATCAGCGTTATTTAAACACCCCCCCCTGTGACCAGCCAGCCATGGAGGGGAGATGGAGCGTTGTTTAAACCCCCCACTGTGTCCAGTCAGCCATGGAGGGAGATGGAGCGTTGTATTAAACACCCCACTGTGTCCAGTCAGCCATGGAGTAGAGATGGAGCATTGTTTAAACCCTCCACTGTGTCCAGTCAGCCATGGAGGAGATGGAGCATTGTTTAAACCCCCACTGTGTCCAGTCAGCCATGGCGGGTAGGGTAGAATCAGCGTTATTTAAACACCCCCCCTGTGACCAGCCAGCCATGGAGGGGAGATGGAGCGTTGTTTAAACCCCCCACTGTGTCCAGTCAGCCATGGAGGGGAGATGGAGCGTTGTATAAACACCCCCACTGTGTCCAGTCAGCAATGGCGGGTAGGGTAGAATCAGCGTTATTTAAACCCCCCCCCTGTGACCAGCCAGCCATGGAGGGGAGATGGAGCGTTGTTTGAAACAAAAAAAACTGAGTCCAGTCAGCCATGGAGGGGAGATGGAGCGTTGTTTAAACCCCCACTGTGTCCAGTCAGCCATGGAGGGGAGATGGAGCATTGTTTAAACCCCCCACTGTGTCCAGTCAGCCATGGAGTGGAGATGGAGCATTGTTTAAACCCCCCCACTGTGTCCAGTCAGCAATGGCGGGTAGGGTAGAATCAGCGTTATTTAACACCCCTGTGACCAGCCAGCCATGGAGGGGAGATGGGCGTTGTTTAAACCCCCACTGTGTCCAGTCAGCCATGGAGGGAGATGGAGCGTTATAAAACACCCCCCACTGTGTCCAGTCAGCAATGGCGGGTAGGGTAGAATCAGCGTTATTTAAACACCCCCCACTGTGACCAGTCAGCCATGGAGGGGAGATGGAGCGTTGTTTAAACCCCCCACTGTGTCCAGTCAGCCATGGAGGGGAGATGGAGCGTTGTATTAAACACCCCCTCTGTGTCCAGTCAGCCATGGAGGGGAGATGGAGCATTGTTTAAACCCTCCACTGTGTCCAGTCAGCAATGGAGGAGATGGAGCATTGTTTAAACACCCCCACTGTGTCCAGTCTGCCATGGAGGGAGATGGTGTGTTGTTTAAGCCCCCAGTGTGTCCAGTCAGTCATGGAGGGAGATGGAGCATTGTTTAAACCCTCCACTGTGTCCAGTCAGCAATGGAGGGAGATGGTGCAATGTTTAAACCTCCCACTGTGTCCAGTCAGCAATGGCGGGTAGGGTAGAATCAGCGTTATTTAAACACCCCCCCCTGTGACCAGCCAGCCATGGAGGGGAGATGGAGCGTTGTTTGAAACAAAAAAAACTGAGTCCAGTCAGCCATGGAGGGGAGATGGAGCGTTGTTTAAACCCCCTCTGTGTCCAGTCAGCCATGGAGGGGAGATGGAGCATTGTTTAAACCCCCCACTGTGTCCAGTCAGCCATGGAGGGGAGATGGAGCATTGTTTAAACCCCCCCACTGTGTCCAGTCAGCAATGGCGGGTAGGGTAGAATCAGCGTTATTTAAACACCCCCCCTGTGACCAGCCAGCCATGGAGGGGAGATGGAGCGTTGTTTAAACCCCCCACTGTGTCCAGTCAGCCATGGAGGGGAGATGGAGCGTTGTATTAAACACCCCCACTGTGTCCAGTCAGCCATGGAGTAGAGATGGAGCATTGTTTAAACCCCTCCACTGTGTCCAGTCAGCAATGGAGGGGAGATGGAGCATTGTTTAAACACCCCCCACTGTGTCCAGTCTGCCATGGAGGGGAGATGGTGTGTTGTTTAAACCCCCCAGTGTGTCCAGTCAGTCATGGAGGGGAGATGGTGCATTGTTTAAAACCTCCCACTGTGACCAGTCAGCCATGGAGGGGAGATGGTGCGTTGTTTAAACCCCCCAGTGTGTCCAGTCAGCTATGGAGGGGAGATGGTGCAATGTTTAAAACCTCCCACTGTGTCCAGTCAGCAATGGGGGGGAGAATCAGCGTTGTTTAAACACCCCCCACTGTGACCAGTCAGCCATGGAGGGGAGATGGTGCGTTGTTTGAAACAAAAAAAACTGTGTCCAGTCAGCCATGGAGGGGAGATGGAGCATTGTTTAAACCCCCCCACTGTGTCCAGTCAGCAATGGAGGGGAGATGGAGCATTGTTTAAACCCCCCCACTGTGTCCAGTCAGCCATGGAGGGGAGATGGAGCATTGTTTAAACCCCCACTGTGTCCAGTCAGCCATGGAGGGGAGATGGAGCATTGTTTAAACCCCCACTGTGTCCAGTCAGCAATGGCGGGTAGGGTAGAATCAGCGTTATTTAAACACCCCCTGTGACCAGCCAGCCATGGAGGGAGATGGAGCGTTGTTTAAACCCCCACTGTGTCCAGTCAGCCATGGAGGGGAGATGGAGCGTTGTATAAAACACCCCCACTGTGTCCAGTCAGCAATGGCGGGTAGGGTAGAATCAGCGTTATTTAAACACCTCCCCCTGTGACCAGCCAGCCATGGAGGGGAGATGGAGCGTTGTTTAAACCCCCCACTGTGTCCAGTCAGCCATGGAGAGGAGATGGAGCGTTGTATTAAACACCCCCACTGTGTCCAGTCAGCCATGGAGTAGAGATGGAGCATTGTTTAAACCCCTCCACTGTGTCCAGTCAGCAATGGAGGGGAGATGGAGCATTATTTAAACACCCCCCACTGTGTCCAGTCTGCCATGGAGGGGAGATGGTGTGTTGTTTAAACCCCTCCACTGTGTCCAGTCAGCAATGGAGGGGAGATGGAGCATTGTTTAAACACCCCCCTCTGTGTCCAGTCAGCAATGGAGGGGAGATGGAGCATTGTTTAAACACCCCCCACTGTGTCCAGTCTGCCATGGAGGGGAGATGGTGTGTTGTTTAAACCCCCCAGTGTAACCAGTCAGCCATGGAGGGGAGATGGTGTGTTGTTTAAACCCCCCAGTGTGTCCAGTCAGCCATGGAGGGGAGATGGAGCGTTGTTGAAACCCCCTCTGTGTCCAGTCAGCCATGGAGGGGAGATGGTGTGTTGTTTAAACCCCCTCTGTGTCCAGTCAGCCATGGAGGGGAGATGGAGCATTGTTTAAACCCCCCACTGTGTCCAGTCAGCCATGGAGGGGAGATGGAGCGTTTTTTAAAACCCCCCACTGTGCCCAGTCAGCCATGGAGGGGAGATGGAGCGTTGTTTAAACCCCTCCCACTGTGACCAGTCAGCCATGGAGGGGAGATTGTGCGTTGTTTAAACCCCCCCACTGTGTCCAGTCAGCCATGGAGGGGAGATGGAGCTCTGTTCAAACCCCCCCACTGTGACCAGTCAGCCATGGAGGGGTAGATGGTGCGTTGTTTAATTTGTCTTACCCTCCTCTCCCAAACATGGGAACGCTCTCCGATGCTCTGATCTGGCCTGACACATTGTGTGCATGAACCGACCCCTGTGAACTTGGTGTTTCTCTCTCCCTCTCCCTCTCCCACCAGCTCTGTGTGTTTCTCTCTCCCTCTCCTTTCTCTCTCTCTCTCCTCACAACTCTGTGTGTTCCTCTCTCCCTCTCCCTCTCCTCACAGCTCTGTGTGTTTCTCTCTCCCTCTCTTTTCTCTCTCCCTCTCCCTCTCCTCACAACTCTGTGTGTTCCTCTCTCCCTCTCCCTCTCCCTCTCCTCACAGCTCTGTGTGTTTCTCTCTCCCTCTCTTTTCTCTCTCCCTCTCCCTCTCCCCACAGCTCTGTGTGTTTCTCTCTCCCTCTCCTTTGTCTCACCCTCTCCTCCCAGCTCTGTGTGTTTGTCTCCCACATGGGCTGTGTTTGTGTTCTAACATGAGGCTTCAGAAAAATACCTGGAACTAAACTACCCCTCAAGACAATCAAGTCTCCATGACGTCATGACGGTGGCGGGGCCGGTGTCTCCGGGCGAGCTTCTGAGGTTTCCCTTTGATGGTCTGGACCCGCTCTGAAGATGCATCAGCACCCTTCTGACCTTATTCTCTCTCATTCCCTCACTTTTATCCCTCTTTCATCCCTGTTTTATCCCTGTTTCATCCCTGTTTCATCTCTCTGCAGAGAGACAGACATCAAGGGAGATTCCGGGCAAACATGTCATTTAGGACGATGACATCACCATGGCCGTGGGGACTTGTGTTATGTCTGAGGGAGGTGCCAGAAGAGAGGGATGACGGCTCAGTCTAGCTTTAGAGACCATGAGACACAGCAGTGTAAAACGTTCAGTCTGGGAGGCCCAACACACTCCCTCCTTCCCTCTCTCCTTCTCTCTCTCTCACTCTCTCTCTTTCTCCTCGTCTCTCCATCCATCCTTCCCTCTCTTCTATTTTTCTCTTCCTCTTCATTTTCCTCTTATTCCCTTATCTCTTCATCTCTCCCTGTTTCCGTCTATCTTTCCCTCTCTCTCTCTCTCTCTCCCTGTTTCCGTCTATTCTGTCAAAACGCCACAGAGCTGATGACGACCAGGCAAATACCCTCAATAACCAATCACAGCTTTGTTTTAACTGACCAATCACGCTAAAGTGTTCTTGAATATCTTTATTAGATGGGACACTGATCGTGTGTGTTAGCCCAGGACCACATCAGCAGTGTGCTGTGCTGACCAGAAGGGATTGTTGGGCACAGGTGTGCCTTGTACCGGCCGTCCTCAGTGCAGCTGAGGGGAACAAAGCGGGCGGTAAGGGGACTCTGAGTCAGCACACAGAGGTGAGGGGGCCAGGCAGAATGGAGTTACAGCAGGGAGGGCCTGGTGGAGAGGCTGGAGAGGCTGGAGGGGGCCAGGCAGGATGGAGTTACAGCAGGGAGGGCCTGGTGGAGAGGCTGGAGAGGCTGGAGGGGGCCAGGCAGGAAGGAGTTACAGCAGGGAGGGCCTGGTGGAGAGGCTGGAGGGGGCCAGGCAGGATGGAGTTACAGCAGGGAGGGCCTGGTGGAGAGGCTGGAGTGGGCCAGGCAAGATGGAGTTACAGCAGGGAGGGCCTGGTGGAGAGGCTGGAGAGGCTGCCGGGGCTGGAGAGGCTGGCGAGGCTGGAGAGGCTGGCGGGGACAGAGCTGTGGATCTGGGGCGACGATGTATTTGATCTGGGGTGGTCCCTGGCTGATTGAGGCTATGACATTATAGATGGAATTTGCATACGGGGAAACAGCGCCACTCTTCACCCCAGCACCTTGGTTATTGTTTTTGTTTTGTTGTTGAAACGGAGGAGAAGAAACTCCGACATCATGGTCAAATATATTCTGCTGTTCTATCTCACGTGCAATACTGTCAGAGGGGGAAAAAAAAGTTTTTGTTGTTATAATATCCCAAACAGACGAATCAGTTTCACCAATTAAAGATTCCAGCTCCTCTGTGCATGTCAAATCTGTGTTTTGTGAGTGTATGTGTTTGATGCATATGTGAGAGAAAGGGAGAGAAAAAAGAGAAAGAGAGAGATGAAGAGGATATGTTCACAAACCCTAATGTACCCCAAAACATATTGGGATAAGTGTTCTGTTGAAACCTGGTCTGGGTTAGCCTGGAGGGGTGATATGGTAGCTCATTTAAAAAGTCACACTCCTTTCACCTGGGCAAACAGGTCTGTACTGCTGTGTGTGTGTGTGTGTGTGTGTGTGTGTGTGTGTGTGTGTGTGTGTGTGTGTGTGTGTGTGTGTGTGTGTGTGTGTGTGTGTGTGTGTGTGTGTGTGTGTGTGTGTGCGTTTGTGTGTGTGCGTGCATGTGTGCAAGGTAATTACCGCAAGGTCATTATCGTACTGGGTGTCACAGTCTGGCTTCCTTTGGCACCTGCGAGCTGTTTGTGGGACACCTCTCCCAATCTGTCTTTCTGTCTCTCCGTCACTCTTTCTTTCCATCTCTCCCTCTTTCTCTCTCATGGCACAGCAGAGTAATCATGGATATTTACTCTGTCTCCATCTAGAACACATACAGATCAACACTGTCTCATCCATCAGCCATGTATCATAGTACTTGGTATCATATTCGACCTGCTGTAATCACAACCAGTACTCAGTCATCTATGGAGTTTGGGAGAATGACAACAGGTTCCTATTGGGCATGTATGGATCTGTTCAGTAGACATGAGTTTATTATATTCCCACTGTACAGACCAAACTCAGGTAGATGACATGCCAACTCCCCAAACAGAGAGATTACCATATTTCAGCCATGAGGAGATTGCAAGGCTGCTGTGGTGGGCATGTGGAGAGGCAGTGTGTGTGTGTGTGTGTGTGTGTGTGTGTTTTGAGGGTGGCTTACATGGTTTTAAGTTTCAAGGCGAAACCCAACTCTCCCAGACAGCTCCAGGCAGAAGGACCGCTCCTGTTGTTGTTTCCCTTCTCCTGCATTCCTGTCTTCCACTGACATGTGGAGGAGAGGAGGAGAGGAAAAGAAGACAGAAAAGAAGGGATGACAAGGGTAACGGGTTGTTTCATGCCAAACTGACAGACCACGCTTTCTCTCTCTCCCAAGACCCAACCACCCTGTCCCTGTCCCTGTCCCTGTCCCTGCAACTACACGGAAATACAGTACCTGTTCTCATCAGATCAGATCAGATCTGAACTCACTCACTCTCACACACACACACACACACACACACACACACACACACACACACACACACACACACACACACACACACACACACACACACACACACACACACACACACACACACACACACACACACACACACACACACACACACACACACACACACACACACACATGGCAGATCAGATCTGAACTCACTCACTCTCACACACACACACACACACACACACACACACACACACACACACACACACACACACACACACACACACACACACACACACACACACACACACACACACACACACACACACACACACACACACACACACTTCACATACTTCTCTGAACTGACACATTCTGTGAACACTGTGTACTGCTGCACTGCCAGGGCCATGAAGCTGAGAGGAAACCAACAATAGTGTATGGGTCATAAAGCTGAGGGGAAACCAACAATAGTGTATGGGTCATAAAGCTGAGGGGAAACCAACAATAGTGTATGGGACATAAAGCTGAGGGGAAACCAACAATAGTGTATGGGTCATAAAGCTGAGGAAACCAACAATAGTGTATGGGTCATAAAGCTGAGGGAAACCAACAATAGTGTATGGGTCATAAAGCTGAGGGGAAACCAACAATAGTGTATGGGTCATAAAGCTGAGGGGAAACCAACAATAGTGTATGGGTCATAAAGCTGAGGGGAAACCAACAATAGTGTATGGGACATAAAGCTGAGGGGAAACCAACAATAGTGTATGGGTCATAAAGCTGAGGGGAAACCAACAATAGTGTATGGGTCATAAAGCTGAGGGGAAACCAACAATAGTTGGTTTCCAACAACTTTTATGTAAAAGAGCATGTGAAGAGCGTGAACAAGTTATGCAAATGTTTTATTTATTAATTTTTTTATTTAACCATTATTTACAGTGGGGAAAAAAAGTATTTAGTCAGCCACCAATTGTGCAAGTTCTCTCACTTAAAAAGATGAGAGAGGCCTGTAATTTTCATCATAGGTACACTTCAACTATGACAGACAAAATGAGGAAAACAAATCCAGAAAATCACATTGTAGGAATTTTTATGAATTTATTTGCAAATTATGGTGGAAAATAAGTATTTGGTCACATGCAAACAAGCAAGATTTCTGGCTCTCACAGACCTGTAACTTCTTCTTTAAGAGGCTCCTCTGTCCTCCACTCATTACCTGTATTAATGGCACCTGTTTGAACTTGTTATCAGTATAAAAGACACCTGTCCACAACCTCAAACAGTCACACTCCAAACTCCACTATGGCCAAGACCAAAGAGCTGTCTAAGGACACCAGAAACAAAATTGTAGACCTGCACCAGGTTGGGAAGACTGAATCTGCAATAGGTAAGCAGCTTGGTTTGAAGAAATCAACTGTGGGAGCAATTATTAGGAAATGGAAGACATACAAGACCACTGATAATCTTCCTTGATCTGGGGCTCCACGCAAGATCTCACCCCGTGGGGTCAAAATGATCACAAGAACGGTGAGCAAAAATCCCAGAACCACACGGGGGGACCTAGTGAATGACCTGCAGAGAGCTGGGACCAAAGTAACAAAGCCTACCATCAGTAACACACTCGCCGCCAGGACTCAAATCCTGCAGTGCCAGATGTGTCCCCCTGCTTAAGCCAGTACATGTTCAGGCAAGTCTAAAGTTTGCTAGAGAGCATTTGGATGATCCAGATGAGGATTGGGAGAATGTCAGATGAAACCAAAATAGAACTTTTTGGTAAAAACTCAACTTGTCGTGTTTGGAGGACAAAGAATGCTGAGTTGCATCCAAAGAACACCATACCTACTGTGAAGCATGGGGGTGGAAACATCATGCTTTGGGGCTGTTTTTCTGCAAAGGGACCAGGACTGACTGATCCGTGTAAAGGAAAGAATGAATGGGGCCATGTATCGTGAGATTTTGAGTGAAAACCTCCTTCCATCAGCAAGGGCATTGAAGATGAAACGTGGCTGGGTCTTTCAGCATGACAATGATCCCAAACACACCGCCCGGGCAACGAAGGAGTGGCTTCGTAAGAAGCATTTCAAGGTCCTGGAGTGGCCTAGCCAGTCTCCAGATCTCAACCCCATAGAAAATCTTGAAAGTCCGTGTTGCCCAGCGACAGCCCCAAAACATCACTGCTCTAGAGGAGATCTGCATGGAGGAATGGGCCAAAATACCAGCAACAGTGTGTGAAAACCTTGTGAAGACTTACAGAAAACGTTTGACCTCTGTCATTGCCAACAAAGGGTATATAACAAAGTATTGAGATAAACTTTTGTTATTGACCAAATACTTATTTTCCACCATAATTTGCAAATAAATTCATAAAAAATCCTACAATGTGATTTTCTGGATTTATTTTCCTCATTTTGTCTGTCATAGTTGAAGTGTACCTATGATGAAAATTACAGGCCTCTCTCATCTTTTTAAGTGCGAGAACTTGCACAATTGGTGGCTGACTAAATACTTTTTTTCCCCACTGTAACTAGGCAAGTCAGTTAAGAACAAATTATTATTTACAATGACGGCCTACCAAAAGGCAAAAGGCCTCTTGCAGGGATGGGGGCTGGGATTAAAAATAAAATATAAAATATAAATATAGAACAATACACACATCTCGACAAGAGAGACAACACAACACTATGTAAAGAGAGACCTAAGACAACAACATAGCAAGGCAGCAACACGTGACAACAGAGCATGGTAGCAACACAACATGACAACAACATGGTAGCAACACAACATGGTGGCAGCAAATGAACTGTTGTTGTTTGGAGTCAACAAATCCTACTGTTTTTAAACTATATTCCTGGTTATTTTATTGTGTTAATCCAAATAGTTCATTTTTTCTTCAAATTCCGACCCTGGTTGACAGTGATAACCCACTGGGCACAGAGGTCATTTCAACATCTAGTTTTGATTTTAATTTGGTTGAGTTGTCAACTAACGTGAATTCAATGTGAAAACAACAAAACATATCACCATGTAATTCGATTTAGGTTACAAGTTGGGTGAAAAAAGACAAAATGTTCTTATGACTTTTTGCAAATCCAATCACTTTTCCATGTTGATTGAACTCCCATCACATAGAATTTTTGTTGTTGAAATTAGGTGGAAACAACATTGAAACAACCCGTTTTTGCCCAGTGGAAAACTATCTCTAAAGTAGGTGTTTTCTATACCCTCTATTCTGTGCTTCTTTTCTCCAGGGGATTGAAATGTGACTCTTTAGATGTTTGTATGACTGACTGCTTGCCTGCCTGACTGACTGACTGCCTGAGGTCAGGACTCAATCCGAGGCACTCATTTAAAGGTAATTTCTAATTGAGCCTACATCTGCAGTGTTTACTGTGAATGTGATCTCGGCGAATACGCAAACATTGCCTTTAAAAGGTACATTGTCGACAGTGCTCTACAACAGGCCTCAGACTGAATCCCGGCTTGACTGTTGCTCTGGCCCACAGCCAGTGGTCTGTTTGTTACAGTGTGTTGTGTTTCAGTGATGGAGGAGCCCTTAGCACGCTTCCCATATAAAGTGTCATCTGGCCCAGACATCCATCTGGTGGATTAGAAAATGTCTGGGTCCCCAATGGAACCCTATTCCTTATGTAGTGCACTATGAGCCCTGGTCAAAAGTAGGGAATAGGGTGCCATTTGGGATGTATCCCAGGCTTTGTTAACATGATGTCACGCCACTTCAAAACAAACCAGAGGTCTTTTTCAAACACTATTTCCCATCATCATAAAGAGAGAGATAAAAATGTGATTGGCACAGATCACAACAGTGGAAACACACCCCCACAAAAATGTCAGCACACACACACACAAACGTACACGCTCAATAAACAGACATACACACCCACAGTCGGTCAATAAACACACATCACACAATGCATACTTCCCACACACAGACATTTCTGCTAATCACCAGCTGGAACTTGATATTGTTTGTGTGATGTTTTGGATAATCTACTGTGTTTCTAAACTCAGGCCAAGTCAACCCATCCTCTGCAGCCTGCATTACACATGTGAGAAAATGTGTGCGTCTGTGTTTGTGTCAGACATACAAACATTAATAATCTCTTTGATGCCCACCACCCACCATCTCGCTCGCTCTGTCACTCTCTCTCTCTCTCTCTCTCTCTCTCTCTCTCTCTCTCTCTCTCTCTCTCTCTCTCTCTCTCTCTCTCTCTCTCTCTCTCTCTCTCTCTCTCTCTCTCTCTCTCTCTCTCTCTCTCTCTCTCTCTCCATCTCTCTCTCTCTCTCTCTCCCAGTACACAGCCTGGCTAATTAAAGTGGAACGTGTCAACGGGGGGTATCCCCTACATCCCCACAGCCTGCGTGGCGCGCCCCTGACATGATTGATTGTGACTCTCAGGGCTCTCGGCTGGGTGTCCCCCTCTGCCCCCTTCCTCATCCCCCTCCACCCCACAGAAAGGATTACATGGGCCCTCCGTAACCTTCCCTGGCATTGTGCCACATCAAAGACCCAGCGGGGGACATTAGCATTTTTAATCAGCAGCCGGGCCCCATGCTGGCACAGGATGCCTGATCACTGTAATCAGTAGAACACAGAGAACACCCTGTCCAGAGAACACACACATGCTCACACAGAACTGATACACACACACCAACAAACACACACATCCCAACTACCCTTTCAGTTCCCTAGTGCACCATTACACATGCGCACACGCTTCCACCGAACATGCGCACAGACACGCACGTACGTGCACACACACACCACACACAACCCCAAATGAGCCAAAGAAATCGTTCCCTTTTTAGTTAGCAGACTGGCTTGTCAGTGAAAATTAGCGAGTTCCCTCTTTGTGTCAGCCTCATTCTCTGTCCTGGTACTCTCATTCCCTGGGCCATCCGATCATCCTCCTCTCTTCTCACTACCCCCCTCTCTCTCTCCCCCTTTCCCCCCTCGCTCCCACTCTCTCTCTCTCCCCCGTCCAGGAACGACACAATTAGCCCCTATATCACAGGGTAAAGGGAGGTGAGAGGAAGCAAAGCTACGATCATAAAAGTACTCCTCCATTCATTAGCAGAGACCTCTGATTGGCCATTTAAAGTTCAGATACAGTTCAATACAGAAAATAGAAATAAAGTTATTCCGTTACTCAACAATATGAAAGCAGATATCATTAAATAGAATCCTGTTCCCATGAATCTTACAGGTAGAATAAACCTCTTTAGAATGGCATGTCTGCCAAAGTTTTTATATTTATTTTCAGTAATACCAATTACCCCCAACGAAGACATTCTTTAAAAAGTATACTTGGTCAGAACAGGCTTTATATGGACAAATACAATTCATAGAATAAAGAGGAAAGTTTTCCATCTTCCTGTCTGAGGGTAGTTTAACCTTCCAGACTTGGAATTTGTGTCTGTCTCGCTAAATATCGCTTTTAATTGTGACATAGTTGAAGTCGGAGGTTTACATACACCTGACATTTAATCATAGTAAACATTCCTTGTCTTAGGTCAGTTAGGATCACCACTTTATTTTAAGAATGTGAAATGTCAGAATAGTAGTAATAGTAGAGAGAATGATTTATTTCAGCTTTTATTTCTTTCATCACATTCCCAGTGGGTCAGAAGTTTACATACACTCAATTAGTATTTGGTAGCATTGCCTTTAAATTGTAGAACTTGGGTCAAAAGTTTCAGGTAGCCTTCCATAAGCTTCCCACAATAAGTTGGGTGAATTTTGGCTCATTCCTCCGGACAGAGCTGGTGTAACTGAGTCAGGTTTGTAGGCCTTCCTGCTCGCACACGCTTTTTCAGTTCTGCCCACACATTTTCTATACGATTGAGGTCAGGGCTTTGTGATGGCCACTCCAATACCTTGACTTTGTTGTCCTTAAGCCATTTTACCACAAATTTGGAAGTATGCTTGGGGTCATTGTCCATTTGGAAGACCCATTTGCGACCAAGCTTTAACTTCCTGACTAATGTATTGAGATGTTGCTTCAATATATCCACATAATTGTACTTCCTCATGGTGCCATCTATTTTGTGAAGTGCACCAGTCCCTCCTGCAGCAAACCACCCCCACAACATGATGCTGCCACCCCCGTGCTTCACGGTTGGGATGGTGTTCTTAAGCAAGCCTCCCCCTTTTTCCTCCAAACATAACGATGGACATTATGGCGAAACAGTTCTATTTTTGTTTCATCAGACCAGAGGACATTTCTCCAAAAAGTACGATCGTTGTCCCCATGTGCAGTTGCAAACCGTAGTCTGGCTTTTTTATGGCGGTTTTGGAGCAGTGGCTTCTTCCTTGCTGAGCGGCCTTTCAGGTTATGTTGATTTAGGACCCGTTTTACTGTGGATATAGATACTTTTGTACCTGTTTCCTCCAGCATCTTCACAAGGTCCTTTGCTGTTGTTCTGGGATTGATTTGCACTTTTCACACCAATGTAGGTTCATCTCTAGGAGACAGAACACGTGTCCTTCCTGAGCGGTATGATGGCTGCGTGGTGCCATGATGTTTATACTTGCGTACTATTGTTTGTACAGATGAAAGTGGTATCTTCAGGCGTTTGGAAATTGCTCCTAAGGGTGAACCAGACTTGTGGAGGTCGAGAATTTTTCTTCTGAGGTCTTGGCTGATTTATTTTGATTTTCCCATGATGTCAGGCAAAGAGGCACTGAGTTTGAAGATAGGCCTTGAAATACATCCACAGGTACACCTCCAATTGACTCAAATGATGTCAATTAGCCTATCAGAAGCTTCTAAAGCCATGACATAATTTTCTGGAATTTTCCAAACTGTTTAAAGGCACAGTCAACTTAGTGTCTGTAAACTTCTGACACACTGGAATTGTGATACAGTGAATTCTAAGTGAAATAATCTGTCTGTAAACAATTGTTGGAAAAAAGTACTTGTGTCATGCACAAAGTAAATGTCCTAACCGACTTGCCAAAACTATAGTTTGTTAACAAGAAATTTGTGGAGTGGTTGAAAAACAAGTTTTAATGACTCCAACCTAAGTGTATGTAAACTTCCGACTTCAACTGTATAGTTAAATTCACTAAAGAAGAACAATGGGTACATATTGAAGAGACATATAGTTAAATTCACTAAAGAGGAACAATGGGTACATATTGAAGAGGAACATGCTCATCCCCAGAATCTTTTCATGTGTCTATTTTCAAAGGATAAAACTAAGAACATTAACAACTTCATAGTTAAGAACACTTCAACAATTTGGAAGAAAATGAAACGTATTCTACAAGAACAAATATCACTACCAATAAAGTTCAACCCTATGGAACAATCCTTGGATAACTTTTCAGAATTCACAGATAAATTGGTCCACATGGAAAACTGAAGGCACCATAAATTAACAGTAAATACATTTTTTTCCGTGACAGAATTTCCATTTGGACTGAACAATACATGCAACTTAAAAGTTGCATATCACGAAATTTCGATTTGAAGTAATCTTGACATCAGAGCAACCTTGAGGGAATCTTATTTGAGTCATAAAAGGATGTTCATATGATAGGTAAAATATATAAAACCTTGCAGAGAGCCTATCCAACGGACAATCTCTTAAATATAAACTGTTGGGACCAAGACTCAAAAAGAACTGATGTTGGCACAAGATGGAGGGAAAGTTGGAGCAGAACTAACAAAATTACAGTTAATGAAAATGTATGTTTAGTCCAGTATAAACTAATGTATAGAATGTATTATACAAGAGACAGAACTCACACATTTTACAGCACAATGGCAGAGTCATGGAGAGACAGAGAGAGAGAGAGAGAGAGAGAGAGAGAGAGAGAGAGAGAGAGAGAGAGAGAGAGAGAGAGAGGTGGGGTGGGGGTAGAGAGAGAGAGGAGAACAAACACATGCCATCTGCCGCACAACGCATGTCACGGTAATATTAAAAGTTCATCACAGGAACAGCCTGGCAGACCGCTGTACATTAACCCCAATGACAACAGAGAACAGACAGAACAAAACAACAGAGGAGAGGAAGAAGAAGTTGAGGAACAATAAAAGAGAGAGGAGGAGGAGGAAGGAAGAGGGGGAGGAAGAGGTAGAAGAAAGATATTGAAATCCATTCAGTGTAATACTATCATCAATCTGGTTATCTGACTTGTATGCATCGTCTCAGCACATGGTGGTGCGCTATCATCAGTGACTTCTCCCCAGCACATGGTGGTGCGCTATCATCAGTGACTTCTCCCCAGCACATGGTGGTGCGCTATCATCAGTGACTTCTCACCAGCACATGGTGGTGCTCTATCATCAGTGACTTCTCACCAGCACATGGTGGTGCTCTATCATCAGTGACTTCTCACCAGCACATGGTGGTGCTCTATCATCAGTGACTTCTCCCCAGCACATGGTGGTGCTCTATCATCAGTGACTTCTCCCCAGCACATGGTGGTGCTCTATCATCAGTGACTTCTCACCAGCACATGGTGGTGCTCTATCATCAGTGACTTCTCACCAGCACATGGTGGTGCTCTATCATCAGTGACTTCTCACCAGCACATGATGTTGCGCTATCATCAGTGACTTCTCCCCAGCACATTGTGGTGCTCTATCATCAGTGACTTCTCACCAGCACATGGTGGTGCTCTATCATCAGTGACTTCTCACCAGCACATGGTGGTGCTCTGTCATCAGTGACTTCTCCCCAGCACATGAAGGCACAGGATTAGCTTTTTCCAAGACAGATGCAAATTCACCATGGGAGCAAGAATAGCATCAAATCTGGGCCCGTAAATAGTTGAGAGAGAGACTTCCAAGTCCTAATATTCCCTCAGAAGTAGCATTATCTCACCAACCCAACCTGCATCTCAGCACAAACCGGAAGAAAACAAAGACACAAACACACACACGCAACAAACACACACACACGTGCAGGCATGTACACACACAGGACATTAAAGCTATGGAAATCCTTGGATGGAATTTGAGAAATGTGGTTTAGTAAAGCTTATCAACTGACTCCCTGGTGAAAGAAACAACCAAGAGGCTGTTTCATGTTGATCTGCCTCCTTTCCTCTCTTTCCTCCGTGTCTCTGTGAACATGACGTTTAGATATGGTGCGCTTGAAGTCCTTCCTCAAAGTGGGATCTGGGCACGACATTGCGTGGCGCGGAGTGGTGCCTTCCTGATGTTTCCCTCGCCGCTCTCCCACTGGGCAGCGGACGGAATCACCACCCAGAGACGACCGTTGGAAATGACATTTAATCGGCCCATATACATGTTCTGTAGGGCTTTTCTCACTTTGAGGAGGAGAAAAACACCACAACAGAGAGATGGTCTAGAGCGATAGCTTTAGTGTCCTGGTTTTGTCTAAGTGCAAGATGAAAAAGTTATAGCTGTGCATTGCACTCCCTTGGCTAGTCACAGCTGCTGATGATGTTTTCATACCGTGACATCATGACAAGTACATTATATCACACTGGGCAGAGAATTCAACATATATTCCACGTTGGTTCAACTTTATTTGATTTAAATGACGTGGAAACAACGTTGATTCAACCAGTGTGTGTACATGTGTCCATTTTCCCCAACATGTATTCACCTCCTGTCCTTAACCATGCTTTTCCTGTTCTATCTTTTCTCCACCTCCAAACAGACAGATTGTTCTAACAGAGAGAAAGAGATGGGGAGGGAGAGAGAGAAAAAAAATATATATGAGAGAGGGATGGAGGGAGGGAGAGAGAGAGGGGGGAGGGGAGAGGGGGGAGGGAGAGAGAGAGAGAGATGGGGAGAACAAACAGGTGCGGGTGGAGAGGAGAGGAGAGGCAGCAGCTCTCAGCAGTATCCTGCCTGTCTGACTTTAAAGAGCAGGAAGGAGACTGCGCTCTCTTTATGGCCTGCTAGCTCTCAGAGATAAGGAGAGAAACACCAAAAGGAACAGAGAGAGTGAGAGAGAGAGGGAGAGAGAGAAGGGGGAGCGAAAGAAAGAGAAAGAGAGAGAGACAGAGAGGGAGAGGGAGAGGGAGAGCGAGGGAGAGGGCGGGAGAGAGCGAGAGAGAGGGAGAGAGGGAGAAGGAGGGAGGGAGAGAGAGAGAGAGAGAGAGAGAGAGAGAGAGAGAGAGAGAGAGAGAGAGAGAGAGAAGCTGGACAAGGGGGTGTGAGGGGGAGGGAGAGTGGGGGATAGAGTAGAACAAGGTGACGGTCATCTCAATAAGCAAAGAGTGAAGTTAGTTAAAGAAACAACTACAAGCCAACTATCTCTCTCTCTCTATTACCCATGTCCCTCTCTTTCTCTGAAGCTGAGGAATTTGTGCCTGACTCACAGCTTTATCTCAACAGAGTTATAAAGAAATGAGCTTGCAGCCACTTTTCCTCTGATGTCAGAAATACACAGGCGAAGGATTGGGAGTAGAGAGGGATCAAAGAAAGATTGGGCCTGGCTGTGATGGAGTTACTGCAGAGAGAGAGAGAGAGAGAGAGAGAGAGAGAGAGAGAGAGAGAGAGATTTACAAACAGCCAATAGACCTCTCCGCCATCAGTTTCGTTTTAGCGACAAAACCATCATGAACTTCATCTATTCATGAGTATCAATGTAGTCAATGTCTTAAATGCATTTTACACAATTAAATAGTTAAAAGGTTGAATGGAACTTTTGGAAAATGTGTATACATGGAATGGATTTTCCATGACCATGGCTTTAAAGTTTCTAACAAAAAAATTGTTTACCAGATCATAAATGAGAGATTCCGTCTTTCTCTGAGGGGAAAAGTTGAGCTGAAAAAGAGACGTCATGTTCAGACCAACCCGCATCAAAGGAATATCCCTGCTTTTATAACCCATGGCTGTCTTCCAAATAGCACCCGATTCCCTTTAATGCACTACTTTTGACCAGGGCCCATCCACAGCCCTATGGGCCCTGGTCAAAAGTAGTGCCCTACATATGGAATAGGGTGCCATTTTGGACATAGACCATGATATACACCCTTGCCAACTGCTATGCAGTTTGTGTGGCTAGCATGATGGTTTTTAATGGTAGATGCTATAGTGTCGTGGCGCAGACAGACTTTAGTGGGTTCAGCTAAAGTGGTGAGACGGTAGCGGAGGACACAGCTGGGTTTAAATGAGGGTTTAAATCTTAACGAGAGGGGAAAGAGACAGACGTGGAGGAAGAGAGGGCATAGCAGAGCTATACATCTTAGACCCTTTTGCTCACACACACACACACACACACACACGCACACGTGTACACACACACACATCAAGAAGATAGACACACGTACACACATGCACACACACACACACACACACACACACACACACACACACACACACACACACACACACACACACACACACACACACACACACACACACACACACACACACACACACACACACACACACACACACACACACACACACACACACACACACACACACACACACACACACACACACACACACGCATACACACACACACACACACAGGGAAACTGGCCTTGAGCCCTCTGTCCCAAGCTCCCCAGCTGTCTGGGCTCACCCAGGCACAGCAGCAGTCTTCCTATCTGCTCAGCATTAGGACCCTGGCTGGCTGCTTTAAAGCCCAAGCCCTTTGAAGTGACACCAAAGTCAGACACTAGTATCTCTCATCTCCCATCTCCCTTTTAACACGGCAGCACCGACATTTCAGGCCTTCTTCGCCCCTTTTCATGCTGCCTTTGAATTGATCCCCTTTTAAATACTAATTTTAACTTCTTCAATGCAAAGCAAAGCATCGTCGTTAAGATTCTTCCGCTTGACGTATTCCTTTTCAGCCAAATAACAAGCGTTCAAAGGTAGCCGAGGTTCAGAGAACTTGGAGAACAGTAAGAGTCACGCAGGGCTGTGATGTTCTGTGTCAGAGTCCTGCTAAACGCTGTATTGTCCCTTTGATGGCTTCACATTCTGGCTTTCATCTAGCGGATAACAACATCTCAATTGGTGTGTTGGTTCATTGCTTAGGATAAACCAAGATATCAAACGACTTTGGAACCTGTTGCTAGAATATCTCTATTTGGGGACACTATAACAAAATATGAAATTACACAGGCTTTATAAATGATTTAGGAAGCATCTATGGAGGGCTCATAAAGGCTTTATGAAGGCTTCATAATGCCTATATTGGTTGATAACCGGAGGTTGAAGACATCAACAGATGTCAATCTCTTGCTAGTCTTTGTGATCCTGCCGTTTCTGTCTTTCCCGACCAACACTAATTTTCCTGTTTTCTGGGAAAAACATTTCACGGTTCAGCAGATCAAACACTCTCATAAGCTCTGGGTTTGTTTATTCCAACCCACACCCACCGAAAGAGAGCGAGAGAGACAGAGAGAGAGAAAGAGAGATACAGAGTGAGAGATATGCAAGCAGCATTGCTCATTTTCCACCTTTGCCTCAACCCTTTCTCATCCCTTCCTCAACCCTTCCTCTTTCACCCTACTCCCTCATACATTTTCCTCTCTCTGAACAGCCTGCCATTTTAAAGACCTCCCTCTCCCTTTTTTCTTCACATATTTGTACCTGCTTTGGGACTTTCCCCAATCCCTCTCCCTTCCTCTACCCTTCCCTAACCCCTCCCTCCCTCTACCCTTCCCTAACCCCTTCTCCCTCCCTGTTTTCTCAGTGTGTACCTGTATCCCCTCCCCAATCACCCCTCAACCCTTTTCCTGCCCCTCCCCTCGCTATCCGTAAACACAGTATACACAACTTTAAACCCCATCTCTCTCTCTCTGTGAGATGGTCTGGTGCAGGTTGAGGTGATGTGTGTGATCTCTAGCCAGGACTATTCCTTTCCTAGGCAGCCAGGCAGGCAGGCAGGCAGGGGGTTGCTGGGCAGGCACGTCTGACTTAGATCTCTCTCTCGCTCTCTCTCCCCTCTCTCTCTCACACCTCTCTTCTCCCACCCCTCTCTCTCTTCCTCTCCTTCAAAGGAGGCAGAGGAGGAGGATGGAAGGATGGAGGGATGACTTAACACCAGGGGAATGCTGACGGACTAGCGGTTAGAACACTATCCCAGCTTATTAACACTCAATACCAAACAGCCTCCACCATAACTCCTACGGTAACCTCTCCCTCACACACCAAGCCAGGGGGACAGAATGATGAAACCATGTTGTGGGTAGAATATGTATCTATTTGTTCTCCCTCAGCTTCAGGTTAGTGTACTATGGGGCTATGGAGATCAATATACTAGATTCTGCAGTCATTTACTTGACAGAAGAAAAGGTTCCATCAACACCATTTGCAGCACCAGTGTCAGTGTACAGTGCAGGCACATACAGTGAGGGAAAAAAGTATTTGATCCCCTGCTGATTTTGTACGTTTGCCCACTGACAAAGAAATGATCAGTCTATAATTTTAATGGTAGGTTTATTTGAACAGTGAGAGACAGAATAACAACAAAAAAAATCCAGAAAACGCATGTGAAAAATGTTATAAATGGAATTGCATTTTAATGAGGGAAATAACTATTTGACCCCCTCTCAATCAGAAAGATTTCTGGCTCCCAGGTGTCTTTTATACAGGTAACGAGCTGAGATTAGGAGCACACTCTTAAAGGGAGTGCTCCTAATCTCAGTTTGTTACCTGTATAAAAGACACCTGTCCGCAGAAGCAATCAATCAATCAGATTCCAAATTCTCCACCATGGCCAAGACCAAAGAGCTCTCCAAGGATGTCAGGGACAAGATTGTAGACCTACACAAGGCTGGAATGGGCTACCAGACCATCGCCAAGCAGCTTGGTGAGAAGGTGACAACAGTCGGTGCGATTATTCGCAAATGGAAGAAACACAAAAGAACTGTCAATCTCCCTCGGCCTGGGGCTCCATGCAAGATCTCACCTCGTGGAGTTGCAATGATCATGAGAACGGTGAGGAATCAGCCCAGAACTACACGGGAGGATCTTGTCAATGATCTCAAGGCAGCTGGGACCATAGTCACCAAGAAAACAATTGGTAACACACTACGCCGTGAAGGACTGAAATCCTGCAGCACCCACAAGGTCCCCCTGCTCAAGAAAGCACATATACAGGCCCTTCTGAAGTTTGCCAATGAACATTTGAATGATTCAGAGGACATCTGGGTGAAAGTGTTGTGATCAGATGAGACCAAAATGGAGCTCTTTGGCATCAACTCAACTCGCCGTTTTTTAAGGAGGAGGAGGAATGCTGCCTATGACCTCAAGAACACTGTGCCCACCGTCAAACATGGAGGTGGAAACATTATGCTTTGGGGGTGTTTTTCTGCTAAGGGGACAGGACAACTTCACCACATCAAAGGGACGATGGACGGGGCCATGTACCGTCAAATCTTGGGTGAGAACCTCCTTCCCTCTGCCAGGGCATTGAAAATGGGTCGTGGATGGGTATTCCAGCATGACAATGACCCAAAACACACGGCCAAGGCAACAAAGGAGTGGCTCAAGAAGAAGCACATTAAGGTCCTGGAGTGGCCTAGCCAAAATTTGTGGAGGGAGCTGAAGGTTCGAGTTGCCAAACGTCAGCCTTGAAACCTTAATGACTTGGAGAAGATCTGCAAAGAGGAGTGGGACAAAATCCCTCCTGAGATGTGTGCAAACCTGGTGGCCAACTGCAAGAAACGTCTGACCTCTGTGATTGCCAACAAGGGTTTTGCCACCAAGTACTAAGTCATGTTTTGCAGAGGGGTCAAATACTTATTTCCCTCATTAAAATGCAAATCAATTTATAACATTTTTCAAATGCGTTTTTCTGGATTTTTTTGTGGTTATTCTGTCTCTCACTGTTCAAATAAACCTACCATTAAAATTATAGACTAATGATTTCTTTGTCAGTGGGCAAACGTACAAAATCAGCAGGGGATCAAATACTTTTTTCCCTCACTGTACAGTGTTACAGCACCACATAGTACTCCACAACGATCTCCACTTTAATATGCCTCTGTAAGAGGCACTGTCTGTCCTTCAACATCATGCAGAGCCCAGGGCCACAGAGTCTGTTGCCTATCAGTTACAGCCAATGGGACTTGGCCACACTGAAAGAGGCTGGGAAGTCTCAAGATATGACCTTTGTTACAATTATACCGAATTGAAATATACGTTGAGTGTACAGTTGGCTGGATGTCCTTTAGGTGGTGGACCATTCTTGATACACACGGGGGAAACTGTTGAGTGTGAAAAACCCAGCAGTGTTGCAGTTCTTGACACAAACCGATACGCCTGGCACCTACTACCATACCCTGTTCAAAGGCACTTAAATCTTTTGTCTTGCCCATTCACCCTGTGAATGACACACATACACAATCCATGTCTCAATTGTCTCAAGGCTTAAATCCTTATTTAACCTGTCTCCTCCCCTTCATCTACACTGATTGAAGTGGATTTAACAGGTGACATCAATAAGGGATCATAGCTTTTACCTGCATTCCCCTGATCAGCCTGTGCCATGGAAAGAGGAGGGGTTCCTAATTTCTGTACAGTATATATACAGTATACTGCAAATGTGAGTACTATACCATGATAAAGGTTTTCAGTCCTAGTCTTTGCTCTTCTGATGTGAGATTGGAGAGGGTTGGTTGATGTATTTGTTAAATTGTGTGTTGTGTTGTGTTTCTGGCTGTTTCTTCTTGCAGAAACACATTGGAGCAAACAAACCTAGCCTCCATATCTTAACTCTCCAAACACGACCCATGTATCTCTCTCTCCATCTCTCTCTTTGTCTCGTTCTCCTCCACTCTCTATCCCCTCTTTCTCACTCTTTCTCTAGCTCTCTTATCCTCCCCATACCTAGTCCCCACTCCACCCCTCTCTACCCCTCCCCAACCCCCTGTTGCCTCTGCCTGGGAAACATGGAAGCACAGAGATCCAAAAACACGTGGTTAGCCATAAAACTTCACATGCACTTTCTGTACCCTCTCCCCTCTCCCCTCTCCCCGTCCCCTTCTTCCCCCTCACCAAACACATATCCCCACAGGAGCAGGCATGAGAGGAGACAGTGAGACAGTAAGACAATGAGACGAGAGGAAGAGGCAGAGGGACAACAATCACGGCTGTCTCTGTGGTGGAGAGAAACTAACAGAGGGACAATAGAGACAATGACAGAGAAAGGAAGAGAGAGAGAGAAGTGACTGCAGGCTACCATTCCACCAGCGGTCCTGAACAATGACTATCCTGTTGCTCTACGGGGCATCACTAGCTTACCCCACTGCAACATTAGACAAGCGTAAACATACAAGGACAATGGTCCTCGGTCTCCACTGTCTCATTCAAAGGTGTCTTTTTGCTCCTGCCGTTGGCTGGGTGTAGAGGAGATATCTCACCTCGCCATGTGCCCTCAGTATCCACTCCATATGTAGCCTATCTGTTTCTGTGTATCGTGCTCCTAGAACTGGACGTCAAACCCTGTCTTCTCTGCTACCCAAAGCATTTATGAGATAGAGAATCTCCTCAGATCAGTGACTTGTGATGGGGAACAAGAACTAGAATTCCCTTTTTTCCTGTGTCATTTCAGAGCCTACAACAATGCCCGTCTTCTAGTGTTCTGGTTACATACCCTTAAGTTACCAAGACAAATAGCTATCGGATGTCTGCTTCCCTAAGTCATAGGGAAAAATTCAGACCCCTTGACTTTTTCCACATTTTATTACGTTACAGCCTTATTCTAAAATGGATTAAATAAAAAAAATCCTCAACAATCTACACACAATACCCCATAATGACGAAGCGAAAACAGGTTTTTTGAATTGTTTGCAAATTTATTAAATATTAAAAATAAATAATTTATTTACATAAGTATTCAGACCCTTTGCTATGAGACTCGAAATTGAGCTCAGGTGCATCCTCTTTCCATTGATCATCCTTGAGATGTTTCTACAACTTGATTGGAGTCCACCTGTGGTAAAGTCAATTGACTGGACATGCTTGTCACAGTGCTTGTCAGAGCAAAAACCAAGCCACGAGATCGAAGGAATTGTCCGTAGAGCTCCGAGACAGGATTGTGTTGAGGCACAGATCTGGTGAAGGGTACCAAAACATTTTTGCAGCATTGAAGGTCCCCAAGAACACAGTTGCCTCCATCATTCTTAAATGAAAAATGTTTGGAACCACCAAACTCTTCCAAGAGCTGGCCGCCTGGCCAAACTGAGCAATTGGGGGAGAAGGGCCTTGGTCAGGGAGTTGACCAAGAACCTGATCGTCACTCTGACAGAGCTCTAGAGTTCCTCTGTGGAGATGGGAGAACCTTCCAGAAGGACAACCATCTCTGCAGCACTCCACCAGTCAGGCCTTTATGGTAGAGTGGCCAGACGGAAGCCACTCCTCAGTAAAAGGCACATGACAGCCTGCTTGGAGTTTACCAAAAGGCACCTAAAGACTCTCAGACCATGAGAAACAAGATTCTCTGGTCTGATGAAACCAAGATTGAACTCTTTGGCCTGAATGCCAAGCGTCACATCTGGAGGAAACCTGGACCATCCCTACGGTGAAGCATGGTTGTGGCAGTATCATGCTCTGGGGATGTTTTTCAGCGGCAGAGACTGGGAGACTAGTTAGGATCAAGGGAAAGATGAACGGAGCAAAGTACAGAGAGATCCTTGATGAAAACCTTCTCCAGAGTGCTCAGGACCTCCGACTGGGGAGAAGGTTCACCTTCCAACAGGACAACGACCCACAGCCAAGACAATGCAGGAGTGGCTTCGGGACAAGTCTCTGAATGTCCTTGACTGGCCCAGCCAGAGCCCGGACTTGAACCCGATCGAACATCTCTGGAGAGACCAGAAAATATCTGTGCAGCAACTCTCCCCTTCCTACCTGACAGAGCTTGAGAGGATCTGCAGAGAAGAATGGGAAAAACTACCCAAATACAGGTATGCCCAATAAGACTCGAGGCTGTAATCGCTTCCAAAGGTGCTTCATCAAAGTAAATGTGATATTTCCATTTTTTTATTTTATATAAATTAGCAAAAATAAAAACCAAAAACGATTTTTGCTTTGTCATTATGGGGTATTGGGTGTAGATTGATGAGGGGAAAAAACTATTGAATCAATTTTAGAATAAGGCTGTAACATAACAAAATGTGGAAAAAGTCAAGGGGTCTGAATACCTTCCGAAGGCACTGTGTGCCTATAGATAGCTGCTTCTAATGGGATTCTGCTTGAGGTCATTCTACTTTCATCTGGATATATATGTGACGTTTTTGTTCCACTCAGTCAGTTGAACAGTAAGACTGAAATTGAAGAGTCCTCTGCATGTCGGTCTGAAATAATAAGCCTAAACCCTAAACTGTTTTTGATTGATATCTTTCTGCTCCTCTGGCCCTAGCAGCCGTCATTCATGAGGTGTGTGTGTGTGTGTATTTATGTATGTGTGTGTGTGCGTATTTATGTATGTGTGTGTGTGCGTATTTATGTATGTGTGTGGTGAGTGTGTTACATCAGAAGACCGGAGCGTAAGTACCTAGTCATGTGATTGGTCACATGCCAGGGTTCTGTTACCACAGCGGCGCCTGGCAGAGGTCCAGACCAGGCCCGGGGTCCTGACCGGGAGATGCCTGAGTGGAGCGCTGATCTGCAGACTCAGAGCACTGAGAGCACAACTCAGGCAGACACAAAATGACAGGGTTCAGGAGCCAAATTGGAGCTCGCTCCCTCACTTCCGTCTGAGGCGCTGAGGGGAATGGTGGAGGGAGGAGGGGGTCGTGGTTGGGGAGAGAAGGGGGTTGAGGTTGGTGATGACAGACAGTGAGCAGAACTGTTTCTCACTGGGCTGGGCAGTGTTCTACTGTGTTGTGCTTTGTAATATTGTGTTGAACTTTGCGATGTGCTTTCTCTACTGTCCTGTATGGACCACCTGATGAAGACCTTCACTGTTGAAACAATGTTTTTCTGAGATTCCCTATAAACACGCCACTTCCATACAGCTACGCCTGGAATGTTTTTTTCTGTAGCAGATTATGAGAACGTAGCAGGTTAGAAGAATTAGGTTAAGGTTAGGAAAAGGGTTAGCAAAAATGCTCTCCTAACCTGCTACGGAAAGTCACTTCCGGTCGTAGCTGTATTGAAGTGGCGTGTTTTTAGGCAGCCCTGTTTGTCTCTATGACGACAATACAATTTCTGTATCGAGGCCTCACTTCCTGTTTAGTACTGTTGTCACGCCAACAGTCTTTGATCTCTCCTGTGACAGGCAACACAAGGAGCAGATTAACAGATGCTGGGTATTTGTGGAGGAATAACAACAGAGAGAGAGAGATGTGGACAGTCCGGGCTCAGGAGACAGAGAGATATCAGATAGGCACAAAGGCTGGCCAAGTCATTATGAATGTGTATTCGTAAGAAACACCCAGTGCTCCAGTGATAATGATCACTGTCACTATTCATTCCCATGGACAGGGAATCAAGCACAGTATGAGAGAATGTAAGGGAAGAATGTAAACGCAAACTAATGTGTTGATTAGATGGATGATGATGAGAAGAGGAGGATGAGGAAGAGGAGGATGAGGAGGAGATGGACGAGGAAGTGATGGAGGAGGATGAGGAAGAAGAGGAGGAGATGGAAAAGGAGGATGAGGAGGAGGAAGAGATGGAGGCGAAGGAGGAAGAGGAGATGGAGAAGTAGGAGGAAGAGATGGAGGAGGATGAGGAGGAGATGGAGGGGGATGAGGAGGATGAAGAAGAAGAGGAGATGGAGGAGGAAGAGAAGGATGATGATCTGGTTGAAATGGCTAGATGACCTTCTGACTGAACAGATTTGGGTTATCGAATGAAGCATGCATGTCCTATGCTTGAAAGAAAAACACCATCACACCAACTATCCTCCAATCCTCCATAAAACTTCCCACAGCAGGTTTCAATGATTCCATATGCCAGCTGCCCTCCATATTGAATAGCTACCATATTCCAAAGTAGCCACAGTTTTGAAAAGCCATTTGGAGGTTACCTAGCTTAGTCCAGGTTTTTTAAAGATTGACCCTATCCAAAATAGTCTTTCATACAAAGAGCAGTTCACTGAGTCTTGACTCCATAAAGCCTCTCTGAATACAGCAGCTTGCCTGTGAGGACGGTAAAAGGCCTTCAAGTGTATTAAGTAACCTTTGCGGATGAAAGCGGTGAAAATGGTATTTTAACAATATTGTGATGCCCTTTCAATATGAAAGGCGGCGGTATAAGGGAAGCTCTCAGCCAATGAATGCATAGGGAGAAGGAGAACGGAGTGTGTGTTGAGGAAGTGGTGATCATCCTCTAGTAATACAAGCTGCCATGATGATTGTCATCACGTTGCACATCTGACATACCCATCAGCTAAGGTGGCAGGCTTGTATTACTAGAGGCAGGCTTGTATTACACACTCCGTTCTCCTTCTCCCTATGCATTCATTGGCTGAGAGCTTTCCTTATACCGCCACCTTTCACACTTTTGAAATCTGTTCAAAAGTGTTGAGAAAATAAATCAGAAATCATATCCCACAATCCACTCATTAAAATACTAATTGTATTCATGTCAGGAATGCGCACACACACAGAGAATGGCTCTAGTGGTCAAATTAGAGCTGTGTATTAATTTCCAGCAGGGAGCAAATAAAAAGCTGATAATGGGAACACATATGGCTGAGACTTCTCTCTGGGTCCTGAGAGCTCCAGCAGCCCATCAGGGGTACCCAGCCTAATCATCCAGTTATCTCCAGGAGGACCCTCCGGCAAGCCCAGGACCCCCCACACCTCCTTGGGCAGAGGGAGAGGTAGAACTGGGAAAGGGAACATGTGGACAAATGTCATTCAAAGATGTACTTCCACAATCTATAATCTTAGCGTAGACATGCGCAAACTAGCGCTGAGCGATTAGTACTTTGAGGTCAGTTTGGTTTGATGATTAAAAAAAATCACGATTTTCATAATTTTTCTAAACATTAAATGCACTATTCATTGTGGGTTGAATGCTGTACTATAGAATAAAACAATTAATAAAAGGTCCATGATGGCAGTGACTGCCAATTACTTATTAACCATCAGTTATTCACATTTTCCTTCAAAATATTTTGTTTTATTTGAAGACTAAGTCATCTCATCTCTATAGAGCTGCTGCCTATACTGTCTGGCAAAATTACTATTTTAATAGTTTAGTAGTATTTTCAGGTAGAGATAACACATCGAAACAAGTACTCTATGTATCCCTCTTTATCACGTATTCTTCAGTCTCTTATGCAGCAGGTGCAAAAGAAACAGACCAGACAAGTAGGAGCGCACTGGATTATGGTCATTGTAGTTAATTATCACGTTTTCTGTGCAAAACTATGTAGAACACTGGCCTGCTGAAAACTACAACTCCCTACTACATCGCACAGCTCAGGCATGAACTGATTTATCTCTAGAGAAACTGCAGGGAAATGTGAGCAATGAGCTCACAGAAAAAACTAAATTGAATGAAAATAATTGAACCAACTTCGGTCAATTAGTTGTTTAAAAACAAAAAAAATAACCAACATTTCTGTTAATCAGTTAGCACTAACGCATACACGCACTAGTTTTTCTATCCTCGTGGGGATTAAAATGATTATTTGGGGATTAAAATCTTATTTTCCTTAACCCCTAAACCTTACCCTAACCCTAATTGTAACCCAATACCTAATCCCTAACCTTAAAATAGCCGTTGTCCTCATGGGGACGTGGGAAATGTCCCCACGAGGGAGAATGTTCCTTGTGGGGCCTTTTGGGGATTTCAGGTCCCCACAAGGATAGAAAATAAGACCACACACACCACGTCCCCAGTTGGTTAGACTAGTGTGAACACACACATGATCCCATCCCATACACACTTAAAAACAGTAGAGCGTTCATTTCATTTGAAAAATATAACATTTTAATAAAAGGCTACATCTCTTTATAATAATAATAATTACATTAATTAAAGTACCGAGGCGTCTTTCCAATGGAGCTCTATAGAATAGAATGCATAATTTACAGTTTTAATACAAGTGGAACAAAACCAAAAAAAGCCATGAAAAATTATTATAAAACAAACATGATTACAAGGAGATACTAAAAAGGCATAGTAATAAAATCTCTTTTGAACATAAGCCCCTTGTGAAAACCAAGGGAGTATCATACCCTGATAACAGGGTAGTAACACGGTAAAGGAATCCATGTAGGTAGGCACAGCTACTGTACTCAGTAAAACACTACGGTTTCTTCTCAAACGCCACCCTATTACCTATGGAGTGCACTAATTTTGCCCTGGTCATAGGAAATAGGGTGCCATTTGAGACGCACCGTCGTAGTGTGTGTTAGCATCATAACCTCTTCCTCTGGCAACGCAGGGTTAACAAGACACAGGAGAGACTGGTCAATTCAACACAGAGGAGGAGTAAATAAACATTTGTGGGGGGATAACATTTCTTTTTTGGGGGGACTAGTCTCCCGAAGGCAGACATGGTCGTACTCATTAGGACGCGTATCAAAACCGGTTTGGCTAAACAAAATGAAAATGTGCATTTCTTATTGGACAGATCCAGGAAAGGTAGTCCGTTGGGCCTAATGAATACACCCTAGATCTGTCGTTCTGCTCAGAAGCCTGGACATCAAGGAACGAGGGGTGGCTATACACAAAACAACCGTTGAGCTTGGTTGGTATAGATTCATTTGGTGGGCTTGTCTTTGTCAGGTGTAAACCTGTGTTAGCATGTTTCTGCAATTTGGGCCAGTTTAGGGCCAGTTCGGGGGTAGTGTTGTCCTAAGTGTGGGCTCTTTCCCTGTGCAAAGCCTGGGCAACAAAACAAAGGCACTGAGACATGAGGCTACAGGGCTGTGGTACCTGCGCTACGCCATATTGTGAAGTTAGTACAGGAAGTCCCTGATTGATCAGAACAGAGACCTCTGCCACAGGATTGGTTGACAAGGCAGGAAAGGGGAGGGCGGAAAACTCTAAATACTTTGCATTTGAAACATTGGAGATGATATCTCCCAATTCTCCAAGCAGCTTGTCCATCCACAGGACTATGGGGAGGGGAGTGACATTTCAATAAATAAACTCTTTACATTTATCAATAAATCATTATATATGTCCATCTGCATATACATCTAGGATTATTGGTAGAGGCAGACTCAGATAGGGCACCAGTCCCAACTTTCACCTCTAGCAGTCCCTCCGGTATCAGCGGTCCCCACCTACTCCCTCAGACAGTGGTCATTCAATTCACGTATAGTTTCTGGAACCCAACACCCGTAACCATGGTTACCGAGTAACCCATCCAAAGCCATCCCCAAGTCCATCATTTTCTCCTCTTTCATCTCCAAGACTAGATGTTTTTGTTAAATAGTCCTGTAAAGTCGACTGTTGATGGCTACTCCTCTACTCTTCTCTCCATCCCGCCATACTTCATTGGCCAAGCTTCCTCAATAGAATCTCCAGTCATCAGTCCTTAGCTTTAAGACTCTCTGGTGGAACAGGGGTGTGAGGTGTCCGTGGAGTGTGTTTCTGTTATATATTCCTCTGGTACTTCTGGAGGGGTATCAGTCCATCCTCTCCACCTTGCCCAGGATCTTCCCCTGGTACCTGGGCAGAATAGAGCTGTCATCCAACACCTCCTCGAACACGGCTCCACACTGAAACTCATCACTGGCCCTCTTGAAGTAGTACCTGTAACCCAGGAGGGGAGAGAGGGGGTTAGTGACAACAGGTCAATCATCAGTACAGTACAGCCAACACAACCAGACCATAGAAGACCTGGATTACAGGGAACAGTACTATTGAACAGTAGGCTATCCAACACATACGTGGAACAGTACTATTGAACAGTAGGCTATCCAACACATACGTGGAACAGTACTATTGAACAGTAGGCTATCCAACACATACATGTATTCAGCAAGACACCTCATTTTTTAATTTATTTATTTCACCTTTATTTAACCAGGTAGGCAAGTTGAGAACAAGTTCTCATTTACAACTGCGACCTGGCCAAGATAAAGAAGAGCAGTTCGACACATACAACAACAGAGTAAAACAAACATAGTCAATAACACAGTAGAAAATAAAAACAAATCTATATACAAAGAGTGCAAATGAGGTAGGATAAGGAAGGTAAGACAATAAATAGGCCATGTTGGCAGAGTAATTACAATATAGCAATTGAATGAAGATAATGTCATGTGGATTCAATATGATCTGGTTTAACCTCAGATTGTGTGTGCGTGCCGTGTGTCTATTCTCCTTCATTAAACCCTACTACCCCAGATAAAGGAGCCATTGTGCGAGGGGCCAGAGAAGACCACCACTGAGGTCAGAGGTCAAGAGCTAGCCTCCCCCCAGCCCTTTGGACTCTTGAGGGGAGGAGACAAACTCCTGTGATCTCCTACGCACCAACAACACTTCACGCTCAACTAACCCTCAGACTGAACCAATGGCTTTTGTATTATAGGGGTGGTCTTTGATAGTCTCTGGTCCTACAGGGGCTTATTGGATATAAGAGGGTCTGGACCAATTCAAAATCCACCCGTTTCCTCTTATTTCATCAGTCCTGCCCTGGTACTGAGCTACTCCAGCTCCTGACTAACTGGTTATCATTAGGCCCTCAGTGAAAGGACCCCTTCATTTAAAGAAGGCTCAGATTTTGGGTGCCTGTAAGTCTGCCTGTTATAAACCCTGACCTCGACATACACACCATATTTTCTCCTAGTCAATGCCCTTCCCTCTGTGAGAGCTATATAGGAAGCAGTAGAAGGGTCCCGGTAGGCAGCCAGGGAGGGGGCGGGGTCATCTGATCTAAGCAGCCAACTACCTGAGGGGGTACTCTCCTCTTCCTGTCAGCCATGATGACTACACTGGCCCTGTTAAAAACCCCTTTACCCCCAAAAACTACCTCCATTTTAGAGGAAGAGGAACCAGCGGGGGAGGAAGGGTAAGTGCTGTATACCTCAGCCATTAACTCTGTAATGGAAAAATGCCTCATTTTGCCCACGTGTGGGGTGGTGCACGTTGTGCGCCTTGGAATTCCTAAAGCTAGTGTTTTACGAGAGGGGCTGACAAAATCATACAAACAATGCTTGTAAAAATGAGAAGAACACACATAAAAAAAAAAAAAGGTACTCTCAAACACACACACACACACACACACAAAAGGGTGTTCACTAATAAAAAACCAGTCTCCATTTGAAACACAGGAAGAGTTCACTAAACGGGGTGTCACACAGCTTCTATTAAATCACAGTAATAATACTCTGAACTGGGGAAATTATTCATTGTACTCTGGCGAGCCAAGTATGAACTGGGTAAATAAGAGGACATGAAAGAGAAACTAAGACACGCTAGATAATTGTGGCCTTCTTTCTGAGAAGGGGCTCTATCCTTCTCCAAAACACTTCAAAGGAGCACGGATCTTATTTGCTCAAAGAGGGAAGGAGAGAGAGAAATAAGTATTTCCATTGGAACATGTTTTATGTGGCAGAATTTTCAGTGTGCAACATCTGGCAGCAATATTGTCTGGCAGGGCCGGGCCGTACTGTTCTTTGTTGAACGCAAGCCATGTTCAAATGACCCAACGCCACACATTCTCCCCCCCGCTACTGCAATTAAAACCATAACGCTTTGAATACCCCTATCCTCCCCTCTAACAACGTAGATGGTTTGAGAGAAAGACAAGACAATCAACTACATAGACGAGAGAATGTACACTATGCAGCCATGCTTCTCACGCCTTAGACCTAGGTTCCACGTGACCTGACCAGGAAAAACTCTGGACCCGAGCTACAGCCCTAGAGTGTTCCCTTGCTCCATGGCCTAAAAGGGAAACTGAATACGTGTGATGCATTCCCATCATATCCCTACACACCGTTCAGTCTGTACAAGTTATGAACCAATGCTTGACTCTTGATACCATTCTTGTAATCCAGATCACATTTGAATAACAGTTCTCATCTAAAACGGTGTTGGATACACCTCTAATAGTGAACAGGGCCTGTAGTATCCCAAACAAGCATGTCCGACGTTTAACAACGCGCCATTCAAACAAACCAAGCCTGAAATATGACTAATAAGTATCCCCGAAAATTATGCCGACGTGTAAACACACACACTGACGCGCTAGTGTGTGTTATTCTGTGTTACTTCAATGTGCGTGTACTTCAACGTGCGTGTCTTTAAAGCAGGCTGCCTGATAGCATCGGTGAGGAATTTGCACGGCTGGCCGTTTGTGTGAGTCTTTGTTGGTTGAAATGAAAGGGGCTGGGTTCAAAGGCGTGCGTATTAAGTGTGCCTTGCCATGGAAATCAATACCAGATGGGACCCAAAACACTCCTCACTTCAGATTTTCTCCCTCCCTCTCCTCTTTCCTGCAAACCCCCCTTTCTCCACCCCACCCAGTCTCTCATTCTCTCCTCTTCCTTCGTTTTAACCACAAACACAGGCATATCTGCACACACACACACACACACACACACACAGAGTATGAAGTCAATGCTCCAACTCAAGTGAGCATTCAGCCCAACAGAATAGAGTCGTGATAGAGTTTCTAAAGACCCTACCTGGGGCGGCAGGTAGCCCAGTGGTTAGGGGCAGGTAGCCCAGTGGTTAGGGGCAGGTAGCCCAGTGGTTAGCCTAGCGGTTAGAGGCGAGTAGCCTAGCGGTTAGAGGCGGGTAGCCTAGCGGTTAGAGGCGGGTAGCCTAGCGGTTAGAGGCGGGTAGCCTAGCGGTTAGAGGCGGGTAGCCTAGCGGTTAGAGCGTTGGGCCAGTAACCGAAAGCTTGCTGGATCGAATCCCCGAGCTGAAAAGATAAACATCTGTTGTTCTGCCCCTGAACAAGGCAGTTAACCCACTGTTCCTAGGCTGTCATTGTAAATAAGAATTTGTTCTTAACTTCTCAGGGATCACTGGGGCGCTAGCGGGCTGCTCCCAACACTACCAGGTAAAATGTAAGGCGCCAAATTCAAAATCCAAAAGTTGAATTAAACATCCACCAATATACAAGTGTTCCATACTCATCAAAAGCTCTGTTTCTTGGCAATATCACAGCGTTGTCAGATTTCAAAAAGGCTTTATGGCGAAAGCAGCACATTTGATTGTTTGAGAGTAGCATATTTTTCCCATAGCCATGAATCGATTAGCCATCATGGCACACACAACACATTTCACAGCAAAAACAAATCAATTACCTGTTGAAGAACTTCTGCTGAGGTCATCCTAAGTGTCCAACGAAGACAATCCATGGTTCTTTTGTTAGAAAAAGTAATGTATTTTACCCATAAATCCTCCATTTGGTTCGCGCGTTATAATCAGAAACGACAGCTTCCACTACTCCATTGAAACGTGACGCGAACCCGTTCATCTTATACCTATAAACTTGTCCAGGAACAATCAAACATAGTTTTAAATGTATCCTTAGGAACACTTTTACGTATATTTACTATTATAAATCAACCGGAATATAAACTGATCGATAACGACGGTAAAAAAGACACTGCGTGACTTCTCGGGAGCGCGCGTTCCATTCTGTTTACATGAAAGAGTGACTTCCTGGTTTGCTCTTATTCTCTGGTCTTATTCATCCAAAATGAAAAAAAATACACTGTCTCGAGACTGTTGACATCTAAAGGAAGCGATGGGTACTGCATTCATATGCCCTTATATGGTCATTTTCATGAGGGAGGGGTGCCCAAATGAGCAATGTGTCAAAATCACTTTTTCCAGGACAGAAATTCCTCGGGGTTTCGCCTGCTATATGCGTTCTGTTTTACTCACAGACAAATGGTTAACAGTTGTGTGTTTCCTATCCAATGGTACCAAATATCTGCATATCCTATTTTCTGGGCCTGAATGGGAGGCATTTTACTTTGGGCACGCCAGGCTCTCCAAAACCGACCCCTCAGCTGCCACTCCCTAACAAGTTAACTGACTTGCCTAGTTAAATAAAGGTTAAATACCAGCTGGGGAGGAGATCTGGGAAACTAATGGAGCCATGAAGACACTTTGTGGGGGGGATGTTTTTCTAGTGTGTGTGTCCCCTTCTTACCAAGCTGATCATAACAGTCACCTAGTGTGTGAGATTGTCAGACTGTGTATGCATGAATGTGTGTGTGTGTGTGTGTGTCCGTGCATTGAATGTGTGCCGTAGTATCCCTTCTCCATACCTGTAGTGTCCCTTCTTCCGGAGCTGTTCTTTAAAGTGTCCCAGTGTGAGGCTGTGGGTCTTCATCCGCCTACGGTAGGGGATCTCCTCACCACAGAAGAAGTAGGTTACCTCGGTCTCACTACCCATGGCTGGAGCAACATGGCAGCCTGTTGCCACCTGCAGCACCCTGTTGGTCTCTCTCAGTCTGAGGGGAGAGAGGAGAGGTGTGAGCACAGACTTATACTTTCCCCTATAGAATAGTATTATTAACAAGCTTGGTGGCTAGTAGCTATTGCTACACAGAAAGACAGAGGAAGGGGACCAGGGCAGGAGTAAAGGCTGGTATATGATCTAGAATAATGAATTCTAGAAAAGACAGATGGTTGACTAGAGAGTAGATAACATCTGTCTAGAAAGAGGAGAGCGGGGTGTGTGTGTGTGCTCTCTGCTCCCCTTCAGCCATGTCCAAGGCTTTATAGCATTACTTCAGAAGGAGGGAGGCTAACTAGGGCCTGTTCTGTTCTAGAACTGCTCTCTGAAGGTCAGCCAATTCAGCACCATGAAAGACGGCTCTGCAGTCAGGGGGCAAGGACTACAACATACACACACACCAAAGAGATCAGGGAGGCGAGAGAGAAAAAAGCTGACAAGGCTGGCCTGATGAAAATGGAACTTCACATGTGTGTGTGAATGCATATCTTCCTCCCTCCACATATGTAATATCATGTTAGTGAACAGAGGAGGAGGAGCAGAGGGATGAGATGCGTACTCTTCTGTTTGGAGAGAAGCAGCAGGGACAGAGCCGGGCCCAGGGGGGGATGAGGCTGGACAGGGCCCACTCTGGACAGGTATAGGGTGGCACTTCTCTCTCTGGAGGCTGGATGTAGAGGGTCTGGTGGGAAGAAAACAATAGACAAACGTTATTACAGTACAATGTGGTAGTACAGTCTCCGGCATCACACATATACTATCTAAGCACAGACAGGTTTCAACACTGTAGGAATCACAATGGTATAGTAAAACAAGTGATCAACGCAGTGTCAATATGCACTCCACTGTCTACAGGGAAAACCGGAACCAACGTTTTAGTGAAAGTATCAACATGTTCCTTGTAGTGCGTCCGGGTCGGGGGTGCGGCTCCTACCTCTGTTTGGGGGGTTTGGAGACGGAGGCCTCCTCTAGTCTGCGACAGGCCTCCTCCAGCTGGGACAGGGTGTTGGGCGGGGGCAGGGGGGGCATGGCCGGGTCCTGGATGAAGGGATGGGCGGGCTGGTGGGCACGGAGATGGACGCTGGCACCTCCGCCTCCCCACGTGTGTGTCTGGTTGGACGCCGCTCCGCCACCATACGCCTTCTTAGTGCTCTGGGTACTGTTGGTCAAAGATAAAAACAGCCAATCAGCATGGAGAATGGAAGGAAGCAAGAGGAGCCAATTGTGGGGAATGTTGGGAAATGTACTTTGAATACATGTAAAATGACTAAGGGATGCGATTGTGAAACCGAAGTGATGAAAATTGTGTTTAAATGTACTGAGAGGACTACAATAAATAAGTTGCAATGAAAGGAAAACAAGTGAAGGGAAATGTAGTTCTGAGGCATTGGGAGAGGACTACAACAGGAAGTGGAGAGGCTAGACTGCCCTACCTGTGGGGTTTGTGGTGTTTGCCCTGCCGGTCACTCTCCAGGATCCACTGCCACACGTTCTGGGAGTGGTCTGTGCTGTTGCTGGGTAGCTGGAGGGACACGACCTCAGCCCCCGACCGACACCCCCCTCGGGAAAGGGAACTGGAGCGCCCCATGTTGGACTCTGCGGGACTGCTGCCACAGGACGCCATCTCCCTGCCCAGGCTGCGACTGCGTGGGTAAGGGGGAACCCCCTCCGCCCCTCCAGACCGCACCGGGCACAGACACAACACCCTCTGGGCCGCCTCCCTCTCCATCTGCTCCTTGCTCTTGGAACCGGCGTGGTGGTGGATGTAGTGGTGGTGGATGTGCTTGGTGCTGCTGGGTCTGCCCAGGGAGAGGGCCCTTCCTGGGGTGAAACCTACTGAGAAGCCCCCTAAGCTGGAGGTGCCACTGGGGCTGGAGGCCTCGGGTGAGACCAGGGGCTTGAGACCGGGGCCTCCCCGGGAAAGAGTCCTGTGCTCTGGAAAGCAGGCTGAGTGGCGGGCCACGGTGGTGGGGGACTGGCAGCCAGGGGTTTTTAGGACACGGGACAGGTGGTCGTCCAGGATGGCCTGGGGGTCCTCGTCGTTGGCGCCGGTGGGCTGCAGGGACAGGGGGTGGGCGGAGAGCAGGGGGGCACTACTGCCGGGCACCTCAGCCTCGTCCCTCTCCTCCTCCTACACACAGCCACCACAGAACGGTTAAGTTAGGAGATCTCAATGACAAACACACACATGGACAGGGAAGAAGAACGCTATTGAATGACACAATCAAGGAAACAATTAGACCATTGCCATAGACCTCTGAGATAAGGACTACTAGTTCATCCACACACACCTCTTGCATCTGCTGCAGCCTCTCCTCCAGGGAGCTCATTGTCTCCTGTTCTCTTTTCAGCCGCTCCAGACGAGAGATGAGCTGAGACGCAAACGCTGCCGGCTCCACCGGAGTCATCTCCTTAGGACATCTCTGTGTCCGCTATGGAGGGAGAGAGGGAAGGAGAGAGACAGAGAGGGAAGGAGAGAGACAGAGAGAGGGAAGGAGAGAGACAGAGAGAGGGAAGGAGAGAGACAGAGAGGGAAGGAGAGAGAGAGAGAGAGGGAAGGAGAGAGACAGAGAGGGAAGGAGAGAGACAGAGAGAGGGATGGAGAGAGACAGAGAGAGGGAAGGAGAGAGACAGAGAGAGGGAAGGAGAGAGACAGAGAGGGAAGGAGAGAGACAGAGAGAGGGAAGGAGAGAGACAGAGAGGGAAGGAGAGAGACAGAGAGAGGGATGGAGAGAGACAGAGAGAGGGATGGAGAGAGACAGAGAGAGGGAAGGAGAGAGACAGAGAGAGGGAAGGAGAGAGTTAAGACAAGTGCTGTAACACTGTTAAAGGAGGGGTCAGTGTCCACATCTGTCTTCCACCTGAGCCCTCTCCTCCTCTCACCCCCCCCATCCCTGCTAGCCATCTCATCTCATGCCCCAGTGCCCCCTCCACCCCTGGCAGTGCCCCCTCCACCCCTGGCAGTGCCACCCCTGGGCCTTGGGTCTGTGGTGGCAGTTGGTTACACTCCTTAGAGCCTGGGCTCTCTGCACGTTCCCTCTGTAGTGCAACCAAGCCATCAGCACTTCCCCTCTGAAGTCTGTACACTTCAAAGGGCCCTCGTCAAATATCAAACATTCACTAGGGGAGGGAGGGAGAAGGGAGGGCAGTGGCTTTACATCTAGGAATAAAAGTCACATATCGACAGGGGGGAGGAGGAAAGGGAGGATTAAAAGGAGGAGAAGATGGGGAGATGTGTGCAGGCAGCAGGGGAGGGAGGGAGATCAGAGAGGAGCAGGGGTAATGTATTTCGCTGTTGCATGCTGGGCACCTCTGAGGTACAGTAGTCATTATCCCCCTTGTGTGTGTTATTTTATCATTGTCATTTTTGCACTGGGGCTTTCTGGATTCCTCTTCCTCTCTTTTTGTTCCTCCCATCTCTTTGTAGTGGAGATGAGGGGAGAGAAGACCGACAGAGAGAGAGTGAAACAGAGAGAGGCTGTCTGCCCGACCCACGTCCTGAGGCTCTTGCTGCATCATGGCAGTGGCAGCTATCCCCCAATCAAAGGGCAAACAAAAACAAGGGGAGCGAGAAAGGGAGTGTGAAAGGGCACAAAGATGGAGAGAGAATCTTGGACTCTCTTTTAAGAAAGCATACATTTGTGAGGAGAAGAGAAAAGGGTCAAAAAGTTTGATTCAACTAGCTACTGATGTTGCTAGTTTGCCCTTCCCAAAACTCATTTCCCATGTCTCCCCTCTCCAACTCTCTTCTTTCCTTTCTTTTGGCCTTTCCAAAGCCGTCAGTTACCAACTCCCCCCGACACACTCCAACTCATCCCTCAGATCCCTCGTTTAAGGGGAGGGGTTGAGGGGTGCAGGCTGAAGAGGGAGAGGGGCGTTGTGGAGGGAAAAAAGGGGGACAAGCGCTGTTGGAAGTTGTCACTTTCCTCTGCGCTTGCTCCATTCATCCTCTGATCAAAGCGCTGTGTGTGTGTGTGTGTGTGTGTGTGTGTGTGTGTGTGGAGGAGCCGGCGGTTGATTCTAGAGCCTCCAGATAAAGCCCCGAGAGAGAGAGGGAGATCTCCCCCATCTCTCCATTCTGTGTATATTTTCATCATCAGTGTGTGAAGAGAAGACACAAGGTCTTTAGAATGCACCGGATAAACAGCTTAGAAACAGTCTCCTGCAGACTTCAAGGAACCCAACGGGGGTGTGGGTTACAAAGGTAGCGAGGGGTGGCGTGTGGGAGGGGGACTTTGACATCTGCTTTGCTCTCAGATCTTTGTTGTTGTTGTAGTAGTTGAATGGAAGACGTGGAACAGAGATGGTGGTACTATACATAGAACAGCATACCTGAATAGAGACCATGGAAATGGATGTTGCACTACTGAAAAGCACTAATAAGTGGGGCAATAGGACATTTGTGTGTGTGTGTGTGTGTGTGTGTGTGTATGTATGTATACACTTACAGGGAAGGCAGGTAGGGAGACTTGGCTGTTCATCCTCATGTTGCGCTGCATCTCTCTCTGCAGGTGCTTCTTGGAGCCCAGCTTGTAAGGAGGGATTCCATCTCTGGCAGGGAAACGCACAGGATACACAGGTCAAACAGCCAATCAGACACAGCAATACAACACACACACACACACACAACCAGGATGTAGCTCATTGGTCACCTAATAGCTATTTTAATCACCCCCTATATAACCCAGATAAAAAAATACATTATATTTCAGGTCAATTCTGAATCTGAGGTATAGTGAGCAAGAGGTGAACATTGGATAGGGTTTCTGCTAGGTCTCAGGTCAGTGTGTCTGAAAGAGTAGGGGATTTAATCTGCCCCAAAACTGACACTCATCTCCAGCCATGGCTCCCTGAGCAGTGGGCACTTCACCACACACCCCATGCACTTCCTTTCAACTGAGCCCAGAAAGGATCACTCAGCCCTCTCAGAGAGCTGTGCCAGGCTTTAGCTGTTAGCATTCATCACCAGCAGTACACACAAAGTTAGCATTAGCATCCCACCATTGACTTGCCCTGGAATCCCACTGAAAAGACTAGTCTAGAAGCAAACTATACTGTTTGGAATGTGCACACACAAACCCACTGATCAAAGTGTCAGTTCTACAGGGAGAGAATGATCAAATCATGTAGGCTAATAAAACATCACAGCCAAACCTCTCCTCTCAGATCACCCTCCATATACATTATGCAATCATAGTATAGGGCCCATCAAGCCTGGCCAATCCACACAGAGCTCTTTTAAACCATGCCTATGGCTGACCTAGTCAAAATACAACTCTGTCTGATCTAGTATTGCCTGAAGGCACTTCGTTCACACCAACCAACCAAGAGCAAAACCCAGTGTTTCTCTACGCGGCCAGGTGAGCCCTGCCCTATAAAAACACCAGTGTCTCAGTGACCTAGCCTAGCCAGTAGTGCACCCGACTGCCGCTTGTCTCACTGTAGCTTTGAAATCCCACAGTCATGCGCATTGCCTCCCTCCCCTCCTCGAACCGCTCCAGTCTTCATTTGGCAAGCCTGCCTCTGATCTCCCCACATCAAAAGGCTGGTTTGTGAGATAAGGTAATGTTTGAAGTCTGCGCAGCTGCATTCCCCAGCGTCCAAGCAAATCCATAAATAAGATATAACCCCCCCTCCCTTTTTTATTTTCTTTATCTAGAAATGAGATGAACATTTTTGGTGTGACGCCCAGCCCTTTTAACCGGCATCTTAAATGAGGAGTCAAAAAAAAAAATAACCTGGAAGCTTGTGTGGCTTTCGTCTCCGTTGCTGTTACTAGGCCTGTACTATCTAGGAGTCAGAGTACAGCACAGGATACTAGGCCTGTACCATCTATGGGTCCATACCGGTGCTTTGATTATGCCTGTCTAGATATACACTGGTCAGGCAGTCAGAAAGTTACAGACAAGTATCAAACTCTTTATAGCTGCTATACTCTTCTAAACCCCTCCCTTGGCTGTAAAGTCATTTCTATTCCAGACAGGATTCTTTAGCTAGGTTGTGATTCACAGGAACTAGTTTGCGAGCTAGCAATTCCAGTGATAAGTGTCATGTGATCAAAAGGCCCAAGGTCATCCTGAACAGCTGACTTTAAGACTACATTACTGTCAAAGACGGGTGATAAATGACGATATCCCATGAAGGCTGTTTACCATCGGGAAAAATGGTCCCAGTTCCAGTCTACTTAAGGGGTGGCTCTACCATAGGCACCAACGCATTAGCAGCTGGGTCTGGTCTGCCCAGCTGTACAGCACTCTGTGACATCAGCTGATGTAAGAAGGGCTTTATAAATAAATTTGATTTGATGATCATTGACTTTATATGAACCAGAGAAAAAGGAGCCCATGAAATGTATTGCTTTCTCTTGTGTCATTGATTACGGCCATGTGTCATGAGAAACTACAGCCATGACTCTAATACCTCATCTCATCTCTCCCACCATGGGGGGGGGTCTCGAGAGGGTTTCCTAATCCTGACACAGTAAGAGATTCCAGGTGAATTGTACCGAGGCCTAGAACCGGAGAACCTCCTTAGAACCCCCTCAAAAGGAGCTAGCATCAGATGACAGGCTCAGTTTGTGCGACAAAACGCTTTCCATACAGTCCATAAGTTTGTCTGAAGGTTCCCATGGCCAGTTGTGCCTCTCGCCCCCACAGAGACAAGGACAAGTCAGGAAAACCACAAACACTGTTCAAGTTTGGCTAAGAGGCTCTGAATCAAAACTCTTTCCCAGAACATTCCCAAACAATACTTCCCATGACACTCTTCCCACAATAGTAACCATCAGTATACACCAAACCAGAGGCTACAGTCATTTCCCTTAGAAAACACACAATTTAAAGCATTAACCTCTACTTACACACTGCTGTCGGTCATGGACATGGAGTCGTCTGTCATGGCGTCGCTGGACACCTCGCTGTCGTTGGTGCTGGTGGCTGGGGCAAATGAGCCCACATGGTACGGGTTGACCGGGTCCCCTCGCCTGTGGGACCTACACACACAGGACAATGCAGTTTAAATACATGTGTCAGGTAGCAATACATCAGATATACACTAGTACCTTTCATCCGTCTAGACCAGAGCTAAGGCCATAGGGAGTTTATTTCCCTTCTTGTGAAATAAGTGTAACTGGGTTGTAGATATTTGGGGACCTATGCTGCCAACTTGAAACTAGTCCTTTTGTGTGTGTGTGCGCGTGTGTGTGTGAGAGAGAGAGAGAGAGAGAGAAAGTGTGTGAGAATGTGTTGTCACGACACCAGTATTTTGATACTACCATACCAGATTTTCCTTGGCAAAAAAAGAAAACACGGAGCAGACTGAAATCTATGGTCCTTTAAAACCTACTTTCGTAAAATATCATGTGCTATAGCTTTGCACAAACAAAACTAATGTGACTCCCGGTGACAAAATAAGGCAGTTTTTTTCCAACATTACGACCGTTTTCCTCAATAAATTTTGTCCACTTCATGTTTTGTTTTCTTGGATTCCTAGTATGGCGATACTGGTATTGTGACAACACTAGTGTGACGTGTGTCTCAGACAGTAATGACCACCACACTCCAGGGCCTGAGGAATGTGACAGGGTTCTCTTCAAGCCCCTCCCCCTGGGGTGAGGGAGCAGGGGGAGAGCGGTACAGCTGTGTGTGTGTGTAAGTACATTTCCCGGGTGACCAGGACACTTCCCTCTCTGTTTGAGGCTTTGGCTGCTGTAGCACATTGCTAGTAGGAAAGGGGATACCTAGTCAGCTGTACAACTGAATGTCTTCAACTGAAATGTGTCTTCCGCATTTAACCCTTCTGAATCAGAGAGGTGAGGGGAGCTGCCTTAATCAACATCCACGTCTTCGGCACCCGGGGAACAGTGGATTAACTGCCTTGCTCAGGGGCAGAAAGACAGATTTTTACCTTGTCAGCTCGGGGATTCGATCCAGCAACCTTTCAGTTACTGGTCCAACGCTCTAACCACTAGGCTACCTATCATAGTCAAACTGGCCCTAAAACTGACCAATCCCTCTAGCTCCCTCTCTTTATTGGCATGGGAAATATATGTTTACATTGCCAAAGCAAGTGAAATAAAGCCCATCACCTCCTGCTGTGATGCATTCCTCCCCCAGCAGAGGAAACTAAGGGGGGAATGAGAGAAGAGGAGGCAGAGAGGGAGAGAACCTGAGCTCACAGCCAGGTAAGGGAGGGAAGGAAAAACGAGGAAGCGTGAGAGTGTGTAGGGAAAGGAAAGAAAGGAGAGAAGAGAAAAGGGGGAAGCAGGGCCTCTTCTTTATGAGCAGCCCACTGGCAGGCAGGAGAGAGCCAGAGAGTTGGAGAGGGCTAGAGAGGAAGAGAGAGAGAGGCCCAGCATGACTAAAGCCATAGGCCCCAGCTCCAACCTGACCTTCAGAGGGGCTTGCAAACTCTCAGGTATTTAGCACAGCTGGCCTCACATATCTCCCTCTCTCTCACCCCCTCATTCATTATTTTGCTTTCTTTCAACCAGTTTCTGTCCTTCCTTTCTGCTTACTCTCCCTCTAAAGTACACCTAGTCCCCAGATCCCAGCGTTTTCAAAAGGAAGAGATAAAAGACAAGAGAAAAAAAGAAGGGGAAATCAGAGGAAAATCACAGTAAACAATTGAGAGGGTGAAAAGGAGAGCGAGGGAGAGATTGGGGTTAAAAGAAAAAAAATAAAGAGAATGAATTTGCTGTCGCTGCTCAGTGGTTTTTGTGAATAATCTGATTGAGGGAGAAGAAATGAGTTCCACATGCCAGGGAAAGGAAAGCAGCTACAGAAGTAGTGGAGGGGTGCCCCTGACTCCCTATCAGTCTGATTAAAAACAAGACCACCTAACCATGTGATGGAATAATGGAGATCGGTCTGAACTGAAGCCTCACTGGGATACGAACCGATACGATGTCCTTCTCAATCCTCCTATGGGGCAGACTGGGTTGTCAACACATGTTCTTCCCGGTACCTCCCCTATAGTGTGTTGATTCTATTGACACTTTCTATCCAATCAGAGCCAGAATCCAGCCAAAACCACTCAAAAGTAGCCCAATTCCCCTCCCTGCAGGCCAAACACCAGTCTGGCACCGGGGCTCTAAAGCCTGATAGACTCCCTCTTTAGAAATGTTCAACGTGGTTCGTCTGACAAGTCAATGGCCATTGATTCATGACAACCATCTGGCCTTGGGTTGGGCCTCATCAGCTGATTCCGGTCCTACTGCGACCCTCATCCATATACAGACCGGCTAATCAATGGCTTGTTGGATTAGCACATTAGCAAGTTGTCATATCACTCCCATTAAGATAAGGTAAATACAGTCTGTTTATATAGGAGCTGTAAGGAGAGGATACAACTGAGGTATGTATGATATGAATAAATATTCACCTGTAGCAACGCGGTCTACATTCTGCTAAACACCACTCCCTTTTCCCCCACTGAATATCTGACATGTATAGATATTGGATACACATATGACCGTGAAGTCCAGATAAGTGAAACCGAACCACTGCTTGAAGTGGCTCTGAACATTTCAAATGACTACCCTACTATTTGTCATGTTTGAGATACAAGGAGATGTATCCCTATCCTTAGAAATGGCCCAAGCAGTGTGGCTGAGGCACAGCATAGCAGAGCAGTGGCATCATGTATTATTGGCTGACAGGCTGGGGCCAAGGCCAGGCGTGCTCTGTTAACTTCCCGTGGAAGACGATCCCTCAATCTGCTGAACTATTTCAAAGCTCCGGAAACTGAGGCAAGCCAGCAGAGGGCTGCACTCAGACTAGAGATCATCATTTATCACACACACACACACACACACACACACACAGAGAGAGAGAACTAGAAAGAGAGCTAGAGAGAGAGACCAAGAGCGGGAGTGTGTGTGTGTGTGTAAAGTATCTCCCAAACAAAGCTAACAAGCAAGGCAAGATGAAAACGTATCTGTAAACTGTCTATTTTGAGACAGTATATGCTCTTTTGATGTTATATCCTAGTTATTATCAATGGCTTGCAAAGAGCCATTCACACTAGGCTAGTCACTGCCTTCCCCAACATTCCCCTATTAGTTGGCTATAGTATGTGAAATAGGAAGGGACCAGTGTCTTACCTGTACCCCTTCTCCATCACCTCCACCGTCCTCATAGACACTGTTGCCCTCAGCGCCTGGGCAGAAAGTCCAACCACAGAGGCCAGCGCTTTGGTTTTGAAATCATTACAACTCCACTCCTCTTCCTCATTCAGGGTGGGCAGGTACCCACACACCAGCTTCAGGCTACCTAGCACGTTAGGGTTCACATGAGCAGGGTTCTCGCCCCCACTCCTCACATACTCGAGGTAAATGTCCGAGGTCAAGAACATCTGGTAGGCGCTCTCCTCCATGGTGGTCTGGATCTCGGTCTGTGCCTGGTCGAACATAGCCGAATCAATCTGTTGCTTCTTGATATTATCCCGAATGAACGTTTTGGTCGCAGGCTTGAGCTGCTTGGCAACTATGCTGCTGGTGTCAATATAGCGCTTGTAAATAGCTTTGGCGACTCGCAGCGTTTTGGTATCCTTGAGGTCCATCTGCCTGAAACCATTACAGGCGAACCAAAAGTCTAAAGTGTCGACGCATTTCTCGCGCTCCAGGAATGTCCTAAAAAGATGAGCACCGTCTTGATCCCCAAGAAGAGAATGCAACGACTTGGTCCACCGGGCTAGCGGCGAATCCGGTGACGCGCTACCCTCGGGTTCCCCAAGTCCATCCTCGTTCCTCTTCGCAGTGTAACCGGGAGGCGCGAGCAAAAGCGCTTTGACCGCGGTACCCTGGGGTCTCATCATGGAGAGTTTGCCGGGGTAGCACGGCAGCACCTCGCCCTCCTCCCCTGGGACCGGGGGACGGGGAGCATCTTCTCGGAAGCTATTGGCGATATGGTCCGATATAAGCGCTCTGCTCATGGCTCCGAAGGCAGCAGCAACAGAAAGCCTGTGCGTTGTTCGCCTCCTCTGAGCGCTACAACAATCTCCTCACTCTCTCTAGTCAGCAGGGGAGCTTCTCTGCCCGTCTTCTCTCTGAAACAGAAGTATTGATCTAATCAAATTCAAAACCACCGCAAACTTCAAAGGCATACATGCAGTAGAAGTCTTTTCAGAACCTTTACAGACTTTCAGAGAGAGAGAGAGCGCGAGCGAGCGAGAGGAATGGTGCGGCAGATTTACATAAAGACTCATTCGATTTTATTTGGCGTGCTCACTGACATATCTTCCTGAGCCAATGTTGATGTTGAAAGTGATCATTAAAATAACTTAACACGGTTTAGCACAAATTCGTAAAACCAGCCAAGAGTGAGTGATCCTTCTGACGAGCTTGAGTTCCCATCATCTCGCTCCACTTCATTAATTAACTGCATAGGAAAATTATAAATCCAAGACCACAGAAACATCTTCTGGGCGGAAATACCAAGTAGCCTAAATGGAATGCAATACAAGTGCAAAAGAGCGACATTTATACACAATAGCAATAGTTCTCGTGAACACCTCAACAATTAGCTGGCCATCAAGCCAAATCTGATCCTGAACACGCCGCAGCACATGTCCAGTACACCACCGACCAACAGACACCAACCCACAACGAGGCGTGCACGCTACTTTCTGCTCACTATTTGCTTATCATAAGCGTCACAAAACAGCGAAACGGCCAAAATTGAACAGACTACAGAACCCTAAACATATCAAAGAGACAGACTTACGTTCCTAAACTAGGCTACAGGACATGCTTTGAAAACGTGATGGAAAGCGTTGATATAGAACTGAACTTGCCTTTTGAAGTAGGCTAACCAAGCTACAAAATGATATGCGGTTTCTCTGACTTCTGTTTTACCAACATGAACCACAAATTGATAACATTTTAAAGGCCTCTGAGAAACAAGATATGTTCCACGAGAAACAGGCTATAGACATGGAAGCAGAACCGACTACCGATGGCTGCTAAACGCTACATTGTAGCCTCTGATCAGAGGCTGCAACAATATCACCTTTCGAATTTTTAACAATTACTTTGCGGCGAAAGCGAATCAATCGCCTCAATTCAGCCACCGAAATAAGACAGCCGAATCGAGATCCTCATTAGCCTACATCACCGTTTAGATTCTGCACCAAAAATAATATAAATGTGCAACTACATAATTCCATAACGCTCTTGTATCTTTAGTGGGTAAAATAGGCTACATTGCTTCATCGAACCAAACAGAAAAGTATTCCGATCTCACGGGGAGAGGAATTCCAAATACTTATGTCGTGATGAATAGTCCTCTAAAAAGCGTATCAAAGTTGAGAAACTGCCCAAATACTTATCACAACGAAAAATAAATCGCACAATACACCAAACGATACTTGTTTGAGCTCTGTATCTAGCAAACGAAATAAATTGCATACAGCCACATTACTTCAAAGAAAGTCAACAGAACATCAAAGGAACTCCAATGGGGCCAGCGCGAGGAACACACTCTTGTAACTTACCATCGATCCACGAGTTCGGTCTTCCAAAAGTATCCGTTTTTTTATTCACAGAAAAATAATCCACAATAGTCGATTCCACGACAGACCCCTTTACAGTCCAATTTGTTTCGTGTTAGTTGCAGAAAGAAAAATGTAGTTTTCCAGGGGAAATAAAACACTGCTTAGTGTCCCCCTTTTCTTTGCAAATGTTTCAGGCTGCCATGCCAGACCGTAGGTCTCTCCTGCAGGCTATTCCATTAGGTTCTGGGCTCAGGGTGAAACAGCGCACTTCAAAGTAAGGAACCGACAGCCTAGTCCCGGAAGCTACATAGAAAACAATACTCCCCCTTTCCCATTTTAAAAAGAACACAGCGCATTCAAATTCACCGATACATATTCATCCTTTATCTTTTCATGTTTTCCGAGGCTGGTGAATCGATGGCCGTGGTGAAAAAAACTAAAAACATTCTAATAATTTTCACCGGCGATTTTACAGATCACAAAGTTACAACAAAGTTTCTAGGACCTTATCAAAGACAAGAAATCATGAGCCAACTCCCTGAGGCTTTGGAACGTCAGAAGTAACAGATCTGCCGCCCCAATAGCATTATCCCCTACAATCCCTCTGTTGCTACATAAACTTTAAAGACACAGGGCTCTTTTCTTTTAAAGACTTGAATAGTTTCCTGATTAACCAATTTCTATCTTTGGGATGCGCAAAAGACACAACGTTGTGTTGGCTATCTAATCTGGTATACAATTTCCACAGGGTAATTCTAAAATGCCATTGGTTATTGAACCCATTGGTTATTGAAGATTATAAACTGGGTGGTTCGAACCCTGAGTGCTGATTGGCTGACAGCCGTGGTATATCAGACCATATACCACAGGTAACCAGTTTATAATAGCAATAAGGCACCTCGGGGGTTTCTGATATATGGCCAATATCCAGGCACTCCGTTGCGATTCGTGCATAAGAACCGCCCTTAGCCGTGATATATCTCCTCGGACCTTATTGCTTAAATATAATTTCTTAATGTCTCATGAGCTTAGAACAACTGCCTAACCAAATCATAACCGAAAAATATGAGTCTGTTTTACTCCATGGTTTACAGCTTGAAAATATGTCTGTTTAAAACTATTTAGTTGATCTCACAATAGAGAAATCTTTCCTTCAGTCTGAACATAGGATTAATAGCTAGGCTATATCATATGGATAGAGTTGACCGCAGAGTACAACCCCTTAAAAAGGTAGCCTCTCTTCTCCTTTTTATCAATCATCTCCTTTCTATTAATGTCCCATTTGCTCTACAATCCTGGCACACGAGGCTACCTTTATATCAATGATATCAATGTCCGGCTTTATACACCACAAAAAGGGGGGAGGAGGAGGAGTATGATGGAAGGAGGAGGAGGAGTATGTGATGATGGAATGGAGAGAAGGCCCGTAGTAGACAACCCAGCCATTCTATCCATAATGCGCTCATTGACTGGCGCAAGCAGCTGTGGGGCCTGTTTTTGTCTGTGTCAGACAGTCAGACAGTGGTTTCAAGGACATCTGGATGTTACTTTATAAGACTGCCTTGTTTGTCCCCTCTGGGACTCCATACAGTGATTAGTAGAGCAACTAAGTACGCTGTAAACTAGTCTTTGAACAAGATGGCTGGCTAGGTCAGTGTTTATTGGGTTATCCATGCAGCTCCTTCGCAAAGCCATTGGCTGTGCTGATGTTCTATCTATCCCTTCTCATTCATAGAACATTAACCCAACACCATAACCCTTTGTTTACCATTGGTGGTGTAACGGTGGGGGGTAACCTAACCTCTGACAGTAAACGCACAGAGATAAAACCCCATCCCCATGGAAATAGCCCCTATACCTCCTGCTGCTGCCAGGGGCCAGATGGGCCCCCGTGTCCCACTCAGGGCCTTTGATATGGCAGGGCCCCCTTCGAGGACACCTCAGCCTCCACCTTCAGGCCCTACTGAGCCTGACCTCTATTCTGACCTGGCCTGGTACAGAGCAGCTAGTGACCCCTATTCTGCTCTGGCCCTATAAAACGACACATAACAGGGGAGAGGAGCAGGGCAGGGTTAGCTACCCCTGATGTTTTGGTGCTTTTATGGCTGGGGGTATATTGTATCCTGAACAGCTCTGACCTGTCCTCCCCATGCTAGCTACCGGCCATCTCAGCTGCTGTTGTAAACTTCACACTTAACAGAGAGAGAGAGTGTGTGTGTGTGTGTGTGAGCATGAGTGTCTGAGTGTGTAAACTAGTGTGAAAGTGTGTCACTGTGTGTGTGTGTGCTAGTTGCCCTCTCCTCTCAGTGCTGTAGCCCTGTGATCAGTAACTGCTCTCAATTATCCTATTGTCTGCTGCTCCTTTTCAGCTCGGGGTTAAACTCTTAGCAGCTCCCTTTGAAGTCATCATCCCTTTATCTCAAGCCAGACCCAAGAATTTGGGGGAGGACAATGGAAAATGAAACCAAGAGGGAGGCTTATGGCAATTATCAACGAGGGCCCGTGAGTACAAGGAAGTGTGAATGTCCGTTTGGAGAGAAGGGGGGATAGAGTGAGAGAGAGGCAGAGAATTGAATTGAGAGGACATGGGTTTACTGTTTCTAATTTGTTTGGTGTGTACACACCAGAGGCAACAACTCCAAAGAGGAAATGGTGTTTCCCTCCTTTAAAGAGGTGACAACAGGGGGACAATGCAATTAAAGGAGCCAGGGGCCAATGAGAGGAGAGGAGAGGGGGAACGAAAGAGACAGGGGGTGAGAGGTGAGGAAGAGAAATGGAAGGAACAGACAACAGCAACAGGGGGGCAGAGGAAGGGAAGAAGAGATGGAAGGATTGGACAACAGGGGGACAGAGGAGAGGAGGGGAAGAGGGGGAAAAGAGATGGAACGAAAGGAGAAGGAGAAGTGCAGTTGTGAGCAGAATCAGATGGCATGCTGTGAGAGAGCCGGGAGAACAGACAATTAAAGTGTGGAGTTAAGAGAGGCTTTGAAGTTGGACATGGTGTCTAATACCCTTAGAGTGAGCTAAAGAAGGGCAACAATTCACCAGCTTGTTATGGGGCTGTTTGGAAGGGAGGAGGGAAGAGGGTGTCTTGTTAAAAGGTTCAATTTTAGGGAAATAACTTTAATTTCAACCCCAAATAGCCTCTGAAGGATTGTGGCGGCATAGCGGCAGCTGTAGTGTGGGAGTACAGGAGTTCAACAGCAACCGGTGCATTCTGATGAGGAGTGACTGTGTGATAAATGTTGAGGCTGGGTAGAGGAGGGAGAGAGGGAAGAGATAATTAAAGAGAGAGGAGGGAGAAAAGGGGGGATGAAGAGAATGAAAAGAGAGAATGAAATAGATAGGGAGAGAGGGGGAGATGAAAGAAAGCGAAAGAGGAGAAGTAGGCCTCGAGAAAAAGAGAGAGGTTATTATTGAAGGTTATTTATTTGTCTTTTCCCCGCAGTTTTAATCCCATTTTGCGCATGGCTTTTAAGTCTACCAACGTATAGAAACAATGTGGGATGCACAGTCAAATCCCATTTGGCCATGAAGCTCTCCTCTCTAATGACTTTCATTTCCTCTTACTGCCTTTCTCTTTCTGACCGCCTTCCTGGGGTTGAGAGCTGATGGAGACCTGTTTCAGAGAGGACGTCACTATCTGGCCATGCTGGTAAGGACAGAACGTAGGCCTACGGCACTTTCTGAGCTGTCCACTACAATAAAATGTGTGGTCGGTCGCAGATAGACATCCATATCTGGCCTGCGAGAAAGGTATGGAACGCTGTGACCACCATTCTGATTTCAACCACTAACCTTAACCCTCACTCTAAGGATATCTCTATCTCTAACCCTAAACAAATGTGCATTGGAATATGAACAATGTCACCATTTTGTCCTTTCTAACACGATCATCTAGTGGCTACGTCTCAGATAGATCCACTTTCTGCTTCCTGTTTCTCCACTACTGTGGTCAGGATCATCATCAGGATTATCACCATGGTGATGGTGGACCATAGTCTGACGTGGACACACAACCTCAGGGGTTGAGAGGGGACAGGCCACCAAGGCTTTAGTTTAACGGCCTGAAGGTTGAGAGGGGACAGGCCACCAAGGCTTTAGTTTAACGGCCTGAAGGTTGAGAGAGGACAGGCCACCAAGGCTTTAGTTTAACGGCCTGAAGGTTGAGAGGGGACAGGCCACCAAGGCTTTAGTTTAACGGCCTGAAGGTTGAGAGGGGACAGGCCACCAAGGCTTTAGTTTAACGGCCTGAAGGTTGAGAGAGGACAGGCCACCAAGGCTTTAGTTTAAAGTCTCATACGAGGCGTAGACTTTTATACCTATACACTCATATTCAGTATCATTCTAGCTAATGTATTTCATAGCATTACTACACAAATGAATGACTCCTTTAAAATATGTATTAGTCATGCCTAGTCGTAGACTACCTGGGCTGATAAAATGTGGTGATCTGGTGTGTCTATAAATATATGATAAGCGTTTAGAGGTACATTTTAAGTTCATACCAAGTGTATTGCTGGAGGGTAAGACAATGGGTCAGACAGTGCTCTAGAAAGAGAGAGGGAGGAGGGAGGAAGAGAGAGATAGGTACAGACAGGAAGAAAGAGAGAGACAGAGAAAAAGAAAAGATAGCGAGAAAGAGAGAGAGAGAGGGAGAGAGAGATACAGAGAAAAAGAAAAGAGAGAGAAAGAGAGAGAAGTACAGAGAGGGAGAAAGAGAGATACAGAGAAAAAGAAAAGAGAGAGAGAAAGAGAGAGAAGTACAGAGAGGAAGAAAGAGAGATACAGAGAAAAAGAAAAGAGAGAGAGAAAGAGAGAGAAGTACAGAGAGGGAGAAAGAGAGATACAGAGAAAAAGAAAAGAGAGTGAGAAAGAGAGAGAGGTACAGAGAGGGAGAAAGAGAGATAGAGAAAAAGAGAGCGAGAAAGAGAGAGAGACAGAGAAAAAGACAGATCTCCACAAGCGTAAGTGACTGATAATCAGACATCTCAATCCAAGACTTGACTGGAACCAGACCTTTCTGTTCAGGTCTGGCCTGGGTGGAGTTGAGCTGAATATAGTGGAGTAGAGAGGAACTATACTAGCGCCCTGCACAGTGTTCCGTTCTGGGCCTCACTCCACCTTATACTATCAGCACTGACAAAACTCCATCCTGCAATCACACAAATTCACTCAGACAGACACCCCAGCTAGCTGCTATCTATCCCAGTGTCTAACAGCCATCCCCGACCTTGTGTGTGTGTGTGGGCCTCTCAGGTGGCTACCGTATCAGCATCACTGCAACTCAGGGACGACTCAGGAGTTGAGTGACGGCCTGGAAAAAACTAGCAACACTGTTTGCCGTCAACATCAGCTATCATCGCCATATCAACCTCTAGAAATGGAGTAGAGAAAAAACATGACGGGAAACACAGAATAAATAAATAGTGAGGAGACACTGCTGTGTGTTTGTGTGTGTGTGTGTGTGTGTGTGTGAGAGAGGAGATGCTGTAGTGATAAACAGGGTTATTTATGCAGGCAGTTTGTGTAGAGTGGAGCAGCCAAACACAGGTCTCCAGGGGACTAAGTCAGAAAACAACTCTATAAAAAGATCTACTGACTTTACTAGCGTGTTAACACACACACACACACAAACACGCACACGTGTACACAAACACAGTCAATCAGAGGTGTCAATACAGAAGACAGCAGAGACAGTAGGCTTCCATACATCACCATGCATAACCCACAAACTATACTAGCAGGACAGCAAGACAACTCAACCTCAAATCACCTTGCAATTCCCTAAACAGTACCCCTATAACCTTTCTCCATCAGAGACCATATCCCAAAACAAAAATCACTCAAGACACTTGTGCTTCATGGATTTGGAACTAACAAATCCCCAGCACATACTTTCTTTGGGATTTCCTGGGTGTGCTTCGGTTCTGTGCCACCAGGCGGAGGGATACAGAACTCTGGGACAGTGGAACATCCGTCTCCCTTTTATGATGTCACGATGTCGGCACTGTCTCTGATGGGGAGATAACACAGAGAGGAGGGAGGAGAGGAGGAAGACCTTTAATCTATGCAGTTGGGTTGGCTGTGTGGAAGAAGTGTCATAAAGGTACTCTCAGTTCTTTTATGTACAGACAGATATAAAGGAGTACATTCTTGGCATCTCAACAGTCTGAAGTGACTTGTTGGAACACAGTATGACATAAGATAATATGGTGGAATGTCTATCAGGAATTTGACACCTGTCTAGTCCATTCACATCAATGTAGATGGAAGTTACTTTAGACTATTGAGATGCATCCTAAATGTAAATGAGTGAATCTGGGGTCACTTCCTTCTCTGACCTTTAGCTCCAATGCTCCAGCCTGGGCCTCATGCAAAGCCGGAGTTCTTGTTTATTTAACCTTTATTTAACTGGGCGAGTCAGTTAAGAACAAATTCTTATTTACAATGACGGCCTACCCCGGCCAAAACCTAACCCGGACAACGCTGGGCCAATTGTGCGCCGCCCTATGGGATTCCCAATCACGGCCGGTTGTGATACAGCCTGGAATCGAACCAGGGTCTGTAGTGATGAACACACACACACACCCTAATGCTGAGCTCATTCAGACAACCTAAATACACACCTTCACATCCAAAAACATTGACACCATTCTTCCCAAACACACCCCTAACCTCCAACCACCCATCAACCCCAGCTTCTCTGCTAGCACATCTCATACAGACGGGTCACACACGTTCTCTTAGGACAGTGGTTCCCAACCTTTTGTTACTGTACACCACTGTTACTGTTACTCTGCCCGGAGCACCCCTGAAGTACCCCTCATGTGCATTTTACCAAGAAGCCAATTGTTGAATGAGTCTTCTCAGGTACACCCTGTGGAAAGGCCAAGTATCCCCAGGGGTCCTAGTACTGTTTAAGGATGCAACTGTTGTAGAATGAGAGTCCTCCGTGCTTTCCTTCCACAAACAACAGACTCTACAAAAGGTTGGTGCCCAGACTAAATTCCTGTTCCTGTCGGTGTCAAAGTCTCTCTCTCTCTCTTTCTGCCCAGGCAGCAGAATCAGCACATAAAATAAATACGGAGTGCTGTAGTGTTACGCTTGGAAACCGTAGAGCAGGTCACGGACAATGGGAATTTGAGGAAGTGCGCAACAGCACGCGTACAAGAAAAGCAATTCCAATGCAAATGGGGACGCAGGGCTTGTTTGAAATGAAATCTGCTGTTTTGGAACATCATAATAACGCCTCAAACCTAACCCATCTTCTTCCAGGAAATGAGGATTCCCTTGAACCGGCCAGCATTGAAACCAATACATTCCTCCTTGTCCAGCATAATATGATACGTAATAAGAGTGGTAAACTATACAGGCCTCTCCCTAAACACACACACGTTATCACCCTTACCAGCCTCGCTCTGCAGGCATCTGAGACTTGGCCTGGAATTCAATCAAACCCTCTATGCAGTAGCAATGTCTTTTCACAAAATATTGCGCTTGCAGTCCTTATTCTTAAATCTTGAAGCATCTACTTGTGATGAGAGTTTGAAAAAGTAGTAATAGTTGTTTCATGTTATTCAAAACCATTGTGTTATTTTATTTGACTAGGGGGGGACTGCTTAAATACAGCAATGCCACAAACGGCTGCCATTTAATGGGCAGGAACGTCTGAGGTCATCATGGGTTTCCAGTGGAGTCAATGGTATAAGCCAGAGTCATGTCATACTACTGTTCTGTTTGGCTGGATGTTCTACCATTACTTCCAGAGGTCTCTATCTGCACCAACCACAAACCCCCAATACAACAGAACTACTGTTCAGAATACAAAATGGCTGCCATGCTCCAATGGGAGCAATGAAGATTCAAGGTCTCTGGCTTGGTCGTAAAGAGTAGATCTCAATTGGATATGTGTCAACTCAAAAAGAATACAATGTTTTTATTACATATGGGATCAAACACTGTTAAGATGAGAAATGATGTGTTCATTGACAATCAAACAAATTAATATGATGAAAAAAATACTTTAATAAAACAATGCATTTGGGTATGTACATTCAGTATAAAACTTGATTTTGAAGTATGTCATATGGAATCACAAAAAACAACATACACTATGCGGACACCTGCTCGTCGAACATCTCATTCCAAAATCATGGGCATTAATATGGAGTTGATCCTCCCTTTTGCTGCTACAACCGCCTCCAGTCTTCTGGTAAGGCTTTCCAATAGATGTTCAAACATTGCTGCGGGGACTTGCTTCCATTCAGCCACGAGCATTAGTGAGGTCGGGCACTGATGTTGGGCGATTAGGCCTGGCTCGCAGTTGGCGTTCCAATTCATCCCAAAGGTGTTTGATGTGAGCTTTACACCACTCCAGCCGACACTTGGCATTGTGCATGGTGATCTTGTGTGTGGCTGCTCGACCATGGAAACCCATTTCATGAATCTCCCAACGAACATGCTACGCACTTCAGCACTCGGCGGTGGGGGTCTGGGAACGTGTGTGGCCTACCACTTTGTGGCTGAGCAGTTGTTGGGCCTAGATCTTTCCACTTCACAATAACATCACTTACAGTTGACCAGGGCAGCTCTAACAAACTGAATTGTTGAACGTCACTGAGCTCTTTAGTAAGGCCATTCTACTGCCAATGTTTGTCTATGGAGATTGCATGGCTGTGTGCTAGATTTGATACACCTGCCAGCAATGGGTGTGGCTGAAATAGCAGAATCCACTCATTTAAATGGGTGTCCACATACTTTTGTATGTATAGTGTATGTATGGATAGTATGTATGCACATTAAACATCCACAAAAAGGTATGCAAAATTATTGATTTCCAACGGGGAATGTGAACAAAAAATCTGACAGTGAATAAATATTGGTGCACCAATGGCATGACAGATGTGTGATGCCTGGTAACTGTGGTGATGATTCTCACATCTGATAGACTGTCTTATTCTTCATGTCCGGATAATGGGCGTGGCCAAGGGAAGAACAGTCCATGGTTACCTAGATTGGGAGAGGGGAGGGGTTTAGGACAGGAGAGGAAAGGGAGGGTTGGTTTAAGCACATGTCATCTTTCATGAACTCAACAGTCTATTTTATTACCCAAAGAGGATAGAGAAGATTCAGTTTTGACTACCTACCCGGGAGTACAGATGGAAAATCTGGCACATTTACAGAAATATTGATTGATGTGCATTGTCCCTGTCAAATCAATGTAGTAAATGAAATGACTGAGTTGTGTTTGGGTGGTGTAATTTGAGTGACTCCGACCCCTCCTATGTTCTCCCAGATAGATCACAGCATCGTCCCAGGTGGGAGCAGCAGAATATTTGAATGGCCACTCTTATCACAGGGTATGTATAGATGTTTTTCATAAACACATCTAGTGTCTCTGACAGCATGATGGATGGACGGGACATCAAAGGCTTCCACTGCCAGGCCTCGATCACAGTCACGTTACAGGACATTTACCTCCTGCTGTGACAGGCATCCAGGTCCTCCTGTAACACAGAAGCTCTCTTCTGGAGGAAGTTCACCTGCAGCCAACACAGAGTAAGGGGTCAACACACACAGTAGGGAGTGAGGGGTCAATGCACAGTAGGGGCTCAGTAAGAGGGTATAGGAGTAGAGTGATAGAGAAGGGGTTGAGATAGAAAAGGTTAGGGGAAAAATGGTTAAGGCAATAGGGGGCAAGCCTAGGAGAGTAGGGGGAGTAGGGGTTGAAGGGAGAAATTCATAGAGGAGTAGGGGGCTAGGGAGCAATTCATAGAGGAGTAGGGGCTAGGGAGTAATTCACAGAGGAGTAGGGGGCTAGGGAGTAATTCACAGAGGAGTAGGGGGCTAGGGAGTAATTCACAGAGGAGTAGGGGGCTAGGAGTAATTCACAGAGGAGTAGGGGCTAGGGAGTAATTCACAGAGGAGTAGGGGGCTAGGAGTAATTCACAGAGGAGTAGGGGGCTAGGAGTAATTCACAGAGGAGTAGGGGCTAGGAGTAATTCATAGAGGAGTAGGGGGCTAGGGAGTAATTCACAGAGGAGTAGGGGGCTAGGGAGTAATTCATAGAGGAGTAGGGGCTAGGGAGTAATTCACAGAGGAGTAGGGGCTAGGGAGTAATTCATAGAGGAGTAGGGGCTAGGAGTAATTCACAGAGGAGTAGGGGGCTAGGGAGTAATTCATAGAGGAGTAGGGGCTAGGGAGTAATTCACAGAGGAGTAGGGGCTAGGGAGTAATTCACAGAGGAGTAGGGGGCTAGGGAGTAATTCATAGAGGAGTAGGGGGCTAGGGAGTAATTCACAGAGGAGTAGGGGGCTAGGGAGTAATTCATAGAGGAGTAGGGGGCTAGGGAGTAATTCACAGAGGAGTAGGGGCTAGGGAGTAATTCATAGAGGAGTAGGGGCTAGGGAGTAATTCATAGAGGAGTAGGGGGCTAGGGAGTAATTCATAGGGGAGTAGGGGGCTAGGGAGTAATTCATAGAGGAGTAGGGGGCTAGGGAGTAATTCATAGAGGAGTAGGGGGCTAGGGAGTAATTCATAGAGGAGTAGGGGGCTAGGGAGTAATTCATAGAGGAGTAGGGGGCTAGGGAGTAATTCACAGAGGAGTAGGGGGCTAGGGAGTAATTCATAGAGGAGTAGGGGGCTAGGGAGTAATTCGTACAGGAGTAGGGGGCTAGGGAGTAATTCATAGAGGAGTAGGGGGCTAGGGAGTAAGTCGACTGAGTGAGATTATAGGAGAGGTTAGGATTTTGATACAGTAGTGAAACCATGAGAATCCAAGACATGGGGTCAGTAAAGCTAGTCCACTACTACTTTAGGGGGACAGTGAAAGAGTTAACTTCCAAAGGGTTAGACTAGGCAGTATCAGGCCTTAACTACATACAGGGCCTATAGAAAGTCTACAACCCCTTGAACTTTTTTCACATTTTGTTTTGTCAGTGCCTCAGTTTAATGCATTTAAAAAATATATCTACACAACAAAAGGATATTTTTTTATAGTGAAAAAAAGCATATATTAAAAAAACAAAACGTAAATATCATAATTGGACATGTCTCCACCCCCCTTGAGTTAATACTTGGTGGAAGCACCTTTGGGATAGGTCTCAACCAACTTTGCACACCTAGATTTGGCAATATTTGACCATTCTTCTTTATAAAACTGTTAAAGCTCTGTCAAGCTCCTTTGGGAGCATTGATGGACAGCAATCTTCAAGTTGTGTCACCATTTTGTATTGGATTTAGGTGGGGGCTCTGACTGGGCCACTCAAGGACATTTACATTTTTATTCCTTAATCACTCCACCGTAGCTTTGGCTGTGTGCTTCAGGTCGTTGTCATGCTGAAAAGGGGAACTTCAGCTTTCTTGCAGAGGGTAGCAGGTTTTCCTCAAGGATTTTCTGTACATTGCTCCATTCATTGCCCCTTCTATCCTGATAAGTGAGAAAAGTGAGGATCTCTCTGTACTTTTCTCTGTTCATCTTTCCCTTGATCCTGACTAGTCTCCCATAACCTGCTGCTGAAAAACATCCCCATAACATGAGACTACCACCATGCTTCACAGTAGGGACGGTGTTCTTTGGGTGATGGGTTTGCGGGTATGATGGGTATTGGGTTTGCGCCAAAAGTAAGGCTTTGCATTTAGGCCAAAAAGTTCCATTTTAGTTTTGTCAGACCACAAAACCTTTTGCCACATGGCTACTTTGCCTACTTCAAAACAGGTGGGCTTTCTTGAATAATGGCTTCCTTTTTGCCACCCTATATGGCAGATTTGTGGAGTGCTTGGGATATTGTTGTCACATGCACACTTTGACCAGTCTTGGCCATAAAAGCCTGTAGCTCTTTCAAAGTTGCCATTGGACTCTGATCAGTCTCCTACTTGCTCGGTCATCCAGTTTGGAGGGACGGCCTGATTTAGGCAGGGTCTTGGTGGTGCCATACACCTTCTACTTCTTAATAATCGTCTTGACCGTGCTCCAAGGGATATTCAGGCCTTAGAAATTGTTTTATACCCAGAACCTACAGGAACCGTCAAATTGATCCTGAAATCATGTGAATCACTACAATTTAACAGAGGTGGAGGCCAATTAACTTGGAGTGTGATTTTGAAGGTGATTGGTTACACCTGAGCTAATTTAGGATTGCTATTACAAAGCAGTGGAGACTTCTACAACCAAGCTATTTCAGTTTTTATTTTGTATCGATTTTCATTTTTTTTTACTTGGATGTTGTGGGGTAGGATGTGTAGATCAATGGAGAAAAACAACTATTTGAATGCATTTTACTCCAGGTTATGAGGCAACAAAAGATGAAAAGTTTGAATGTGCTGTAGACTTTCTATAGGCACTGTACATACTACTGTGTTCAACATCAAATAAAAACAAATAAAAATCCTTCTCTTTAGATCAACTGAAACAAAAAGGTTATAATATTCATTGATGTGTAACTACTGTACTGGAACTCAATGGTGCATTCCATTCTCTTGGATGGAAACCTCAGGAACAGATTTAGCGTTTCATTTGGAGAGGCGGCGCTGCTGCTTTCAGTGGAGTAACAGCACCAGTATGCAAAAACGGAACTGCGGTCGGATGCCATGGAGTCACTCATTCTTTCAGTAAGATAATGCGTCGTAATGTGCAAAACCCAAGACATCCTCAATGAAAAGGGAGGCCGTTCTGGTCGTGAATTACATCGTATAAACAAATCCGATGGTAGAGGCTTGTGGCGGCAGGACTGGAAAGAGATCCAGCCGGAGCTATCCAAAGCAGCCAGGCGTTGGGGCCAGTTTGAGTTTAGAAATGCAGGCCCCCCCCAAATGTTGTTGTTGGTTGGTTAGTGGGGCCCCCTCTCCCTCAGCCCGCTCCACCACAGCCCGACACAGAAAGGCCTATTGTTTACATTCGAAATTCCCCTCCCTCCCGCCGCCCACCACAGTTTTCTTGTCGAACAAGGCCCAGTTAAACTAATAGGAGACTGTCCACGGCGGCTGGGCGGCAGTATTAATGTGGGTAAACGCGGGGTGTAATTGTGTGTGATCTGATGGAGCCTGGAGAAAGAGAGGGAGCTTCAAAGTGGACCGGTCCAAAGCCATGTCTATGGGCTCTGGTGTCTGGTCTACACCACCATATAATATCCCCTCGTCACAGCCAAGGAATCAAACAAACAATGCTGACATTCACATTGAGACAATGTGTGGGTTCAGTCTGGGATGGTTTCTATCAATATGTAGAGAGAGGGAGGAAAGCAGAAAAGAAAATGGCAGCAAACTAAAACTGTTCATAGTTGGTATCTTAAGAAACACTGAAAAGGAAAGCAGGTCTATAAGGTGAGATGTATGGAGTGTATTGCCCAGGTCTATAAGGTGAGATGTATGGAGTGTATTGCCCAGGTCTATAAGGTGAGATGTATGGAGTGTATTGCCCAGGTCTATAAGGTGAGATGTATGGAGTGTATTGCCCAGGTCTATAAGGTGAGATGTATGGAGTGTATTGCCCAGGTCTACAAGGTGAGATGTATGGAGTGTATTGCCCAGGTCTATAAGGTGAGATGTATGGAGTGTATTGCCCAGGTCTATAAGGTGAGATGTATGGAGTGTATTGCCCAGGTCTATAAGGTGAGATGTATGGAGTGTATTGCCCAGGTCTATAAGGTGAGATGTATGGAGTGTATTGCCCAGGTCTATAAGGTGAGATGTATGGAATGTATTGCCCAGGTCTATAAGGTGAGATGTATGGAGTGTATTGCCCAGGTCTATAAGGTGAGATGTATGGAGTGTATTGCCCAGGTCTATAAGGTGAGATGTATGGAATGTATTGCCCAGGTCTATAAGGTGAGATGTATGGAGTGTATTGCCCAGGTCTATAAGGTGAGATGTATGGAGTGTATTGCCCAGGTCTATAAGGTGAGATGTATGGAGTGTATTGCCCAGGTCTATAAGGTGAGATGTATGGAGTGTATTGCCCAGGTCTATAAGGTGAGATGTATGGAGTGTATTGCCCAGGTCTATAAGGTGAGATGTATGGAATGTGTGCCCAGGTCTATAAGGTGAGATGTATGGAGTGTATTGCCCAGGTCTATAAGGTGAGATGTATGGAATGTATTGCCCAGGTCTATAAGGTGAGATGTATGGAGTGTATTGACAGGGACCTCTGTCTGCATTACTCCATATAGGTCAGGGGTCAACAACTCTAGGTCACTAACACATGAATCAACTAACCAAGATCTTGATAGTTAGTTGATATGTGGATTAGTTGAATTTGGTGAGTTAGATATAGGCTGTGTGTCCTGTGTATAGTGCCCCATGCAGGACTTGTTCCTACCTGAGACTTGAGAGAGGAGATGGTGTCCTCCAGCTCCTGTCGCAGCTCAGCTGGCATCAGCCCTTTCATTTTCATCGCACACTCCTGAAGCACCACCGTCACCTGCAGGGAGAGGAAGAGAAGGAGGAACAGGAAGAAAGAGAGGATGTGGTTCAATACACTTATTGTAAGTGGCTCTGGACAAGAGCTTCTATTAATTGACCAAAGAGTAATTATACACACAACGCCCCCTATTGTCTAATAAAAAGACCATGTGGCCAACTCAGCATAACCCTTAGGGTAATGCAGTAGCTGCTGGTTTGTGTTCCAACTCAGCGTAACCCTTAGGGTAATGCAGTAGCTGCAGGTTTGTGTTCCAACTCAGCGTAACCCTTAGGGTAATGCAGTAGCTGCAGGTTTGTGTTCCAACTCAGCGTAACCCTTAGGGTAATGCAGTAGCTGCTGGTTTGTGTTCCAACTCAGCGTAACCCTTAGGGTAATGCAGTAGCTGCAGGTTTGTGTTCCAACTCAGCGTAACCCTTAGGGTAATGCAGTAGCTGCAGGTTTGTGTTCCAACTCAGCGTAACCCTTAGGGTAATGCAGTAGCTGCAGGTTTGTGTTCCAACTCAGCGTAACCCTTAGGGTAATGCAGTAGCTGCTGGTTTGTGTTTCAACTCAGCGTAACCCTTAGGGTAATGCAGTAGCTGCAGGTTTGTGATCCAACTCAGCGTAACCCTTAGGGTAATGCAGTAGCTGCTGGTTTGTGTTCCAACTCAGCGTAACCCTTAGGGTAATGCAGTAGCTGCAGGTTTGTGTTCCAACTCAGCGTAACCCTTAGGGTAATGCAGTAGCTGCAGGTTTGTGTTCCAACTCAGCGTAACCCTTAGGGTAATGCAGTAGCTGCTGGTTTGTGTTCCAACTCAGCGTAACCCTTAGGGTAATGCAGTAGCTGCAGGTTTGTGTTCCAACTCAGCGTAACCCTTAGGGTAATGCAGTAGCTGCTGGTTTGTGTTCCAACTCAGCATAACCCTTAGGGTAATGCAGTAGCTGCAGGTTTGTGTTCCAACTCAGCGTAACCCTTAGGGTAATGCAGTACCTGCAGGTTTGTGTTCCAACTCAGCGTAACCCTTAGGGTAATGCAGTAGCTGCAGGTTTGTGTTTCAATTCAGCACAAACACACCTAATTCAAATGAACTAATCACCATATTCATTTTAGAGACCATCATTATCTGAATCAGGTGTCTTAATAAAGCTGGGCTTGAGCCAACATATACTTCCGCCCTCCAGGACCAGAAATGACCACCCTTGACTTTTAGACCCAGGCCCAGCTGGGTTTGAGAGAACAGACAGAACACATCAAACACACCAGCCCTCCCTATGTCGGGCACTGAGAGGGCTGTCTGGAGCTAAATTACACTGGAGAAAACCATAGTCTGATTACAAAGTTTAAAACGTTTGGTTAGCCATTCCTCCATGCCCACAAACACACACAGTGCATGTACTGTACGTTCAGTCGGCAGACATGCTGTAATGACAAACTAAGAGGTTTGGTATGGAGTTGGTGCTTGTGGAATCTACAGGAGTTTTTCCTGACCATGTGACCTGACCAGGAAGAACTCTGGCCTGTAATAGCCTAGGGCCTGGTCAGGACGTAGAGTGACTATATTCTGTGTGGGTAGAAGAGGACTGGCCACCCCTCAGAGCCTGGTTCCTCTCTAGGTTTCTTCCTAGGTTCCTGCCTTTCTAGGGAGTTTTACTTGCTGTTTGGGGTTTTAGGCTGGGTTTCTGTATAAACACTTTGTGACATCTGCTGATGTTAAAGGGATGTTTTAAAGACATTTGATTGATTGAAAACTAGGGAGAGCCCCAAACTATTCCTACCATTAAGTTTTTAGCATGCCGTAGTCCAGTTATTTCCTCTTTATTTTTCTTTACATATTCAGTTCTAGAGAGAGAGAGAGAGAGAGAGAGGCCATGTAGTAGAAAATTGGTTTTCCAAAAATAATTTTCCTGTTGTGGATTTAACTGATTGATCTAGTTTTCTGTAATTAATCTTTCAGGGGCACAATGAAAGGGATTGGGACGCACTTCAAAGGGGGAGAGTATAAATGATCCCAACACAGAACAGCTCTTTTTGTCTCAGCACAGTGTGTAGTAGATTAGGCCTTTGCCACTTAGCCCAAAATGTTCTACCTCCTCATTTAAAAGTGTCGGGCCAATAACATCATCAGGAGAGAAAGTCCATCAATTTACTATTTTTCTTGCATCCGTGATAAAGGGAGCATTGGGTAATTTGAGAATGAAATTTTTTAAACAAATGCAAAAACAAATGTTTTACAGGCTGTAATTTGGGGTGCCAACAAGTAAAAAAAATGTGTAGAACCCCTGAGAGGGAGGCAGTCATAACAAGATGGCGCCCAGACAAAACACTCAAGACCAAACCCAAACAACGGTCAAATGATCACTGTCCTCATAAGCCACATCCAATGTAAAAGTATTGGGATTCTTTGCAAGCTTTCCATTCAAGTTCCTTGGCTGCATTCTTAATGCATGTACAGTACGTACAGTGCTGTATTTAAGTTACCACAGCAGTAAGGGATATACACACTTGAATCTAAATGACTAGCTCCCTCCTGACAACTCCATCTACGTTTTCCGTCCCACAGATCAGATTCAGGGTAACTAGTATTCACCTGGCTACACTGCAGTGGCCTAGCCAGTCTCCAGACCTTAATCCCATTGAAAATCTGTGGAGGGAGCTGAAGGTTCGAGTTGCCAAACGTCAGCCTCAAAACCTTAATGACTTGGAGAAGATCTGCAAAGAGGAGTGGGACAAAATCCCTCCTGAGATGTGTGCTAACCTGGTGGCCAGCTACAAGAAACATCTGACCTCTGTGATTGCCAACAAGGGTTTTGCCACCAAGTACTAAGTAATGTTTTGCAGAGGGGTCAAATACTTATTTCCCTCATTAAAATGCAAATCAATTTATAACATTTTTCACATGCGTTTTTCTGGATTTTTTGTTGTTATTCTGTCTCTCACTGTTCAAATAAACCTACCATTAAAATTATAGACTGATCATTTATTTGTCAGAAGGGCAAACTTACAAAATCAGCAGGGGATCAAATACTTTTTTCCCTCACTGTATGTAATGCGATGTAATGGCTACAGGTGGACTTAGCCGAGTAGAGCCCGTTAGCGGAACACTCCAATGCTTAATTGTGTTGTCCCCTGCTAGGTAAGATGTGAGCTGTATGTAAATGCCTGTTTGAAAAGAGAGTTCTCTAATATAAGTCTGATTCATGTAAATATATATATATATATATCATAATACAGTTTCCTACTATGCTAAGCTGATGAAGGGGTCGAAAATGTAGATATTGCCAGATGTTCACTGTCCGAGGAACAGGCCGTGGAAGCTTTATTGCTGGCAAAGGTGTCCATAACCAGAGGTAATTAAACTGTTCTTCTCTCTTCATCTCTGCATGTCTTGTTGTACACAGAACCTGTCTCACATGCATTAATTAAAAAACCCTTAAGATGTCAGCTGCTAAGAATTACACCACATAAACACATTTTCACTGGACTATCTGGTGTCTGCCAAGTCCTGATTTCCCTGGGGGTTAGCCTTGCAAAAACCAAGTGGTGAGATACGTAGCCCTCTATATTATAATGTTTCAGGTACACTCTGATAGGTGTCTGCGTCACATACAGTATCTTCTATTGACATTATCTTCTATTGTTTGTCCTCATGTGTCTGTTTTCCAGCATAAAGTACTCTGTAGCCACTTAGTGTGGACACCAGGTGAAAAGACCACACACACACACAATAACAGTCTCCTTCACTTCATCTTTCTCCCCCTTCTCTTTAAATCCTTTAGGTTATATCAGCTGTTTTGGTGAACCCCTCCTGCATCTGAACTGGCTGACACAGAGGGCACAACATGGTAATAGGTGAGAGGTCACTTGGTCGGGTCAACAGGAAGTATTATTTAAGAGATGCTTTACATTGAAATACAGATAGAGATGTAGAAGTCCCAGAGTTAATGATCCAAGGTCAGTTTTGCATTTCACCTCCTGATGATTATGATGACTGACCGTGTTAGAATAAAGAAATCTACGCTTAACTACTTAGGGAGCAGTGGGGCGCCCCACTCCCGACACTACCCGGTGAAATGTAAAGCGCCAAATTCAAAATCCAAAAGTTGAATTATTAAACATTCATCAATATACAAGTGTTGCATAGTCATCAAAAGCTCTGATTCTTGGCAATATCACAGCGTTGTCAGATTTAAAAAAGGCTTTACGGCGAAAGCATAACATTTGATTGTTTGAGGATAGCCCCTCTCATATTTTATGCATTAGCATAAATCCATAACCAAAGCAGGTCTCATAAAACGCATAAAATTGCTAATATAAAATCCCTTACCTTTTGAAGAACTTCTGCACCATATGTCCATTGAAGTACAGATTGAACTTGTATTTATAATATTATAATTATCATAATTATAATGCATGTATTATGAATTTATAACACCTGGATAATTAACTTCTTTCAATAAAGCGTTTCACATTCTCCACTGGTTGAAATTAAGTATCTCATTGAAATACTATCCTGTGTCCTCAGATGAATGCAGATGAAGGGAGTTAGATATGCATAGTTTTTTTTTCTGTATATATGAATTACAAATCAATCATGTTTCTAGTCTATTGCATAGAGCAGGAGTGGTAAACACTGTTGAAGTGTATAATTGTAATACAAACATGCAGACACAGCATCATTCAAATAATGGAGTTTGATACACCTGGAAATGGATATGACTGAAAAAGAATGTCTCAGAGATTCATACCTGAACCGCACCTTTATGTGTCAGGGAAGAGTACATGATCAGTGAATATATTCAATGTACAGGCTACAATGTGGGAATCTCATGCGTGGTAATAACTACAGTACATGTATATAGGATTTGCATCCTTGGCACAATAAAGTTATTATATTCTACTCTATCCATAGGCTTTATTAATGGCATTCAGACTTGAAGTTGATACAACAACTATGATAGCTGAGGTTCATAGATTGGTATGAATTATAGTTCAGAACCTAACGTTTTAGGGTCCATACACAGATCGGCTACACACTGTAGCTAGCTACACATCCATAGGCATACAGTTATTTTTATCCTCTACTACACAATAAGCAAGTAAATAAACTCGGCAAAAAAAAGAAACGTCCCTTTTTCAGGACCCTGTCTAAGATAATTTTAAAAATCCAAATAGCTTCACAGATCTTCATTGTAAAGGGTTTAAACACGGTTTCCCATGCTTGTTCAATGAACCATAAACAATTAATGAACATGCACCTGTGGAAGCAGTCGCTAAGACACTAACAGCTTACAGACGGTAGGCAATTAAGGTCACAGTTATGAAAACATAGGACACTAAAGAGGCCTTTTTACTGACTCTGAAAAACACCAAAAGAAAGATGCCCAGGGTCCCTGCTCATCTGCGCGAACATACCTTAGGCATGCTGCAAGGAGGCATGAGGACTGCAGATGTGGCCAGGGCAATAAATTGCAATGTCCGTACTGTGAGATGCCTAAGACATGGCTACAGGGAGACAGGACGGACAGCTGATCATCCTCGCAGTGGCAGACCACGTGTAACAACACCTGCACATGATCGGTACATCCGAACATCACACCTGCGGGACAGGTACAGGATGGCAACAACTGCCCGAGTTACACCAGGAATGCACAATCCCTCCATCAGTGCTCAGACAGTTCGCAATAGGCTGAGAGAGGCTGGATTGGGGGCTTGTAGGCCTGTTGTAAGGCAGGTCCTCACCAGACATCACTGGCAACAACGTCGCCTATCGTCGCCTAACCCACCGTTGCTGGACCAGACAGGACTGGCAAAAAATGCTCTTCACTGACGAGTAGCGGTTTTGTCTCACCAGGGGTGATGGTCGGATTTGCGTTTATCGTCAAAGGAATGAGCGTTACACCGAGGCCTGTACTCTGGAGCTGGATCGATTTGGAGGTGGAGGGTCCGTCATGGTCTGGGGGGGGGTGTCACAGCATCATCGGCCTGAACTTGTTGTCATTGCAGGCAATCTCACCGCTGTGTGTTACAGGGAAGACATCCTCCTCCCTCATGTGGTACCCTTCCTGCAGGCTCATCCTGACATTACCCTCCAGCATGACAATGCCACAAGCCATACTGCTCGTTAAGTGCGTGAATCCCTGCAAGCCAGGAATGTCAGTGTTCTGCCATGGCCAGCGAAGAGCCCGGATCTCAATCCCATTGAGCACGTCTGGGACCTGTTGGATCGGAGGGTGAGGGCTAGGGCCATTCCCCCCAGAAATGTCTGGGAACTTGCAGGTGCCTTGGTGGAAGAGTTGGGTAACATCTCACAGCAAGAACTGGCAAATGTGGTGCAGTCCATGAGGAGGAGATGCACTGCAGTACTTAATGCAGCTAGTGGCCACACCAGATACTGACTGTTACTTTCGATTTTGACCCCCCCTTTGTTCAGGGACACATTATTCCAATTCTGTTAGTCACATGTCTGTGGAACTTCAGTTTATGTCTCAGTTGTTGAATCTTATATGTTCATACAAATATTTACACATGTTAAGTTTTCTGAAAATAAACGCAGTTGAAAGTGAGGACGTTTCGTTTTTTGCTGAGTTTAGTTAGCTAGCTATGTTACTTCAACTGCATTGCAAGGCAAGCTTACACAATTGTACATTCAATTTGCAGTAAATGCTTTAGCTAGCTACATTCTTTATATCCACTGTTTAACAAGACGACAGCCTGGTTTGCTGGTTTTCTCAGGAGTCCCTAAAACATTAACTTCTTAGGCAGCAGCAGTGCATGAGGTGACCGTTTTGGAGACCCTGGCGTGCCCAAAGTAAAATGCCTCCCATTCAGGCCCAGAAAATAGGATATGCACATATTTAGTACCATTGGATAGGAAACACTGAATTTTCTAACCATTTGTCTGTGAGTAAAACAGAACGGATATGGCAGGCGAAACCCCGAGGAATTTCTGTCCTGGAAAAAGTGGTTTTGACAGAGTGCCTCATTGGGAACCCCTCCCTTATGAAAATGCCCATATAAGGGCATATGAATGCAGTACCTATCGCTTCCTCTGGATGTCAACAGTCTCGAGATAGTGTTCAGATTTTTTTTAGATGCTATTAGAGCAGAGAAGAAGAGGAATCAGGAAGTGTCCCCAGAGATGTCAATAGAAGAGGACGCGCGCTCTCGCCATGCGCGCTCTGTGATTTTTGCTTTCTTATCGCCCAGTTTATATTCCGGTTGAATTATTATAGTAAATATACATAAAAGTGTTCCTAAGGATACATTAAAAAGGATGTTTGATTGTTCTTGGACAAGTTTATAGGTATAAGTTGAGCAGAGTTCTCTTCACGTTTCAATGGGCGATTGGAGGCTGTATTTTCTCATTCTAACGCGCCAACCAAACAGAGATTTATGGATATAATACATTACTTTTTCTAACAAAAGAACCATGGATTGTCTTCGTTGGACACTTAGGAAGCCCTCAGCATAAGTTTTTCAACAGGTAATTGATTTGTTTTCGCTGTGAAATGTGTTTTGTGTGAACCGTGAAGGCTAATGAATTCATGGTAATGGAAAAATAGTGAAGGTGCTACCCTCAAACAATCAAATGTGGTGCTAGCGCCCCACCACTGCCTAAGAAGTTAAACAACACAAATTACAAATTAATTCTCCTGTCATAACAGTAGCTAGCTAGCTGGCTAATGTTAGCTAGTTCGATAACTTGCTAAATAGCGATTTTCATAAATTAACTTTATGACAAAAATATGCACAAACTTTTGTCTCTACATGAACTAACATATTCCTCAATTGTACATGTTTTGCTTAACTCATTATGATGTTATAACTACTTACATTTGGTTCCACCGTAATGTTTTGTCAGCCATCTTTGTTTAAGAAAGCCCCAGGGATGGGTGGCTCGCGTCAAATCTGTCATTGGAACCACTCGATATGATTGGTCATATGAAAACCTTGGGACCCAAATGCATAATGAGTGCTCTAACTCCCCCTTGTGGTGGTCTGGAGTTAAGAAGCCGTGACTCTGGGTACCCCTAAGTCCCGCGGTGTAAGCTCACAACTTTTAAAGGAACCACTGTAGGCCTGAGGATGGGTCGATATATACACAGCTCATATACACTGATCTATAAACAACTGGGGAGTGCCTTGGAGACAAAGCTTTAGTGATTATAAGGCTAATGTATGTCTCACCAAGGCGGTGGTTGTCCTGGTTTACTGGGCAGTAATGTGCGGGGGGTGGAGAGAGGCAAAGCAGCCTTTGTTGTGGCTAACACACGCTAGTTATGCTAACCCAGACATAGATGCTACACTACAGTAGGTCAGACAAAGGACCTAGTGAACTATTTTTCCACTTGTGGAATCTCATTCAACACATATGGATAGAATAGAAGTCAATGACATCAGTCAGAACCAGGTCAATTCCATTTCAACTGCAACATTTGGTGGCAGCGGTGGGATCTGGGGTGGTAAACAGTCTGGGGCTCAGGGTGGTGAGAGCAGTTGAGCGATAGTGAATTGAAATTCACTGAATCTCCCGAGTTGACTGAAGGATCACATCGAACACTCCAGCTGAATATGGAAGCCTTTTTCTGAGAAACGTCACTCTTTCTTTCAGTTCTGTTTCTCACAGGCTGTTTTATAACTAATTTATAATATCGCTCCCTCGCTTCATCTCTCTCTTTCTGAATCCCTCTCTGTACAGTAAAGGCCTGTTTTGTCTTTAGACAGGTGGATGGAGGGATGTGAGGAGAGGAGGCCTTTAAAGAAGCTCTTCGTCGATCACACAGATGTAAGGAACCTTTGAAGACAGTGGCTGATCAAACCTAGGCGCCAGGTTTTGGCCATTGACAGACTCAGGATGTAAAACAGTGCAACTGTTCTCCAAAGCATCCGTCAGAGAGAGAGAGAGAGGAACAATCTGACTTTCCACACAGAGACATCGGTTTAATCTCCACCCTCTTTTAAAAGGAAAAGATGCGTTTTTTGTTGTTCCTGATGAAGCATTAGATTCCATTTTGAAGCTCCTGAGAGAAGCAGAAGTCTTTTAACTTGTTCTCCTCCTATCCTCTTAAAATGACAACATTTCATCTATATATAGTCTTTAGATTGTGCTGGTGGTTTTGACTTTCCCCCAGCGCTTGATACTGTCTGTCACACACCAAGGTTTTTGACAGCTGCCAGACGAAAGAAACACGGTGTTGACACTTTGAACATTCAAATGAAGTTTGCCACGTAGCTTGAGTTATGCTAATGACGAGGGGGGTGCAGATTGTGCTCGCTGTTGGAAGATTCTGGAGTGACAAAAACCTTGTCAGATACAAGGGGGTACATCAAAAACCACGCCGCTCACAAAGTTTGTGCCTCCACATCTCTCAGTTGCACTCAGAGTTCGTTGAGAAACGCTTTGAATTCAAAAACGCTTCGCTGCCTTGAAAAAAAATAAAGAGCTTCACAGAGAAGTGACTAAAAGGAGGAAGAGCGATAAGAAAAGGGAACAGATCTGTGTGAAGTGCTAAAATCCAGGATGGGTTAGTTACTAGTGCAGTGAGTTACACACAGAACTGCACAACACCAGCGGCTGACTGATCTGTAAATAACCAGAGTACTTTTGATTGTCTTCAGACAGACTGAACCTCACCGTGAGGTGCAGCCGAGCCGCCATTTTACAGCGGGGAGTCCGAGAGGGCTCTGGAAGAGGCAGGCAAGAAACATCTGTGTGAAGTCTTGGGCAGAGAAGCTGTTTTAGTGTGAGATCAGATTACAAAGACATGTCTTGGCAGATAAACTTGGGAAATATCACTGTAAGGAGGCAGAGAGAGTTAGTGAGCTAGTAGGCCTCAGGTTTTATTAACACACACATCATTCGCACAGACACACACACACAGACATGCGAAAACACACACACGCAATACACCAGCCTCCGAGAGCCTCTCTCTCCTCATAAGGAGCTATAGAGAACAGAGTCTCAGTACCACTACACTGAGAGGGCCCATCTCCAGTCAGACACAGACCACCAGGTAAACACAGTCTCAGTGAAGCCGATAGGAATGAGTTCCCTTTAGACATAGTTATAGGCCAGTTTCCCTGACACAGATTGAGTTTGGTCCTAGACTAAACGCATGTTCAATGGAGAATCCTACATGCCTAACACACCTTTGACGATTTGCATAATGAAAGTATGTACAACCTTGGAAAAAGTTCACCTTGCAGAAGTGTAGGTTAAGCCCTGTCCTTTTAACTAGGTCGGATGAGATGAAAAAGCCTCCAGGACTGGGTCAACCCACCGGCTGGTGGCCCTACTACCCTAGCACCACTGACCCATTCTGGGGAGATTTATGTCCGTTCGACATGGAGCTGTTCTAGCAAAGTGTGTGTAAGGGTCACTGGGCGGCTCCCCAGGACCAAGGGCTGTCTCCATTGGTACATAACAGCCTGGAGGTACACAGGCCCAGCCAGAGACAGAGAGACCACCAGCCAGCCTGCTACGTGGTGATTACTGCCTTTCTTCTCCATGTGTGTCAAGGTCAAAGCAGACCTGTGATTACAGAGCTCACAGGGGCCATGGCTCCGGGGCTGGTGTGTGTCTGTGTGTGTGCGGTGGTTCAGGATTCCCTCTGAACATTCCTGCCCCACAGTGCTGGCTTTTGAAGCCGGATCTCGAGGAATTTGGAAAATCTCTGCCTCTGAACTAGGGGTTGGGAAGAATAGAGGGGAGAGAGAGGAAGATGAAAAAAAGAAAATCTGTTTCTGTTCTATGGTGGGGGGGTGAAACTGAAGGATGAGGTAGGGGGCTGAGGTAGAGGCGTAGGTAGAGGTTTTAAGTAGAGTGGGTGAGGTACAGGGGTGAGGCTGAGGGGTGAGAGTAGAGGGTTGGGGGTGAGGCTAATGGTTGGGGGTGAGACTGACGGGTGAAGTTGAGGGTAAGTCTGAGAGGTGAGGGTGAAGTTGAAGGTTGAGGGGTGGAAGTTGAAGGGCGAGTCTTAGGGGTGAAGTTGAGGCTTGAGTCTGAGGGGTGAGGGGTGAAGTTGAGGAATCTGTTACCTGCTCCTGGTTCTCTAACTCTTTGTTCAGTAGTTTCTTCTCGGAGGAGTGCAGCTGCCTCTGGAGATTCTCCACCTTCTCCTGCAGAACCTAGAGAGACAGAAAAGAGAGAGCGCATTTGAACAAGGGATAAAGGGAGAGAGAGAAAGAGAGAGATTGTAGAACAATAAAGTTTAAAAAAGAGAAAGAGAGGACAGAGAGATAAATGACAAATGATAGAGAGCGAGAGATGAAAAAGAGGAGAGAGAGAAGGCAGAAAGAGAGATGTGACTCTCAGATTAACAGTGTATTAAAAGGCTAATGATAAAGTCATGACAGTCATTATTGGAAAGCTGGGCTCATTACCCAGAGTCATTCAGAAGGAGAGAAAGAGAGAGGCACACAGGGAATTAACTACTGTTAACTGTCTGGGCTTTAAACATCACACACACACGTCTCTTGTGAATACGTTTTGGATCATTATATTGGTGCAGTTTCCGATATGAACATTGAACACTACAGCTGCATTATGAGTGTAGGTTGGGTACCAGATACCTGAGATTCAAACAGTTTACCAGGGTTTCTACCACCAGGGATTCTACCAGTGTACACAACGGCCTCCATGAATCTACCGACAGTACTGCTGGGCTGGCATACAAAAACTACTGTATAGCATAAATACCAGTTAAGGAAGGCTTCCATATCTAAGCAGTGTATTATTTTGCATCCCCAAACTCTGGGTAGAATATAAAGGACTAAGCCTTGTTCACATTGGCAGTTTGAAGTGACTCAAATCCTATTTTTTGGCATATCTGATTCTAATCTGTTTTTTTTCATGCAGTCTGAAAAGCCATAAACCACATGGAATCAGATATTTCAAGCCAGATTTCAAACCACCTACGAAGGTGGTTTGAAGTCAGATATAAATCTGATTCCTGGCCATGTGACTTGTGTCTGAACGGTCAAATCTGATTTATTTGGGCTGAAGTGGTTTTTAGACTGTTATTTGGCATATCTTGTTTCTTGCTAGCTACGTGCACCCATGGGGGGCCCAGGGACCATGAACTAGTTGACTGCTGAGGTTGCCAAAAACAACTTGTTTCTTAACCTTTGAGGCTTTAAAAGTGTTCTTACAGTATGATTTGGAACATTCAAAGCAAATGGGACACATCCATAGCAGTCACTGTTGTCACTTTAGCTTGCTACATAACTTCTGAGTGATAGGAACCACAAGCATCAACACCAATCAGCCTACACCACTGTGCGCACACACCCGTCATTACTATGACAACTAGCATAGCCATGTCACCAAATGACTGCTGTCTGAACCGATCTGGTCACTTGTAACTTGCTGTTTGGACAGTAAGTATTCCAAAACAGATTGGAAAAACAAAACTGATTTGAGCATTAAGGCCTGCAGAATGAACAAGGCTTTAGAGGTTTGTGTGTAGAATTGCAGATGAGAGAATAAGCGGAGGAGAAGAGGATAGGAGAAAAGAACAGAATAAGCGGAGGAGAAGAGGATAGGAGAAAGAACAGAATAAGCGGAGGAGAAGAGGATAGGAGAAAAGAACAGAATAAGCGGAGGAGAAGAGGATAGGAGAAAAGAACAGAATAAGCGGAGGAGAAGAGGATAGGAGAAAAGAACAGAATAGCGGAGGAGAAGAGGATAGGAGAAAAGAACAGAATAGCGGAGGAGAACAGGAGTGTAGAGGACTGTTTTCCTCTCCTGCTGTAACTGATAGCAGTGGAAAGAAAGAAAGGCTTGGTTCCTGCATGCGACTCAGAACCAGATGTCTCACACACACACACACACACACACACACACACACACACACACACACACACACACACACACACACACACACACACACACACACACACACGTGTTAACTTCACCTTCGATTAGGCCTCCACGAGAACCAGAGCACCGCAGCGCACATGCACACAAGGTACGTCCACTGGTATGGGTGTTGATGGTTTGATGGGGGCTGTGTGTGGTTGTGTGAGAATGTATTAATTACAAGTGACTAAAATACTCCATCCTGAAAATAGTGGTTATAGCTCATGTGTGCGAAAACACGATACACCTTAAAGGGTGTATTTGGCAGAAACATCTAGTGTCGAAACCAACGACAAGGGCAGGGGCTATGGGGAAGGGAAGTAAGCCTGTCTGTGCAAGATAGTCAGAAACACGGAATGGGAGTAAAACAAACTGTGACTGAGACAGATTTTTATGAAACCATGTAAACTTGTCTTCTTCCTATTGGCCCCATAAGGGAAGAACCTATGTATATAAGCTTTGTGCAGTGGGTGTTTTGGAGCCCTCACTTAATAAAGAAACTGATCTAGTGCAGTCTGGGACTTTGTCAAATTTTGTTAACCAGAGCTTTACAACCTCTGGGAATTATTCAAAGCTTGATTGATAGTTGAGTTCAATCATTGAGATAGTAAAATTCTCATGACAGAAATATAGCTCAGGTGATAGCTATAACCATGTAGTTTTACCATTAACTGCAGCTCCTTGGAAGCACAACCCTAACGCATTGAACACGGATCACGAAAAGGCTCAATGTTGGGTAACACTTTATGTACCTACAATGTTATTACTTACTACAGTTAATACTGTCCAGTTACATGGGTATAAGGGTTAACTTAAGATAGTTTGATGAAACACTATCTTTCTTCAAACTGTCTATCCCTTCCCACAATATTATGAGACAACAACAGACGTCAAAAACAAGTGCATAGATCTGAATTCAAAGCTCAGTCAAATTTCCATGTTTGAAAATAACTTTAGGAATGATTGATGTGGCCGCCAGCTCACATTCTGCTTCCAAGGAGTGGTTCTGTTTATTAATGCATTAAAAGGTTCTGTCCGCTTTCCACTTTTTGAACTGGACCCTTCCTGTTCTAAGTCAACACAGTGTGTCGCCCAAATGACACCCTATTCTCTATCTAGTGCACTACTTTGGACCAGAGCCATAGGCAATTCCCTATGGGCCCTAGTCAAAAGTAGTGCACTAAATAGGGAATATGGTTCCATTTGGGACTCTGCCACAGAGACTCACTGGATGAGGTGAATAAGTGTATTGGCAGATGAATATGATACTGGTATATGTTATTCTATTAATCAGGCTCTATATCTTCTCCAGTCACGATCCTCTCAGATTCCTTCTGATCACGTCAAGCACTTCACTCCAACTCACTTGTTTACAATTACCATAAAACTTCAATTAGCCGGGCATCGGCACACATTTCAGCAAACAAACGGCTGTTTCAAATAAACGTTGGGTCTAAATGTGTAACGTATACGCTTAGAGTCAGCAAGCAGATGCAGGTGAGTTTAATGAATAAGAAAAAGGCAGATAAACAAAACAGGAGAAGCGTACTGGACGTGACCAAAACCAATACTGCCTGATGAGGCTACTGAGGGCTAAATAAAGAGAGAGGAATCAAGGTGATGAGGTCCAGGTGTTACGTGATGATGGTTACCAGGACCAGTGGTTAGTAGACCTGCAACGTCGAACACTGGAGCCGGAATAGGTGTGACAAAATGAATTGTTTACGAGCTTAACATGGACACAGCTCTGATATTCTCACGGTCATGTGCATTCAAATGTTATGTTATTTTATTCTGTCATCGTTGCTAGCCATGGCGCCACCCAAAAATGTATGGTGCTGAAGCACGAAATTGGGGGTGTATGATAGTGTAACGTGTACGGTTATAGCATGGTTAATATGAACCGTGTGATACACCATCTATGTTACACACATAGAGGTTATGTGTGAGATGACATACCTCTGGGATAGCCAGGCATGACAGACCCCCCCTTCCCCATTCCCAGCACCATGACACAGCGTTTCCTGAACGTCTGAGTGAAGGCTTCTGGGAAGAGATGAAGAGCGTGCTGACTGTACTCTGATCTCTCTTTCATCTGGTTGATGAAACACTACAGGGCCAGAGCATCACTGCACAAACGCATCAGTCATGGAAGGAATCATTAATAGATGCATGATAATGAATGACTCCATGGCTTCATAATGGAATCACTGTATGAATCAGACAGACCTTCCTCCAGGCCTCTTCACTGATCACCATCACATACATGTGTATGTGACAAATAACATTTGATCTCCTAAAGTTAAAAAATCAGGGATAAGTCTCAAACCACGCCCTATTCCCTATGTAGTGCACTTCTCTTGATATCTGGTCACACTACTTTTGATCTCTGATTAAAAGTAGTGCACTATATATTACGGAATAGGGTGCCATTTGAGAACAAGAGATGGTCTGTCTAGGACAATAGAGTTGCAGTATCTGAAGATTGTTCCTTGATTGTTCCTCAAAAATTCAATAGAATATAAACACAAGACACAATAGAATAGATCCAATTCAACTGTTGCGGAGGATATTGGTGATCCTTTCATCACTCTTCCATCCAGACCCCATACTACTGTACCATAGCCTGAGGACCAGGAGAGTCCCTCCTCAGTCTGGTTACCCCAGTGATCCTGGTCTCCCCCTGGGCACAGATCTTTAGGCTCAGCCTCTATCACTGTTCTGTAGGGATAGGACTGGATCAGGGCCTGATCCATGGAACCTTACTCAGAAGAAACATCCTCCCCATTCCCAAACCTGCTCCCATTGCACAGATCTCACCCAGAGCCCATCCAGATTCCCCACCCCTGGTTGATCCTAGATACACCTTAGATACCCCATCTGTTTTCCCAAAACTTTGAAGATGTGTTATGGTTAGAGCCTCTCCCAGATGCTACATATGGGATCCATCTCTCCATCTTCATCTCTCTCCTCTCTCACACACACTCGTTCATTCTCTCCATCCCTCCCTCTGTCCTTCTTCCTCTATCTGCCTGGGAATGTGTGATTTTCTATGGAGGAGCGTTCCAAAGTGTCTCCAGATGGGTTAGGGTGATATGGTCTCAGCCATCCAGACTGGAATCAACAGACGTGGCAAATTCTATTTCCTGAGGGAGAGGATGAGGGGGGAGAGGTGGAGGATGAGGAAGGAGAGAGAGGGGAAGGAAGAGGATGAGCGGAATAGGGAGATGTGGGAGGAGAAAGAGAGAAAATGGAGAAGAGAAGGGAGAGGTGGAGGGAGAAATAAAGAAGGGAGAGGAGGAAGAGGAGGACAGCAGGGCCACTGCTGGAAGGGCCTTCTCACCTCTGTATCAGCAGTGTACTTCTCTTTAAAGTGGAAGTTTGGCTCAAAGCATTACCTCACACACACAAACCAACACACTCCTCAAAGCATTTCATACAGGTACAGGCATGCATTAATATTAACAGAAGTTCTAATGGTGAGAGTATAAAATCAATCAAAATCACACAAAATCACACACACAAGACCTGAGTCATCTTTCCTGGGTGGTCTCCTCCTGCAAAGATAAGGCCAGTATGCTTCCCTCAGGTGAACTAAAATCAACAGAAGAGAGAACAAGAAGGGGAAGAAAAGCAGCAGTGGTTGTCTTCATGTTTCTATTTGCAGTATGCTGTCAGAAGGTTTCTCAGAGTCAGATTAAAGAGATACTCTGATGACCCTGAGGTGGTCCTCTGTAGTCCAGTTGGTAATGGCTCTTGCAACGCCAGAATAGTAGGTTCGATTCCGAAGGCCACCTATACATAACAAATGTGTGCACGCATGACTGTAGGTCGCTTTGGACAAAAGTGTCTGCTAAATGACATTGAATTGAAGAGTTCGCTAGGCAAACTACTGCAGACTGACTGCTGCTGGCGGAACCTCCAACTGGCAGCACAGCCTCAGGGCAGCTAGATCACACAGACACACACGGCAAAGTGCATGCCCGCACACAATACAAAATGTACACATGCACGGCCAAACATGCACACACAGAGACACACCAATTGTACCCACACACACTCACAATTCAGTCTGTGTGGGTGTAACTACATGTGTGTGTACACGTGTGATTGCCAATCTACCTTGAAATTACTGTGGTATGAGAGAGAAAGAAGAGGGGAGGAGGAGGTTGTGTGTTCCAAACTAAACAACTTGCTGTAGTTCTTCAACAACACAGCTAAGGAGAGCTCCAAAGTCCCTTATAGTTGAAGACTCTTCTTTCCAGTCATACAAGTGCATTGAATTTCCTTAGGAACTGTGCACACATTGGAGAGGTGTGTGGTCACTTGGAGAAACCAGTTAGTCCTCTCACTCAAAATATTTTTGGGGTCTTATGTTGCACCTACCCAACATTATTCCTTTTCCAGGAATAGTCTTATCTCATGTTACTGAATGTATCCAAAATATTTTAAGATTTAGTTATCAATAAATGCGGCAAAAGTACAGTAAATGTAAAAAGCACATGAAATCAGCAGTGTAATGTTTGGAATCAGTCTTGTGTCAGGTGAGCGGTTGTCTCCTCACCTTTGGTCTAATCATTTCCCAAACTGTTTCCTTTCAATTGCTACCCTGGTTCTACATTTCATATTTCTTCTGTACAAAACATTTCAAATTCTATAAAGGCCAATTCCCACTAGTGTAAAGGATTAATGGGGTTTCACCTCTATATTGTAGTATAGAGACTATACTGGTATTATAACAATGACACGTTCCTGTAATGGGTTTCTCACGTGGTTTTCTGGAATGTTATCTTGCTCACTTCCTGAGATAACGGGATCAAATGATTCTGGGGAATCTGCCCACGCCAGAAAACTCATTAATCAACCAGTACCACCCACCCACCAACCCACACACACCACTCTGATTGAGGCATTAGTCTTAATATGGAGACAGTATACAGCTGGTCTTGATCTGGTCCTCCCCACAGGCAAAGTCATCTTTTCAACTTCCACAGCAGCATTGAGGCCCACAAACACACATACATAACTACAGTCACACCTGCAGAAGGTCAGCATGGTCCTGTGTGTTAGTGTGTGTGTGGCTGTGTGTATGGAGTATGAGTGTTTGTGTGTGTGTGTGGCTGTACCACAGGCTTTATTGAGTTTATTGAGTTTCACCCCCTTTTGGCCTCAGAACAGCCACAATTCGTTGGGGGATGGACTCTACAAGGTGTCAAAAGCATTCCACAGGTATGCTGCCCATGTTGACTCCAATGTTTCCCACAGTTGTGTCAAGTTGGCTGGACGTCCTTTGGCTGGTGGACCATTCTTGATACACACGGGAAACTGTTGAGCGTGAAAAATCCAGCAGCGTTGCAGTTCTTGACACAAACCGGTGCGCCTGGCACCTACTACCATACCCTGTCCAAAGGCACTTAAATCTTTTGTCTTGCACATTCACCCTCTGAATGGCACACATACACAATCCATGTCTCAATTGTCTCAAGGTTTAAAAATCCTCCCTTAACCTGTCTCCTCCCCTTCATCTACACTGATTGAATTGGACTTAACAGGTGATATCAATAAGTGATCATAGCTTTCACCTGGATTTACCTGGTCAGTCTACGTCAGTTTTGTACACTCAGAAAATGTGTGTGTGTGAGCGTGTGAGAGAGTTAGAGATAGAGACATGGTCTTGACTCAGGCGTGTGTGTGTGTGTGTGTGTGTGTGAGAGACAGGAAGTGTTGCTGAGGGGAGCAGGAACAGCAGTGTGGATCAAAGAGGAGCAATGTGCCACTATGGGCGGGTACCATTGTTTATTCACCAACCAGCTCTCCCTTTTGGCAGGCGGGGGGGGTGAACATGTTTGTGTGTGTGACAGAGGGGGCAGGCGGGAGAGAAGAAGAGACAGGGAGAAGAAAGAGGAAAGGAGAGGGAAAAAGAGAGAGAACCCTAACCCTCCTGTTTAGCAAATGTATGACAAGGCTCAAGGTCTTAGAGGAGAGGAAACCACTATAGACTTGAGATGGACTCATAGCCTCTAGTCCCTCTAACGACTCGCCCTGCTCCTCTCCCTCCCTCCCTCCCTCCCTCCCTGGGTAGTGGGGGAATTAAGTGGTGTGACTTTAACATCACTTCCTGTTTTCCTGCTTCCCTTTCATCCCTCTCTTTCTTTCATCTGTGGATGGGTGGATCGTATCAGAGAGTGACAAAGAGAATGAGAGAGAGAGAGAGAAAGAGAAATACAGACAGACAGAGAGCGAGAAAGAGAGTGAGAGAGAGATGGAGAGAGAGCTGCCTGTTAGATAAAGGTAATTTTACATTACATTTACATTCCAGGATCTACAGTACGTGTGTCACGTGTCAAATCTATTGAGGAAGGGGACGATGGTAGGGATATGGACATTGGTGTGGAGTTGAGCCTGGATGAAAGTGGCATGTTGGGAGACAGAACCTACGGTCCAGGGAGCCTCCCTAGCAGAGGACACATCCTCAAGAGGTACCAATCCAGATTTATCAACCCCAGACGTTGTCACAGACAAGGAACCTGAGGAACCTGAGGAACAGGTACAGGAGAACTCACCACCTGTCTCTGCCCCAGGACAGAACTTCTCTCAAGCCCTGGATGGGAGGGATGATAAACACAAACCACGGCAAGAGGGTGACTTTTCCATCAGATGCAGCTATTGTCTCTGGAGCAGTGGGCCGAGGACCATATATTTTTGGGCTTGTTTGGAAAATGTATGCACTCATTACTGTAAGTTGCTAAATGACTCAAATGTAAATGAGGCCTACATACGGGTGTCATAATAATGACATAACAATATGTGTTATTAACATTCAGAAACAACCCGTTGTTTGGGCCAATTAGTGCTAATGACTGGTGTTTCCGGGATCAGAGGGGAGGAGGAGGGAGGGTGTGTGTGGAGTGAGTCCAGAATCAGTGAGAGGGAGGAAGTTAGAACAGGGATTAGAAGACTCATCTCTTTATCAGGATCTAGATGTATTACTTCGAACATTGTGTATTGCCATAACAGAACTGCTTTTTGGCACCGCTCAGATCTTCCAGTCAAATCAATGTGGAGGGAGTCTTTACAAATCATCCTGTGTGGTCATGTCTGACAGTTTGAATCTGGCCTGTGATCCTCTGGATCCACACAGAACAGACAGACTATGGACAGTCCTACTTTTCAACCAGGATCAACACCTGGTTCATGAAATATCCATGAGATGCCTTTACCCGTCCTCTCTTTGAGGTTCACGGCCGTGGAGACAGTGGTACTAAACTAGAAATAAGGCTAAAAGCTGTTTAATCTAGTCAGAGGGCAGAAGGGACATATGATACCACAGACACATCTACAACAACAACTGTTTTGGGATTATTACATTCAAATGTCTCTGCCGCCACTTTGATGTTATTTTCTGCCTGTCACCATTGTCTTCAGCCCCCTTCAGCTTTCATAATCCAGCCTTCAAGTGAGCAGCGTAGAAACAGTGTCAGCGAGCGACGCGATAGTTCCACCGCCACCAAACGGGCCAAAGACACACTCTCCCCACACACTCACATGTGAGCGAGCACAAACAAACACATTCTGGGTGAGAACGAGTGCACGCACACATGCACACACACACTCTCTCTGACCCATCTCTCTCTGCTGCTCGCTGTTTCACCGTCTCTCTCCCCCTCCCTCCTCTCATTCTCTGTGTCGTCTGGACTTTAATCAACAAGTCATTGGTTAATTGGAGGCTCATTAGTGGGTGGTTAGTACTGTGGGATGGTAATAATGAGGAGATAGCAGTAGACAAAGCTCTGTCTATTATCTAACACCGGAGATAGGAGACACACACACAACCTGGGCTGCTGCCTCAAACACACACACACACACACACACACACACACACACACACACACACACACACACACACACACACACACACACACACACAGACACAGACACAGACACACAGACACAGACACAGACACAGACACAGACACAGAGAGATTGTGTGACATATTGTGTGTGTGTGAGAGAGTTAGTGAGAGAGAGAGAGAGAGAGAGAGGTAACATGTATGAGTATGTGTGTAGCTGGAATGTGTCTGGCTGACCAGAGAAAGCTACACCAGCAGAAGTATCCAGACTCCAGGAGCAGAGACTGGACCAGTCCAGACCAGACCTGTATTACCCCACACTGTCAGTCAGTCACAGAGGTGTCTGGATTGCAACACGTGGCATTTCTCATATTCTAGGTGTGGTGGTGGAACTGCCGGGTGGCTTATTTAACCTGAGGCAGGCCGGCCTCCTGCAGAGCCTACCCAGAAATGAGTGCCCCTCACTGGGCTACGGGGGAGAGTGGGGACTGGGTGTCTGGAGGAAAGAGGATTTATATAGAAGTCTGCCACAAACAGTGCAGAGAGGGTCAGCCTTTAAAGACAAACCTCCATCCCAGACACAACAGCCAATTAAACTAGAGAGAGACACACCCAGACAACTACCACAGTGTCACTGTCTGGTTACTGTAGTTTCAAGTCCCAGATCAAATAACTGATCCTGTATAGGGGCTAGTTCAGCTGGGCAGAAGGTTGCAAGAACGTTATTTGAACGCTGCATGACATTTATTCGAATGGCGCATGAGGTTTATCCAATAAGGTGTTGAATACAGAAATACTCTGCACAGAATGGACCCACTTTTCTCAGAGTCCACATAAAAATCATTCTATGTATCTATCTGTAGCAACTTATTGAACAAACCCCTGACATCCTCGGCAGATGGATGGAATTTGGAAAATGTGCAAGGAGTGCAGAGACTAGGAAGGAATGAGGAAGGAGAAAGAAGGAATGGAAATAACTTCAAAGGAAGAAGGGAATAAGAAGGGATAAAGAGAGGGGGTGCTCAGCGAGATAAATAAAGAGCGCTGCAGCAGTAACAGGCTGATTTAAAGGACTGCCTCACCCCAGACAGAACATACGAGACACTTCTAGAGCCTCCCAACCACCAAACCCAGGAGTGTGTGTGTGTGTGTGTGTGTTATTCATGTGTGTGAGAGAGACTATGGGGGTTAGTGTGTGTGTGTGTGTGTGTGTGTGTGTGAGAGTGAGACACACACTATGGGGGTTTGTGTGTGTATGTGTGTGTGCGTGTGTGAGAGCCTATGGGGGTTTGTGTGTGTATGTGTGTGCGTGTGTGAGAGCCTATGGGGGTTTGTGTGTGTGTGTGTGAGAGAGAGACTATGTGGGTTAGAGTAGAAACCCATCATAAGAGAGGGACTTGTGTCTAGTCTATAAAAGTATTCTGGACAGACCGGGGAACTGAATGTGTCTGGGCTGGGGGTGTAAAGTTAACCACCCAGTCGGCCCCTCCCTGGGACTCAGACTGGCTGGTTACTGACACTGAGGGGGGCCAGGAAAACTGAGGGCTTTAAGCCAAGGAGGAGCTTCAGCCTGAAGAAACCACCAACACAGTGTCATATAGTTTACAAAAGTTCAATCAGGAAGGCTGGTCTGAATGCTTGTTTCACTTCGTCCTGTAAGCAGAGCACAATTCACTTTGTTTTCTATTCTATCCTATTCTACGGCCATAGTGGGAATGAATACAAACATATCATCAGCATGGCGTCTTGTTTCTTCTCCTGCTTCCTGTTAGCCATGTGAGGAATATCATTCACCTATTCACCGTTAGCCTATAACCAAGGTCCAGTAATGCATATTCCTCACACTGGCTGTTCAACCTATGGGCTCCCTCTTGCAATTATCACCTTCCTCTCTCTCAACCAATGGGTGTAAATCTTGGGACGTATTTATATGTCAACTTACCCATGTTCTCTCACTTGCTGTTTTTCAACAAAAGTTTTCGACAACCACTATTTAATAAAAAGCAATACTGCATTCTGTCTCTGTTGTTCATTCAGCTGAGCCCGTACTCTATTGAACCCTAATCTATCCTAACCGAACTAACTGGTAAACACAACAAAAGAGGTGTGCCATCTTGGACGTTGACACACGTACTCCACACATATTCTCACACAGTAAAGAGTGTAGTAATGATCAACAGTGACAGTTTGGGAGATGGACAGATGTCCAGCGGCGTTATCCTTTACCTTTAGGCTGAGTAGTGTGCACTTTGTAGTGTCTTTAACAGACTTTGTGGCGTGCACTATAAATGTCTACTATATACAGTTGATGTCGGAAGTTTACATACACTTAGGTTGGAGTCATTAAAACTAGTTTTTCAACCACTCCACAAATTTCTTGTTAACAAACTATAGTTTTGGCAAGTTGGTTAGGACATCTACTGTGTGCATGACACGAGTAATTTTTCCAACAGACAGATTATTTCAGACAGATTACTTCACTTATAATTCACTGTATCACAATTCCAGTGGGTCAAGTTTACATACACTAAGTTGACTGTGCCTTTAAACAGCTTGGAAAATTCCAGAAAATTATGTCATGGCTTTAAAAGCTTCTGGCTATTTGACATCATTTGAGTCAATTGGAGGTGTACCCGTGGATGTATTTCAAGGCCTACCTTCAAACTCAGTGGCGCTTTGCTTGACATCATGGGAAAATCAAAAGAAATCAGCCAAGAAAATGGTAGACCTCCACAAGTCTGGTTCTATCCTTGGGAGCAATTTCCAAATGCCTGAAGGTACCACATTCATCTGTACAAACAATAGTACGCAAGTATAAACACCATGGGACCACGCAGCCATCATACCGCTCAGGAAGGAGACGCGTTCTGTCTCCCTAGAGATGAACGATACTTTGGTGCGAAAAGTGCAAATCAATCCCAGAACAACAGCAAAGGACTTTGTGAAGATGCTGGAGGAAACAGGTACAAAATGTATCTATATCCACAGTAAAACGAGTCCTATATCGACATAACCTGAAAGGCCGCTCAGCAAGGAAGAAGCCACTGCTCCAAAACCGCCATAAAAAGCCAGACTACGGTTTGCAACTGCACATGGGGACAAAGATCGTACTTTTGGAGAAATGTCCACTGGTCTGATGAAACAAAAATAGAACTGTTTGGTCATAATGACCATCATTATGTTTGGAGGAAAAAGGGGAGGCTTGCAAGCCGAAGAACACCATCCCAACCGTGAAGCACGGGGGTGACAGCATCATGTTGTGGGGGTGGTTTGCTGCAGGAGGGACTGGTGCACTTCACAAATTAGATGGCATCATGAGGAAGGAACATTATGTGGATATATTGAAGCAACATCTCAAGACATCAGTCAGGAAGTTAAAGATTGGTCGCAAATGGGACTTCCAAATGGACAATGACCCCAAGCATACTTCCAAAGTTGTGGCAAAATGGCTTAAGGACAACAAAGTCAAGGTATTGGAGTGGTCATCACAAAGCCCTGACCTCAATCCTATAGAAAATTTGTGGGCAGAAGTGAAAAAGCGTGTGCGAGCAAGGAGGCCTACAAACCTGACTCAGTTACACCAGCTCTGTCAGGAGGAATGGGCCAAAATTCACCCAACTTATTGTGGGAAGCTTGTGGAATGCTACCCGAAACGTTTGACCCAAGTTAAACAATTTAAAGGCAATGCTACCAAATACTAACTGAGTGTATGTAAACTTCTGACCCACTGGGAATAAAATCTGAAATAAATCATTCTCTCTACAATTATTCTGACATTTCACATTCTTAAAATAAAGTGGTGATCCTAACTGACCTAAGACAGGGAATCTTTACTAAGATTAAATGTCAGGAATTGTGAAAACTTAGTTTAAATGTATTTGGCTAAGGTGTATGTAAACTTCCGACTTCAACTGTAGTAGTGTCCTTTGCAGAATGTCCATAAAACTTTACCTTGCTCTTAGTGTCATTGTGGCGGCTCATCTGCCTCCTCTCATCATCCCAGCGAGCTGTAGCCTCCTTCAACTGTCTCTCCTTCTCCTGCTGCTGCCGCAACCCCTCTTCCTGAGCAGCACACACTGACGTCTGCAGCTCCGCTATCAACTATGGAGAGAGGGATGAGAGAGAAAGAGATTCGATGGGACAGGGAGAGAGAGAAGGGGGTGAGAGATGGGTTGGGATGAGAGAGCGAGAGACAAATTGAGAGGGGACAACAGTGACCCCTGAGGAACACCATTCCAAGAGGGTTGATATAGATACATCCCCATATGACACAGCCAGTATAAACACACTCTAACAACTGACTCTGGGGGTCATGGTTGGTGACCTGACCTCAAGATAATTAGATTTGTCATTGAATACCAAATGGGAATTGATTAGCCAAGTCCTAGGTCCAGGTCTCTAGTGTTCTGTACAGTTCAGTCCTAGGTCTCTAGACCTCTGTACAGTTAAGTTTAGTCCTAGATCCAGGTATCTAGCCCTCTGTACAGTACATTTCTATATCCAGGTCCGTAGTGCTCTGTACAGTACAGTTCAGTCCTAGATCCAGGTCCTTAGTGCTCTGTACAGTACAGTTCAGTCCTAGATCCAGGTCCTTAGTGCTCTGTACAGTACAGTTCAGTCCTAGATCCAGGTCTTTAGTGCTCTGTACAGTACAGTTCAGTCCTAGATCCATGTCTTTAGTGCTCTGTACAGTACAGTTCAGTCCTAGATCCAGGTCTTTAGTGCTCTGTACAGTACTGTTCAGTCCTAGGACTTTAACATCAAAACACACAGCTTGTTGGGCCGGATATGAAACGCTTAACATATTCCCCAACAACATCATGTCATTATCTGTAGGAACACCATGGGAGACCGAAATGCATATCTGGTTTAGTTACTGGTTTAGTACAGACACCATTAGTTAGTGTCAATGGGTGTGTCTCAGCCATTATCAATCTTCTCACAGTTCTCCGTCTGTCCTGAGAAAAGAGAGAGAAATCGAGAAAAAGAGAGAAAGAGAGAGAAAGAGAGAGACAGATCGAGAGAGGAGGAAAAAGGCTCCTAGCTTTTTGAAGAGTAGAGTGAGTTTGTGAACTTGCGGTACACACCAAGATGAAAAGGAGCAGCAGTAGCTTTGAAATACTCCAGTGAACATCTCTATTTAACCTGCAGCTGAGAGGGAGAAGAGAGGAGAGAGAAAAGAGAAGAGGGAAAGGAGAGAGCAAAGAGGGTGAAGAGAGGAGAGAGAAAAGAGAAGGTAGAGAGAGAAAATAGGAAGAGAGAAAACTGACTCGCTCAGGCCTGTTGAACCGCTCGCGCTGGTTTTAGACAGACAGACAGATAATTGTTTACTGTACATTAGTTCAACTCAACTCTTCGTTCAACAGTCTTACTGGAATCCTCTCATTGAGTGGGAGTTATGGGAATGAGCGGACTTAGCCGACCGCCAGAGGGAGAGATTAGGCTTATTTAGTCAGCGGGGCCAGCCATGAAAGCAAAAAATGGTCCATTATTATGGGAACAGCAGTTCTGGGCGTAATAATTATTTTGCTTATAGATTCTCTAGCATCTCGTCTCTGTAGGCTGGAGTGATATAATGACTCATTAACCCGGTCTTTCTTGTTATTCTTTTACCTTTATACCTAGTCTCATATTTGAGGAGCTTCATCCGACTGTACTGTACTGTAATTGGCCTGAACAGGCCATCTTTGAATTCACAGGCTGGTTGGTAGCTCTGTTTGAGGCTGGGTTTGCCTCACCTCAAAGTGAACATACGGAATGAAAGGCATTTGCAGGGACTCTCAGAGGCCGGCTGGCCATTTATAGGTTCTCTATGGCAGACTGCGTGACACAATGAACTCACTAGGGCCATATCAAAGAACCAGAAAAAGTTAACTGATGCACTCCCAGATCAGAAGCAACAAATAGTTAAATACCCAGAAGGGCATGATCGTCATTTAAATCATTTATCTTTCAGTTATTGCCTGATTCTACTAGGATGTTAAGTACTTCTATGCATGAAATAATAATAATAGTAGTAAAGATGTGTTTCCTGCTCCTAACTGGATTCAAGTTGTTATTACAAGCCTTTCCCATGTTCAACCAGCAGCAGTGTTGAGATAAAGGGCTGGGGGGCTCCCGGGGACCCCCACTGTTGCCTCATCATTAACTAGAGAAGAGAAACAAACCGGGCTGGGTTCAGAGGTCGCTCAGGAAGGCCACGCTCAGCAAGACGATTAAGCGGCCCGGATTTCAGAGACGCTAATTATCGAAGCTCAAAGGACCCTGTGTGTGTTGTATGAGTGTGTGTTCGTTCACACTATGTGTGTGCACGTTCACACCGTATGTGTGTGCGTGTTGTGTGTGCGTGCATCCACACTGCATGTGTCTACCATAGTGCCCTCAGGATAACGTATGGTGGTTTGCTATGTTTTAATTGGGATACTACTACCCATGCTGCAGTGCTCTTACTGCGAGAGAGCGATGACCTCTGACAGACACTTAGGGGTTACACAGTGAGGGCAGCCTCCAAGGTTCAAAGGCCCTCTGTTTACATTAGATCCAGTTTCCAGGGCTCCTATGCATTAAAACCTATTTAGTCCCTACACAACACCTTTGAAAGTCAAGCCGCTAACACACGCTACAAATACCAACAAATAGCGTGCTTTAATATGGTCGGTAGACTTCCTCTTAACTTATAAATAAACACATGCATGTATAAAGTCCTTAGAGCGTTGTGTTTAGTCATTGTCGAACACATGGAACTGGGGTGTTCCAGCAACAGAATGCAGAGGAAGGGTGTTAAGTTGAACTTGTGCGAGCGTTGGTTGCACCCCTTCAAGGATTCATCTTTTGCAGCCTCTGTTGACGGAAACTTTACCTCGCCACATAGCAAAGACGAGTAAACACAGAGTCAACTTTCAACTACCACCCGAGACACGTTTTTGTGTCGGAGGAATTGTGCAACTTCATAAGCTCCTGTTCTCACAACATCTGCTTGTCAACATCGCTTTCAACTCAACGCTGCCGCCGTCAAAGTGGACCCAAACAGGGGATTGAAAAAGAGAGTGAGAAAGACAGACAAAAATAGTTTATTCTAAGGTCATGATTTAGCAATTAAAGCCTGTTATAGAATATGATATTTTACCCCCCCTATTTTTTCAGATTGGGATAGATCTAATCTTCTTTGTTTTCAAACATAAAAATACTGATTTGTGTTTGGGTTCTTTTTATACTGGCCAGCTAAAAGGCGCTTTGAAGCCACAGTCTGGAATCTGGGAATCTCTTCAACGGTCATTTCAATTCTTTATATTTTTGCTTAAAAACAAATCTCAGACTGTAGCTTTAAAGCCTTCCACATGTCCAAACAGAGCGAGGAGAGAGAGAGAGAGAGAGAGAGAAAGAAAGGGGGAAGAATGGAGGAGAGGAGGAATGGCCTGGTGGTTTTGATTCATGAACAGAGAGGAGAGTTCCTCTGGCTTTAACGGCTCTCAGTCTGAGGAGATTAGGTTTAATGTTAAACATATGGTTCTGGCCAGAGGAGAGAGAGAACCTTCAAACAACACTCCTGACGTCATGGCCAGGGAAGGGGAGGGAGAGAGACAGAGAGGGGGGAGAAAGAACAAGTGTGTGCATGAGCATGTGTGTTAATGTGTGTGAATGTGTCTGTGTATGCGTGCATGCGTGTGTAAGGCACCTAAAAGGTACCTAAAACCCTCATATCTTCCAGCCAATCCCACCTGGGTTCTGTATCGCTGTATGCGAGGCGGTGCTTCTACATAAATAGGATTCTACATATGGATTAAAGGCAAATCGGAACATTGTGAAACAACTAGAATCAAACAGTAAAGTCTACCTCTTGGGTATAAAACCTGGCTAACTAACTGGGCCAGGTTTAAACACCACCTGTGAAGTGCCTGGACCAAAGCCTGGCTAGCCCTTGCCTCAGACACCTCTGGATGTTACACAAAGGCATGAGAGAGAAGGAGAGAGAGAGGAGAGAGAAGATGAAAGAAAAAACCTAGGAGGTAGAGCTCAGACATTTATGTATGTAGATTAATTTGTCTGCAGCATTACATTAAACTTGGTGTGTGGTATATGTGTGTGTTGTAAAAGTGTGTGTGTGTGTGTGTGTTTGTGTTTAAGCAGGGAGGGGAGGGGGGGAATGTATATTTTTTTATCACAGCTCCCCACTGAACGTTTGTGTGCTCTTTTCAAACAAATCTTCCGAAAAAGAAGGCCAAAAAACAGGAAAAGAGATGTTTACCTGAGCAGACTTGGCAAGCTTCTGACTGTATTCCTTCTCAATCTGCTTCAGCCTGGTGTTCGTCTGCAACACAAAGTGGAGGGAGGGAGAGAGTGAGAAAGAGATATGCATATAGACACACACGAGAGATAGAGGGAAAGAGAGAGAAAGATATTGAAAGACAGTGAGAGATTTGAAATTGGACCTGTTTGTAGGAAGTGCACACGCGCACACACACACAAACGCACACACGTACACAGCCGTTGACCCCTGTCTCTTGGCAGTGTCCCCCTGCCTGCCTGTCGCTGCGCTGGCGTTACTCTGGGCACAGTGCCAGGCTCGACGCCCCCTGTGGCAGCAGCAGCCAGTGAGTGGCCCGGCGGGCACTCCGCTCCCTCTGATGCCCTGCCAACTATTCATCACTTAAGAGGAAGAGGGGGAGAAATCAGCCACGGCTGCCAATTATCAGGGAAAAACATAAGGAAACTGGGACAGGGGAGACACAACATGGAGGAAAAACATACAGACCAACAGACACAATGTGTTAAAGGCAGATGGACAGACAGATGGAAACAGACAGACAGACAGACGGAAGGACAGATTGACAGACAAAATGTGATAAAGGCAGACAGACGGGAGTGTTTTTGAGTTGTGCTTTCTGGGTTTTATTCTTTGTCCACTTGGAAAGGTCAATAACAGCCAGCTAGAACCATACATACAGTTGAAGTCGGAAGTTTACATACAACTTAGCCAAATACATTTAAACTCAGTTTTCACAACTCCTGACATTTAATCCTAGTAAAAATTCCCTGTCTTAGGTCAGTTAGGATCACCACTTTATTTTAAGAATGTGAAATGTCAGAATAATTGTAGAAAGAATAATTTATTTCAGCTTTTAATTCTTTCATCACATTCCCAGTGGGCCAGAAGTTTACATACACTCAATTAGTATTTGGTAGCATTGCCTTTAAATTGTTTAATTTGGGTCAAATGTTTGGGTAGCATTCCACAACCTCCCCACAATAAGTTGGGTGAATTTTGGCTCATTCCTCCTGACAGAGCTGGTGTAACAGAGTCAGGTTTGTAGGCCTCCTTGCTCGCCGCGCTTTTTCACTTCTGCCCACAAATTTTCTATAGGATTGAGGTCAGGGCTTTGTGATGACCACTCCAATACCTTGACTTTGTTGACCTTAAGCCATTTTGCCACAACTTTGGAAGTATGCTTGGGGTCATTGTCCATTTGGAAGACCCATTTGTGACCAAGCTTTAACTTCCTGACTGATGTCTTGAGATGTTGCTTCAATATATCCACATAATGTTCCTTCCTCATGATGCCATCCCGATTTTGTGAAGTGCACCAGGCCCTCCTGCAGCAAACCACCCCCACAACATGATGCTGCCACCCCGTGCTTCACGCTGGGATGGTGTTCTTCAGCTTGCAAGCCTCCCCTTTTCCTCCAAACATAATGATGGTCATTATGGACAAACAGTTCTATTTTTGTTTCATCAGACCAGACGACATTTCTCCACAAAGTACAATCTTTGTCCCCATATGCAGTTGCAAACCGTAGTCTGGCTTTTTTACGGCGGTTTTGGAGCAGTGGCTTCTTCCTTGCTGAGCGGCCTTTCAGGTTATGTCGATATATGACTAGTTTTACTGTGGATATAGATACTTTTGTACCTGTTTCCTCCAGCATCATCACAAGGTCCTTTGCTGTTGTTCTGGGATTGATTTGCACTTTTCGCACCAAAGTACGTTCATCTCTAGGAGACAGAACGCGTCTCCTTCCTGTGCGGTATGACGGCTGCGTGGTCCCATGGTGTTTATACTTGCGTAATATTGTTTGTACAGGTGAACGTGGTACCTTCAGGCGTTTGGAAATTGCTCCCAAGGATGAACCAGACTTGTGGAGGTCTACAATTTTTTTTCTGAGGTCTTTGCTGATTTCTTTTGATTTTCCCATGATGTCAAGCAAAGAGGCACTGAGTTTGAAGGTAGGCCTTGAAATACATCCACAGGTACACCTCCAATTGACTCAAATGATGTCAATTAGCCTGTCAGAAACTTCTAAAGCCATGACATCATTTTCTGGAATATTCCAAGCTGTTTAAAGGCAGTCAACTTAGTGTATGTAAACTTCTGACCCACTGGAATTGTGATACAGTGAATTATGAGTGAAATAATCTGTCTGTAAACAATTGTTGGAAAAATTACTTGTGTTATGCACAAAGTAGGTGTCCTAACCGACTTGCCAAAACTATAGTTTGTTAACAAGAAATTTGTGGAGTGGTTGAAAAACAAGTTTTAATGACTCCAACCTAAGTGTATGTAAACGCCTGACTTCAACTGTAGATAAGAGATTACACAATAAGCAAACAATTACTATCTCTACATTATGACTTGTCACTGAGAGGGTACAGAGCACTGTGAGATAAATATGTAGTTATCGCCTCAATATCAACTTTATATAGCTGATGTCACAGACATGCCTGTGCAGGTTCAGTATCAGTCTGGTCTTTCTACACCTCCACTGTGACTGGTCTCTGTTCCTAACACTCCCCATCTCTCTCTCTCCCTCCTCTCGCTCTCTCTCTAAAGTTGAAACACTGCAGAAATACAGGATGACTCAAGCACAGAGGACCGAGGAGATTCCACAGGTCAGAGTCTTTGACAACAGATTAGTACAGTCCTAAACACCACCTTTTCTAGATCAGCTCTGATCCTGGTGGCACTGACAGATAAACAGACACACTAAGAGACAGACTCTTCCTCTGTAATGCTCTGTATTAGCAAACACACCCCTCAACACCGTGGGCCTGGCCCTGCTCCTCAACACTTCCTGACAAACGGCAAAGCGAACAGCGGGTCGCTGTCGAATGGACACACTCTGTCACCACTGGACTACAGGCAGCCGTCACCACGTAGATACGACTTCTTGAAAATGTCTTCCTGTCTGTCTGTTTGACTTTGAAGCGTCTTCTCAGTCTTGTCTCTCTAGGGGCCTTACTCCATTTGCTGACGAGAGAGAGAGAACAAATGGCACAGGCATGAACGACAGAAGATAAAATAAATGAGGAAGAAAAGACAGGAAAACAAAACACTATCCCGGCCCTATAAATGTTCCTCATGCACCTGACAGACAGGCAGACTGACACGTCCATCCATTCCCCCGGCCTGCCTTTGTTGCTATAGAGTCTCCCAAGCTAGGTAGAGTTCCTGCTTTGACTCCAGCTTGGATTAATGTCCACTGTTGGGCTAAGTGTTGTATGTGTGTGTGTTTGCATTCACACATATGGTTTCTAGTCTGAAGGAAAAACAAACTTTATGATAACCCACACACAGATGACACACATACTCATGGGAATATAGGAGAAACACTATATATATCTAAAACCACAGGAAAACAGTACATTAACTAATCGCATAAAGGTATTCTACTTTATGTCCAGTAAACATTAATAGTGTTTCTAAGTTCTGGAGACAACAAAGTAAACACACAGAAAGACCCTCAGGTCTAAAGCAGACTAACGATGTGTGTGAGAAGCGTAGAGATGTGTGAGTGGGTGTGGGTGAGTGTGTGTGTGTGAAACTGTATGGAGAGTGTGTGTTTGTGTGAAACAGTATGGAGAGAGTGTGTGTAATTTAAAGTGGGACTACCTGCACTGCCTCGCCAAAAGCGTCTTTAGCGCTGAGAGGCTCTTTTGAGACCGTATCAGACTCTCTTCTCAATCGCTAATCCTTGGCTGGCGTGGAGGCGGTGAATGGCTGAGGCTGCCTTTTTGGGAAGTGTGTGTGTGAGGAACAGTGTGGAAGTGGATCTGAAGGCAGGAGCATGTACCACCGCTTATCAAGAACTTCTTAATTAACAATCTGCAGCTGGAACCGGCCAGACTCTCTCTCACACATACACACACATGTTACACACCAGGTAAGAAGAAGGGACCATCCAACCTGACAGAGCTTGAGAGGATCTGCAGAGAAAGAAATGGGAGGAAACTCCCCCAAATTCCAGGTGTGCCAAGCTTGTGGCGCCTACAAATACCCAAGAAGACTCAAGGCTATAATCACTGCCAAAAGGTGCTTCAACAATGTACTGAGTAAAGAGGTCTGGAATACTTATGTAAACAGGATGTTTAATTTTCTAAAAACCTGTTTTTTGCTTTGTCATTATGGGGTATTGTGTAGATTGATGAGGGAAAAACAATTTAATACATTTTTAGAATAAGGCTGTAATGCAGTAACAACATTTTGAAAAAAGTCTGGGGGTCTGAATACTTTCTGAATGCACTGTATAGTGAGCAATATGTTTGAAACATCAAATCACAATAAAAATGCAGTATTGAATGTCGCTTAATACATATCGTGATCAACGCTGTAAGTATTGTTATAATATACGTATCGTGAGGTTCTTGGCAATTTCTAGCCTCTACTTCACGTGATATTTCAAAATCTGGATTTTCCACGTGATCACATAACCTTTCACATGTGTGGATTTTTGAGGTGATGCCCTGCAAACAAACATTTGTCGTTAGGATACACACACACAGACAGTGCTTTACCATATTTGACACACTTTTGACATACCAACTTAGCCTAAGCTTCACCATGTCTGTCAGATGACTGATTTCACTCTCTATTCCTACACTTTGGACTTAAGTAAAGTCAACCTCAGCTTTAGTTAAAAATACACCAAAGAAAAAGTGTTTGAGTATTTATCACTGAAGTGATTCAGGTGTAACATTAAAAAATAATAATATGCACCACCAACAGACTACACAGAAAACCCCTCAAATTGCTGGAAATAAGTAAATGAAATCAATGATAGAGAGAAAAGTCAGGAATGAACTAATATATGGCAGTGCAGATGGCACTCTTTTGTTATTAAGAGAATACAGAGATGTATTATAGATAATGAATGTGTAGAGGGAATGCTACAGACTTTATGCATTTGCAGCAGAATGATCAGCCTACCTCAAACTCCAGAGGTTGTGGGAGTCTCAAATCCCAGTTGGGGTCATATTGAAAAGTCAGTACTAAGTGATCATGTCAAAATGTAATCATATTGACATTGATTCAAGAGTTTTTACACTATTTTAGCTGAACAGCCAGCATCATGTAACTTTAAAAACCCCATTCCCTTACAACAACAAAAAACACATGTGAAATGCTGGGCATAAAATGTTCAGCATTTGAATAAAAAAGAGACATGTGGAGGTCAGTTTGTTCACATGTAAAAGTATATGTTCACATGTGTCACATTTACAGTTCTCACCCACCTTTTCACGCAGGAGGAGAATAACATACGCAGATCTCACATGTGAAATCTGGCAGTGTTTTCACATGTAAAAAACTTTAATAATGCGAAAATCTAACTCCCACATGTGGAACTGCATTTTGTATCCTATTGTTGTCACATTCACTTCACATGAGATCAATGCTTTCACATGTGTAGATTATTACATGTTGCTTTACATGTTGTCTCATGTTATCACATTTAACTTCATATGTGAAATGTTTTAGTTTTTTTCTGTAAAGGAGGATATTTCTTCCACACATGGAACTTTTTCAGGAATGTTTTAGAGAGATATCTGGGCTTAGCTAAGCTTGGACAACACAACAAAATGACAGGATACTAAGCAAGATTCACGAGAGGCCGACTAGCATTCAGGTGATGTCATTGCAGTGAGAGTGTGGGTGGAAAAGATGGTATGCATTGAGTAGGTACATTTGGATAAAGTGGGTGGGGGCTAGGTACTTTCCATATGACTGCTTATCTCCAAGGTGACTTTATAAACTGACCAAACCCCAAATAAAACCTGCTAACATACTTGCATACTTCTGCTGACTCTTATATACATACATACAGCATTCATAATGCCTTATATGAATACTACATAACAGGTTATAACAGAAACTACAAACTGGTATGATCATTATAAAGACCTTTATAAACAAGAACATAAACGTGATACCGAAAGGCTGATTTGTAAACGTTACGGAGAGAACAAACAAATTAGCACTAGCGCTGTCCCAGGTATGAGTTGTCTCAGTGATCTATAGGCCTTTCTAACACTACGGTGAGTGACTGGAACAGATTCCTCTGTATCTACCTAACACACGTCTCCGGCAGAAATTGGTGTTACATCGAAGTAGGGAGAGGACTTCGGGAGATGTTATTTGCTTGTTTGTCTGTGTAATCACTGTGTACAAGTGTGTGTCTGTGTGTGTGAGAGAGAGAGAGAGACCGTGTGCATATGTGTGTGTGTAAGCGCTCTGAACTGTCACGTGCAGTAATGAGAAGAGTTTTCATTTTCCATTTCACAGCCTCCCATCATTGGCTCCGTCACCAAATTCCTCCTAACAGGCACTAAGCTGCAAACCACTTTAATTATGCATATCTCACTTGCATGCACACAAGTCTACACATGGATGACTCAGTGCCTGAACACATCTGGGCCTGTCTTAGACTAGGAGTGGTGTGTCTGGCATGGTATTAGAAAAAGCTGTTACAGGCATTAATAACACAAAGCAGAGTCCTCATAATGTGATGCGTGTGACTTCACACAGTGAGTTCATCACCAAAGGCCTGCTCGGTAAATAGGGTCAGACACGTGAGGTATGGTGGCAGTGAGTACAAAAGAAAGTTTGACATTGAGTGCTGGAGAGGGAGCTCCTGGGCAGTATACACACTCGGTCTGGTGTGTGTGCTTTGTACATGCATGAAACCAAGACATAGCTTAGGTGTTTAAACACCTTTCTCAGTCCTGTACTTGGTAATGGTGACTATATGCTAATGTCACTCTCACAGTTTCCTATTTGAGTAATTTAGCAGACACTCTTATCCACAGGAGCTAATTAGCTGGTTAAGTGCCTTGCTCAAGGGGCACATGAGATTAGATTCCCAAGAAGCAAGCTGGGTTACATTAACCCAACGCAAGGTTACTCTGCCTCTCCAGGACAGCAAAATCTCTCTTTCTACTGCTGTCTTTTTCTTTCTACCTAGTTATCTCTCAGTCTCCAACTCAATTCCTCATCATGTTTACATCAGGTGGAAACCACTTGGACTACACTTTTTGATTTTCACATATTGGCCTCTCTTTTTAATCCTCTCTCCTCTTAACTCTCTCCTTTAACTCTCTCCTTTAACTCTCTCCTTTAAATCCCTCTCTTTAACTCTCCTTTTCAATCCCTCTCTTTTTAACTCTCTCTCTTCTTTGAGCCCCTTGTCTCCTACAGTAGAGTTGGGAGGAGAGGAGGTCTGTCTCACCCCTTATTAAGGGTGATCAATGTGGCAGACAGGGGGTGACAGAGGGGCGCAGAAATTTTATCTGTGCCAGATTTAAAAGGTGCAAAAGTGAGGTTGCACAGTACACTCAGCTTCTCTGTGACAAAAGCCACTGACGTCTTGTAAAGCGGTAGGACCACTCATGGTTTGTTCCATTAGATGCAGATTCTGGCCGGACCTCACCTCCAGGTTGTTCCAATAGATGGGGAAGCTGGTGCCTGAGTACAGAGGGTCATGCGGCACAAGAGACAGATGAGAGCTTAAACAGGATCAATGGGACAGGAGAGCAGAGAGGAGGAAGCGGAGGAGAAAGGTCCAGTTGGAGAAACAGGGCTGAGGAGAGTATAGTCCTCTCTCTTCTCCTCTTCTACCTTCCCATGTTTCTTTTTCTGTTCTTCTTCTCTCCATCTCATCTTCTTCCACCTCTCTAAATGTCCCTCCAGAGTTGTGTTCAAAAAGCACACTGACTCTCTGTAATCTACAATATTCTCTTACAGGATAGGAGCTGTCTGCCTTGATTAATGCGGCTCCTTCCAACGACTTCAACAATCTTCCTGCCATGTCTGGAGACAGAGCTGCAATATGTTTTGGGGGACTGGTTAAAGTCTTTGCTCTGTCTCTTTCATCTGTCTGAGCTACATTATCTCTGCTGCTTATGCTTCCTCAAGGCCCACGGCAAAGACCAGGGCCCCTAACGAGATGCACATACACATATACCTGGGGTAGTGTATGCACAAATGCAACCCATAGCACAGGCACACATCACACACAACATGTTATATCCCCCTTCATGCCACTACATAAACAACACCTCTCAACTGTCATCTACACACACACACACACCTCTTTAAATCAGATGTTCTGCTGTTAAGCCTCCATCCCTGTCTGTTACTCTGAGGTGATCCTCATCCCTGTCTGTTACTCCTGAGGTGATCCCCATCCCTGTCTGTCACTCTGAGGCGTGATCCCCATCCCTGTTCATTGTTACTCTGAGGTGATCCCTCATCCCGGTCTGTTACTCTGAGGTGATCCTCATCCCTGTCTGTCACTCTGAGGTGATCCCCATCCCTGTCTGTTACTCTGAGGTGATCCCCATCCCTGTCTGTTACTCTGAGGTGATTGCAGGAAATCTTTTGATAATTCCCTCTCCCTCTGTTTTTCTATATAATCCATGACCAGGAATAATGGGATTTTGGGTGTATCTCCAAAATGGCAGAGAAACTGGCAGACAGTGGAGAGAACAAATAAACAGTACACCACCATCTTCTGGCTGACAGAAGAACAGGACTCACACACTAGCAACTTCAAACCTCTTCAAGCACTCTGGAGTGATATACACCATATAAAACACTAACACTGTGGTGGATTACATACCCTAGTGGGTACATTACATTTGGAAAGTATTCAGACCCCATGACTTTTCTCCACATTTTGTTACAAGCAGCATAGCCTTATTCTAAAAATCGATTAAAATTGTTGTTTTTTTCTCATCAATCTACACAATATGCCATCACGACAAAGTAAAAACAGTTTTCTTTTGAGATTTTGGGGAAAAAACATGAAATAATGAATAAATATCACATAATGTCACATTTGGACAGTGTATTCACGTTGCTTTTTAGTTGTCCATCAGCAACGTGACTTGACCAGGAACAAACAGCGATCTTCTAGTCATGGCCACAGTGCCACAAACGATTCTGCATTAACCTTGATGGAAAAAGACATAACTGTGTGTAACCACATCTAGGACTACACATGAGAGACACAGAGAGAGAGAGAGAGAGAGAGAAACCCATCTGCTCACACTTGAAAGGCCTGGCAGCTCTCTATCTTCTGCTTTAATTATTTCTCTCCTTTCTTTCATCTCTCCTTCCTTCCCATTGTCATAGCTGAAGAAACCTAAAATAACCATGGTGTTTGTGTACCACACACCTTGGCGGAGAGACCAATGTGGAGGGTCAGGTGTCATTACCAAGTTAGCCAGATGAGAGTACAGAGAGGTACGCCCAGCTAGATACACAGGGTTAACCAATACTCAGACTGACACATAGGAAGACTTAGATTATCTCTCCTTCTCTGTCTGGGTTCTTACCACTGGCTGGTCTCTGATGAAGGAGAGAGCAGTGGAGGAGAGTGGAGCAGAAGAGAAAGGGTGTGAGAAGTGGAAGAGTGTGAGGAAAGGACACACACACGGCACAACACACACACAAGCATGCATAGACACACACAAGCATGCATACAAATGGCGCACGCCACTCTCAGGCACGCATCGCCCACAGCTCCTCTGAAGCTGCATCCGCTTACATAACAGTCATCCCTCTTCCCTGCTCAAGGTCTGAGTAAACCATGGGTAACCACTAACCATCCATCACTAGCAATATTCCCCATGATCAAGAGTTAGTCTCCCTCTCATGTTCAAATCTCTATCAGCTGTAGAAGGGAATGAGGTCGAACAATTCAGTGCATGGTCGCTAGAGTAGCCTACCTTTACGGAATATACTTAGGGGCTAGTCGCTTTTTCCTCACCACGCCACCTAGTAAGGAAATAGCCCATAGGGCCAGAGTTTTGCCTGGTATCACATATGTTTGTGCCGCTCTTTCCCACCTCCTCCTATGGTTACTGGCAAGACGACACAAACAGATCTGGACCAGGCTAGCCAGAGTACATACTACTGAACATATCAAACTAACCATCCATTCATAACGCCCAGTAAAAACACCACCGTATTTCCAGAGTATATACAGCTCTTGTCTGAACATATCAAACTAACCATCCATTCACGCTCCTCCATTAAAAACACCAACCGCATTATTTCAGAGTATATACAGCTCTGTCTGAACATATCAAACTAACCATCCATTCACGCCCATTAAAAACACCACCGTACTCAGAGTATACACAGCTCTGTCTGAACATATCAAATCAACGCATCCATTCACGCCCATTAAAAACACCACCGTACTCAGGAGTATACACAGCTCTGGTTCTGGAACATGTATCAAACTAACCCATCCATTCTCATACGCCCATTTTCAAAAACACCACCGCATCAGAGTATACACAGCTCTGTCTGGAACATATCAAACTAACCATCCATTCACGCCCATTAAACACCACCGCACTCAGAGTATATACAGCTTCCTGTCTGAACATATCAAACTAACCATCCATTCACGCCCATTAAAACACCACCTGTACTCAGAGTATATACAGCTCTGTCTGAACATATCAAACTAAATCCATCCATTCTACGCCCTCCATTAAAACATAATTCCACCGCACTCAGAGTATATACAGCTCTGTCTGAACATATCAAACTAACCATCCATTCACGCCCATTAAAAACACCACTGCATTCTCAGAGTATACACTACTCTGTCTGAACATATCAAACTAACCATCCATTCAGCCTCCTACTAACACCACCGCACTCAAAAGTATATACTACTTTGTCTGAACATATAATCTACTCCCTCCAGTTCAAAGAATCTCTCGCTCTCTCTCTCTCTCTGAAGAAGAAGCCTCTCTAACAGCATTCACTATTTACTCAAAAAAGAATAGCTTCAACAGCATTCACTCCATATCAGACCTGAGCTCTAGAATCTTTTAGTTATGGGGTGTGCCAGGTTAGATTTCTCTAGTGTTGATACAGGTGCGGGGCAAGTGTTGGGGTGTGTGGTGTGTGGACACACAGTGTGGGGTGTGTTTGTGTGGGTGTATGAGCTTGTGGGGTGTGAGAGTGTGAGAGACACCGCAGGGGGTGTGGAGAGACACAGTGTGGGTGTGAGAGACACAGTGTGGGTGTGTGTCTGTGTGAGACAGTGTATGTGTAGTCATTAGGAGGAACATGGAGGGAGACAACAGAGAGCAGTTTACTAGGCCTTATAGCTCAGAGTAAAACACTCTTTGGTGAAAACACTGATTCACAACATTGAACTTATCTGTGGAGAACGCTACACATGACGAAGGTCTAGACTAGGGGTTGGGCAAAGGGTCGTAAACTTTCTGGTAAATTTTCCATGGGAAGTTAAGCCGGGAATTTTGCTTAAATTCATCAAAAAGTGATCTTATAACAACACAGTGAACCTTTGTGGGATAACATATGGCAATTCTAGGTCTTGTGGCATATTTTGATTAAACTATCCCCAATTCAATGGAATTGCAACCCTCTGCATGCACACAGTGCACTCTTCCATCACATGTGCAGTGCACTCTTCCATCACATGGCCAGCTGGATACTCTTGCACGCACTAATGAGATGCTACTTTGAGCCCACACTACTACACCAAGCTCTGAGCCAAGGGACTGCATGCTTTCTGGTGCAAGAACTGATTACAATACTGGGTGGGGTAAATATATTTTATATGACATACACCATTTTTTATGTTAACTAGTAAATAGTAGCTCCATCAAGAGTGTGTTTAAATCATTTCTAACTTGTTAACAATTTCTGCTAGTTAGTTTTTGCTACCATGTGGGTTTTAGCTTGCTTGAGCCAGCTAACTGAGGAGTGTTAATTCACCTGTTTCCATACATGTTTCAATTTAAAACATTTATCTTACAAAGGGAGTTAAGTTTAATCTAACTGCTTAATATAACTATTTATCTGTACATGGAATTGTATTTGGGTTTTCTTTACAATTTTTTTTCAAATCTTTTACAGGAAAATGCCACGGGCACATTATCTGATGTGTGGAGACATTACACTGCAGCTAATGTAGAAGAAAAGCTGTGTACATTTGCAAATACTAAAAGCCAAATCATATGTGAAGAATGCAACAAATTTGCAGAATCATCTACAAGTGCATAAAGTTCCTCTCAGCGCTCACAACAAGCAACCTGGACAAAAGTCCTCTACTTCTATTCGCAGGTGAAAATGATGAATCAGACACCTTATCGATAGCAAACAGCTCAGTGGTCCTCCTGGAATCAGATTTTTTTTGACTCCAATGGGAGGAAACCGTAGTCAGAGAAATGCTGGGATGAAGGTATTGCTTGAGCTGTGTATGCAACTGGTTCACCTCTGATGCTTACAGGCAATGTGTATTGGAAGAGATTTCCTGAATGTTCTTGCCCAGCATACACCCCTCTCCAAATCCGTAGACATATGCTTTATCTACTAATTTGCTTTACTCTACTAATTTACTAGTTCAACAGAGTTCAAGTGAAGGGACAAGCAAATCATAGAGAAAAAACAGACTGTGGATGTGTACCATCATTCTCTTCGATGGGTGGTTGAATGTTTGTGGGCAAGGGAAATTGATTTGAACTACACTCATCTCCACCCCTAAACCAGTATTCTAAGCAAGAGCACAGACACAAGGGACAAATAGACACACCGGTCTCTACATTGCAGATGAGCTGAAGGTGTAGTCATCAATGACCTTGGACCAGAGAAGGTATTTGCACTGATGACAGACAATGCTGTGAACATGAAGGCTGTTTGATCTAAAGTGGAGGACTCCTATCCTCACATCACACCCATTGGCTAAAAGGTCTCATGCACTGAATCTTGCCCTCAAGGACATCATGGAACTGAAAACAATGGATACAATCTACAAGAGAGCCAATGAAATGGTTAGGGTATGTGAAGGGTCATCAAGTTATAGCAGCAATCCAACTCCAACAAGCAAAGTGAGAAGAATAGGAGCACCACATTGAAGCTACCAGCAGCAACACCCGTTGGTGCGGTGTTGTCATCATGTTTTGGACAGTCTCCTGAGGGGGAAGGAGTCTCTCCAAGAAACAACCATATTACATGGTGTTCGCCAATATGGATCCTCATCAACAGGATCTTCCTGGATGATGTATTTTGGGAGAGAGTGGTAAGCAGCCTGAAAACTCCTGAAAACCTATAGGGCTGTAGCCATTGCACGGATTGAGGGAGACAATGCCATCCTGTCTTGATGTTCAGACTGCCTGCAGATGCAAGAGAAGAAACACCGTACTGCCTCTGCCCACTTCACTGTTGCTCCAAGCAGAGGAAACTGCAGTTCTGAAATACATCAAAAACTGTGAAGACTTCTGCCCGAAGTCTATTACATGCCGTGACCCCAAGTATGCTGGCAAGAGCATCCTGTCTGGTGCAGAGATCACCGTTACCTGCGGTGTCATCACTACCATGTGTCTCGCAGAACCTTGGCCTGGATGAGGGCAAGGTTCTTGGAGGTCTGGCGAAGTACACTTCCAAGCAAGGGCTTTAGGATGGAGAGATGCAATATGGCAGTCGTGCTAACATATCTCAT